>OY968839.1:1200000-1649094 GCA_963695495.1 Hololepta plana | reverse complement strand
GTTTATTTTTTCATCCCTCCGTGCCTTTTTATATTGATTTAATTTAATTTCGAAAATATATACAAATTGTCAATGATCGGAAGCGTATGAACCATCAATGAATTTATGGGAACAAAAAGAATCGCATGAGATTGGATTTAGAAACAAACTAAACTGGATTTTCATCCGCGTGGAAAATCCTCCAGCAAACGTTATCGCGCTCCGAATTGTAAGTAATAATAAGCACGTTGCGCGTGCGAGAGAAAGAGCCGAAGTGAACTTTATCTCGAGCATCATGCAAAAGTTTCAATTTAAACAACAATAAAAGTCACATTGTTGTAAACTTTGCCCGGGAAAAAATTTATTACTTTAAACCTTGGGAAAAAAGCAAGAAGAGACCGTTCCTCTTCGACCATTTTCCTCGTGTACCGTTGTAAATATCATTCAACGAACTATATAAGAGAGGAAAATACGTTGCTGTTGCTGTCGCTGGTTGTTACCATCTTTTTTATTACTACATCCATAATACCGTCAACATAGTTGAAGATTACCCACTACTGTTTTGCCATCATGTTGTATTTTACCTTGGTTTCTTTCTCTCTAAAGTTATACGACCCACCTCTTTATACTATCACCATTATTTCCAACATGTTACGTCCACGAGCAATTCTACTCTCTTCTTGTTCCCGCTTTCCCATCTTTATTCTTTAACGAAAGAAAAAATCTCTGTAAACGACATTTCTCGTACTACAGTGATACATCTATAAAAGCGAAAGAAGCAGATGTTCTTGTTGTTGTCAAGTCTTCAGCTTAATTTAACAATCGAAGAATTCCCTGCCATCCTTCGGACGGATCATCGAGTGGAACCGTCGAGTTTTGATGTTCTTTTTTTTTTAATTGTTAAACTTTCCCGTTTTCCCTTCGCTCCACAGTTTCGACAACCGCCGTTCGTTCTTTCGTCGCGAATTAATTGAATTCTCGGTTGTTGCTATTAATTAAATTTTCAAACAACCTCCCTTCTCTCGCTCACTCACTTGCCGAGCGCACCCTTTAAATTTTCCAACGTGATTTATTGTTTCGCACAAAGTGCAAAGAACTCATTAATCATCCAGATAAATATACTACACGCGTACCTTTATAAATTTATACCTTTTTATAACGCGGGCATTTTTCTCGCCAAAGAGAAACAATTTCACCACAACAATTCTTTACCATCCGTCCGAAAACCGTTTTTTCGCCGTCCCTCCTCTCGCCATTCGCAAAATCCCCTAATGCGAATTGTTCCCTTGAGCGTTTAAATACGACTTAAAATTGCGCAACGACCGCCGTCACCGATTTAAATCCTTGACGATATTCTTGATACTTATTTAGGACGACGGATACGCTCTCTCTAGCCGAGATAGTGCTGGCTTTTATCTCGCTTCAAAAAAGTTTTCGCACCAGTCGAGACCGCTTTATAAACGGCTCCTAATGGTTGAATTTCGTTTGCGCGAAGCTTTTCCCTCGACTAATAATACTTTCCCGTTTTTTCTTTCTTTCGTTTTGGTTTTACTAATTGAGGGAGAAAAGAAAAACTAGAGCAAACGGTTTCCATCTATTCCCATCTATAGGGAAGCGCAACAGTTTTTAATGCGACGGCGTTAGCGCGGGTGAGAGGAAGCGAAGAGAAAAGAATGGGAAATTAAGAGAAGCGCGGCACTCGTTAAAATTTACGGATTTTAATTTGTCAGATGAGGCTTGGGAAATAAACGAATGCGGCGATAAAAAGTGGCGGAATTGATGAGAAGTAGTTGCGAATTGAAAGTAAAAAGAAACGTCAATTTAATTAATGCAAGTAGAAAACTTTCCGCAATACGCCACGACAATGATATGACTTGAGGACAAACAAAACGTCTTTGAGATTAATATTCTGCTACTTATCAGTGACAACCCCGAAAAGAAAAGGAAACATTCAAGAGGAATCAAAGCAAAGAGGCGCCCTTCTCCTCGACGCTCGTGTGTACATAAAGCCCTTTCCTTTGTCATTTTGTTGGTCTACAAATCTCTCGAAAACACTGATAGGACGACAAACAAAGCGTCGTTCAATATATGAATTTCGCCCATCGACGGAGAAAATAATCTTGCTTAAACAATCATAAAAGTTTACATTCGCAATTCCTTTCTTTGCCTAAACCTTTCTTTCGAATAAATGCGAAACAGAGAAAAAACAACGTAAACGCAATTAAAAAATAAATAAACGGACATTGACGAACGATCGAAACGCCACTAATTGGCATTTTGCGAGAATTAGTTTTACTTCGAATTGCCGCAACGCAAAAAAGCAACAACGCAGAGGAATTAATTAGAGTCCGTGACAAAAGGGGATATCGAGCGCGAATGTAGGACACGTTCAAACTAAAACGCCCTGCGTCCTTTTTTGCGGTAAAATTGCAACAATTAAACCGTATTATTGCGATCTCCGTGTTTTTGATAGGGCGGAATAATTTGCCGAAACTGATGAATATTTCAATTCGAATAGTGTGCGGCCGCTTGGTTAAAAGGATCCAATCCAAAGACACACAAAGCAACTTTATAATGATGTTATACCGGGCGAAGAAGCAATTTAACTCGTACGATGAACATGCGAATGTTAAAGAAGAGATTAGAATTTAATGGTGACTCTTTCGAAATATTTAAACTTAATTTCTTGATTAGCTCTTTCGCTAACCTTGCTTCAACAAAAGCGCAAAATTCCTCATTAAACATAGTTCGAGGACCATTAAAAGAAACGCGATTGCGATAGTGAAAAGGCCCTTTCCCTCGAGGACATTATAGAACAACTCTTCGGCAACAACAACAACAACAACAATCGGTATCTGCGGTGGTAGCGCCATGAATAGGCAACGACAATACGCGCGTTGTCTGTTTGTATTTTCCGCTATTGTTCGGCGGAGTAAACTTTTCGCCGGCGAAAAGTTTCCGCCGACGACTACAATCACCGCCGTTCACCTAATATCAGTTTGAATCGCGAAGGGAAAAAGGCCCGTCTCGCATTTAATCCGTATAACCGTAGGAGGGTTCACGTTAAGATCGAACGAAAGAGATGGCAAACGGAGGAGACATTTTTACCGAATTGCATTCTGTTAGTTTTTAATCATGGTGCGGGTAGAAGTTTGCCCATTACAACCAAGTTATTTTATGCTTGGTTAATATCGATGAGGATCGCATAATAAACGGATGGGTAGGTAGAGGGAAGAAAGGAGCGAAATACAAAGTGCGGCCGGAAACCAGGTGGTAGACGTCCAAAACATCTGTCGTCTCGTCGACATCTGTAGGTCTTTAAGGAAGAAAGAAAATGGCACAATGAAATACTTGGAAAGCGTGGAAAAAGAAAGAAAGACGGTCTTTCGTTCGTTTACTTTAAAAATAAATAGAAAGCAGGGACGGTTTGAGATGCGATTGCCCCGTCTTCCTTCAACAATACGACTCGCTGTTATCAATGTCATCGTCGTCCCGATCGTGAAGCGGAGATAAAAGATAAACAAACGAATTCAAACTTTTACAATCGTTTCGGAATTTCGTGATTGTCTTGCTTCTTTCTGCGATGAATTAGTTCGAGGCGAGCGGAAATAATTGCAACTTGTCGATAAAAGCCGCGGCGAAAGCGATTGTGGAAAATCGCGATGAAGAAAGGGATCTAATCGAATCTAAAAGCGACCTCTGCCACTTTTATATACAATTTGCGAAGAAGTAAAAGCGTTGGACGAATTTGCGAATGGCAAACAATCATCTCGTTACTATAACGCAAGCAGAAGGAATTGAAGGCCTAAATTGGGGAAAATGGATAGAATTAAATGGCGGATTAACGTTAGGAATGATCAATTTATTTGACCAATTAAATAAATACGAATCGATCAATTGCGTGACGGGTTAATTCGCGCGAGGGAACAGGCGAAACGACGACGACCCATTCTTCCTCGGCCAGATTATTACTATTATTACAGGAACTTTGGCCATTTGGCGCTTGGTTGGAATGGGACGACGCGCTTTTACCGGAGTCGAGCGGAGGATGAGGGCGTTTTATTGATTTAAATCGCCTCGAGCGGCGCGCACACCGCAACCTGACAGCTTCGTGTTATGAAATTTCCAACAGCGACCGAAGAAATAAAAGGAACTTTTGGTTGCGTATTAATCCGCCGAGAGAGAGAGAGAGAGGAGGCAACAACACTTTCTGTTTAGGACGTTCCTTAATCTAAACGCTCGTCCCTGGTGCAGAAGCCAAAAAGTCTTGAGGTTAAAAAAGAATTAACACTCGAGAAATTGGAATGATTATTATCGAGGATTAATTGCTTAATGGTAAACGGATTATTAATATTGCGTTGGAATCCGTATGTATTATTAATATTATTGGATCGCGAGGGCAAACATGTCCCATTCATAAATAAAGGGAGGTTTCAATAAACTCACGTACGTAATATTATGTACTGGGCGAGCGCGATGTACCGAGCGATCAAGACGAGATCCGTTCGGTGCTGGCGCCGAGGCTGTCAAATTTCAGAAATCGCTATTGAGCAGGGAATTGCGAAAATCATTCGCACAAATTGCCTAAATGGATTGCTGCAAAAAGTTTGGCCACTCGTCACGAATGACTGTGTTTCGATGATGCCCAAATTGGTTTCTGTTTGATCGCTCCGTACATCGCGCGTATAGTAAATTGCTCTTTTATTCCAAAGTAATGGAACCAACCGTTTGGGTTTTATTTTTATCGCTCCCCCATATACAACGCACACATTATTGTTCGCCCCCCTTTTGCAGCGTACAACAAAATAATATAAAAGAAGATTGGTAATGGAGGCGGAAAGAGATGGCAATAATAAAATAAGGGTAAGAGTGTATTGGGAAACGCTTAAACGCGAGCCCATCCTCCGTTATTAGTGTCCCCGACGTTATTATTAGAGAATGAGAGTGGAATTAAATGCGGATTAGCGACATTTATCCGGAATAAGCGCAATAAAGATGCGTCCGACAATCGATTGAAAAGCGATCCGAGTCGATTTGGATTAGAATGAAAAAGGATTTTCTTAAGAGTTCTTTTTTTCATTTCCGTTTCGCCAAAACAAAATCGGTACGTTCTTGCGATTTGACAGTCAGAACCGTTCCTTGTATTGCCGATGGGCGAAATTTTCGAACGGATTCGATTTTAAAGATGGGCGCGACCGAGATGGAAAATGGATTTGTTTTTTTTTGCATTCGGCGGAAATAAATTTGTGTAGGTGGTGGATGTGAGCGAACGGAACGAATCCGAACGTATTTAATTGAATCTTTATGTTTGGAAATTTACTTTTCGTCGGTTCGTTTTTCTTTTCTTTTTTGCGGGAACCTGTTTTGAAAATGGAACAATAACAACAACAAAATGGAAAATGATAATAATAATAATAATAGCGATTTAGTAGTCGTAGAAGAAGGTTACCAACCTTTGGCTCGCAACCAAAATTGCGTGTCTTGTTGTCTTTTCGCTAAAAATACAAGTTCGTAAATTCTTTTGCTCGATCTTTTTCCCTCTCGGAAAAGTCGCTTCTATTTCAAGAAATCAATTAGCAAAATTGCGCTAGCGAATTGTTGCTCAATTAAAACGGAGCGAAAAGAATGGATCGTCGACAAATATGCAGACAAATTCTGCAAGTTAATTCGTAGAACGGATTTAAAGAAGTATTTTCGCTCTCCTTTCTTTAAATGCTTAATACACATTTCTAAAGCAATAAATCTCGCGACAAAGCAGTTAACATCTTTTTAAATAATTTTCCCTTGCCGGGGAAAACTCTTTTTCGTTTTCAATTTTCGGGCCACCGTGTACCACTAAATACTGCAACTACTTGCTCACCACTGTGTTCACGTTGTTGCTTACTCCTGCCAGTGCCTTTTGGTATTATTGTCGTTGAGCTTCCTCTCGCTCTTCATTCATGTTGTTGTCGAGTCTTACAACGTGCAAAGCGACAGAGAGAACGAGTAGCGTAAAGTGAAAAGGGACGCTGGAAAATGAAAAGCAACAAAAACAGGGAGAGGAAAAGAAGCTGTAACGAACAAACAGCGAAATTTATGGCATTCTTTCGCGTTTTATCACACGAAGAGGAACGTAATTAAATGTTTCGCAGTAAGAAAAAAAAACAAGAGTGAAGCGGGAGAAGGAAAACACGAAGGCAAGAGGGAACGGTTTTTGCACGTGGAAATTTTACGCTGGAAAATAAATTTCCAAGCTTTTTAACCAGAAAGAGAAATTATACCATTGCACAAAACAGAGCAAACAAAAGTACGTCTATTTCGCAAAAGAAAGACAAAAACTGCACGGGGAGGTGGGTGTCATAAAACATTACCATACCGTTTGCCAACTTTCAATCGGTAATGAACAACGCTCAATTAATCCGCAGAGGTTCATTTTTGCTTTTAATTATCCTCAGGTACTCGTTATTATTTTCGAAAGTGTTTCAAGTAAATTATCTTGTAGTAGACGTGCCCAGCCACTAGCAGCGGTAGCATCAACGGCGCCGTCATCATCATCAACATTACGGAGATACCTGTAATTTAACGTGAGAACGAGCACGAGATTGAAATCTCTCTCGCTCTATCGCATTTCGTTTTTCGACTCGACGCAAATTTTCGCGACGTACAACAACAAAATATTTGCATAACATCATTCGTAACAATTATTACGTTAGAAAGTATGTACGACGACGCAAAACGCAAATTAATTATCAAGCAATGAGGATGGATGCGCGTTTCTACTTTATTAAATTGCCTCAGATGTTCCTTCGCAGCTTCACAAAGCTCGCCCGGGTTCTTCGCGTTTCTTCTGCAAGCGTTTAATTCGCGAAGCGGCGAACGTTTCGGGGGGGCGCGAGGGAAAAAGTTGAAAAGAACTTTCTAACCGTGCGACTCCTTTTCCAGTTTATTTATTCGTCCTCTTTTGAATTTCGTACCTTCTTCGCTCTTTGCAACTTCTTCGCCGGTTGGCTTAATTAAAACGTTTTCGAGAATCGGCCAAACAAACAACATATTTAATGATTATTAATTTTCATTTAACGAACTGTTATGATACAAACTGCAAGTTCGTTTTATCTCCGGTTAATCCGCTGGACGAACCCCAAAAACTGGCGACGGCCGGAAATGGAGCTTTCCACGCGAGTAAAACTCAAATAACAATCTCTTTCTGCCACTTTCGCTCTCGCAAACGCACCTTAAATTTATAACGCTAGTTAAAACCATCAAATGCGGCCTATACTTTATAGGAGGTCGTTTACGGTACTTGAACCCTTCCGCCTTCCGGAGAATTATCAGTTGACGCCGATATATGGTCCGTGCCCGGGCATTTCTCCCGGCACCGGGACATAATATAAACCGTTACTTATTTGACAGATTCCCGCCCGTCCGTGGGGCCTTCCGCGGCGCGTTTCGGAACGGGGCAAATGCCGCTGGGACGAATAAAATGAATTTAACGATACACACACACACACACACAGCGACCCTTCACCTACCATTATATTGTTATTATGTTGCCGCCACTGTTTCGTATTTAACGCGTACAACGTCCAAGTTCGCGGGACAATTTAATCGATCGCGAACTATTGTTTAATCGAAGTTGTTTGGCAAAAGTTTCCCACCTTTTTGAAAATTTCCGCAATCACCGCTCTGGACTTTAGTTTGCGAAAGAAAACGAAAAAAGCCGCGCGGGAAGTGGTTCGAGGCAAACTACCGCGGGGATTAAACCATCAAACCGACGCAACTTGTTACTCTGCCGACTAATTAAGTATCGTCGTGACGTTTAATTTAATTAACGACAATATCGGGGCGCCTGTCTAACGTTCGCCGGGGACAAAGCGCGAAAGGGCGGAACGTCGGACGGTGCTTTCGTTTTAAGCGGCAGTTCCGCAGAAGGGCGCGCGGAAAATAAGAAAATTCACTAATCGCTCTTGTAAATTTTCCGCCGGCACACAAAGCAACAGCTCGCATCTCACTTAATTTATAACAACAAACAAACTACTAACAACATACAACCGACCCGATTTAATCTAATGATTTATTAATGGTCATTTATTAAATGGAAAACTCCCATAAACGCCGTCAAGCGTTCCCTTAATTCGTATTAAACACACGCATAATTGCGAATGCTCTTTAGATATTGTCAACTAAATGTCCACGAGCTTTACTAATAATAATAATAATTTAACGAGCCTTAAGACTATGACTAATTTTCCTCCTCGTCTCTGTTTCTTCTGCTTTCAGGCGAAAGACCGTTCCCGTGCAGTTGGGACGGATGCGGTAAACGGTTCGCGCGGTCCGACGAATTGGCGCGACACACGCGGACGCACACCGGCGAGAAGAATTTCGCGTGTCCGGTGTGCAACAAGAAGTTCATGAGGAGCGATCACTTGAGGTGAGTCCAAAGAAACCCTTCAGGAAAAAAATCGATTGAACAAAGTAATGTCAAAGCGTCGCTCCTTCATTTTTAAATGAAATTCCATCCAACTCGAACTCTTCTCCTTGGCGAAAATGATGGAAAGCAACCAATGAATATGATGAAAGATGGGAATAGCTTGGAATAATCGCACACCCTATCGGACATTATAATTGCTCGGATACCTGCGTGGAGTGGAAAGCAGAATAAAAGCGGGAATAAGGACGAAGGTGGGACGAGACGAGAGCAGAAGAAGGAATAACCGTGTATCCGGGTATCGATTGCGTTATAATCAAGTCGGTTTGTCAGAAGTGGATACAAGGGAATCCTTTCAGGTCTCATTCGATACGGGGAAAATCCCGGCGAAGGTGGGAAAGGATGATCGGCCGATGTGGCGGAGGCGAAAATCTTCTCCCGTCCTTATCGCTCTTTTATTATTTACGGTCCCTCCGCGCAAAGGAACGACCCAGAAACGTTTTCCTCTCCTCTTTCGCGAATCTGACTTTTTTTTAGCAAGAACAATCTTCGTCCTTTACGTCTGCGTAACAATTGAATTGGGTCCCTTCGCTCGCGCTAGTTTATTTCTAGTTAATTAACTCAATTTCCGATTCCGTTCGATGCGGCGTCACGAAAAAAAAAACAACGTAATTAACGTTGAATTAGTGTCGACGATGTTGACGGCTAAATTGCGTTTGCCCAAGAGTAATAATGCGATCGAAACGGCGGGATAAACAACGCGAGGAAGACTCATTATCGGCAACGATCGATCTCCTCGTTCCTTCTCTTTTCCGGCCGAACGAAACGGGGATAAAAAGCGAACTCTTCGTGTGTTATTATTCACACTTTTTGCAATGGATATTTTTCGCGAGGCGACAAAAGGAAAAGAGGCTCTTGTTCGAACAATAACGGAAAGTAGGGCTTCTAGCTAGGCAATGATTTTATAGGCGCAAAATGGGAGCGAAGGGACGGTCGCTAATCTATCTTTAATCCGCCCCACATTTTTTTTTGTTATCTTGCTCCAATTTTCAAAACACTTGTCTTTTTTGCGTTTCTTTATAATCTTTTCATCGCGTCTTGTAAAGATTCTTTCTTATATCGTAAAGTGTTTTAATTAAAGCAAGATTTTCCATCTCAGTCACTTAGTTGCGAATTAAGAGGGAAAGCGAAACCGCGAGGAAATTCGTTGGAACGATCGGCAATGGCGGAATCCTTTTCCTGACGCGAATATTTTAACTTTGGTTCCTCTTTGCGTTTCTTTTTTATGACATGCAATAAGAGAAGAAGGAGTTGCTTTAAGAATTAAGCCCACATTGCTTATTCATCATCGGTCCTCCACGATGCCAATTCTTGTTTTAAAAGAATTTTTTCCTCTTTCCCTCAATTCTGCAAGTTGCTGTTTTTATTGTTGCGTTTTTCTTCTTTCCTCGCTTGTCGGTGCCGGCGTTACGATAACAAAGGATAATGGAATTAATTTTTGTCCGCGCCTGATGCGGATAAGCTGCGCCCGTAAGTAATCGCATTATGTGGAATTTGTCGTTTCGTACGTGTGCCGAATCGCGTTTCGCACGTTTTATTGCACAATAATAACAACGGCAAAAGAAGAAGACGTTCGAGTTTACGATTCGCGAAAATGCGAAGAAAGAACATTGTTGCCGCGTTTCGAAACGGTGGAAATTGAACCCTCGCGAAAAGGGAATTCGATACGATCGATCTTGACCTTTGCGAATACGGTGCAAGTTCGATCGGCGCTTTCGCACGCGAAAAATAAGAAGCATATTTGAAGTGAATTATTCGATGTAAAGCACCCACGCGCGTTTTATCGAATCTTCTGGCGATAATGGCGAATCGTTTAGTGCGGTCCTCGTCATTTTAATGATATCGGCAAATATTTTTCCGCCATCTCTTTTGCCATCAACAGCAACTTCACCGCGAACTAGTTATATCATTGGCACGTCCCATCTTCGACGAATAAAAAGGCGAGGCACGAGGAAATGATGAAAAATGGAAATGCGTACGAACGAAGTGAATTCGCGTTTTTGGACGAATAAATATTATTCGCATTCGCGAAGGGTGAACTCGAAAGAGCGAGAGGGAGAATTTATTTGCATATGCTGTTATTGTTATTGCGAAATGTTAACGAGAGATCGTTCAACCGTATGGAAATTTGCGGCGAAGAGAGAGAGAGAGAGACGAAGCAACGAAAGCGAAGAAATGAACGAAGAGGCTGAATAATCCATTCGGAATGGCAAATGATGATGGACCTACAGCCGAGTCGACGGCCCTCGATTAACGAGCGAAACAAACAAGAAAGCAACGAGAACCCAGAAAATCCTGCTTTTCGTACCAAACTCCAGTTTCGCACAACTTCCGGTTCCCGAATATCCCGATGAATAGAATCGAAGTATGACAGAACGACCAAAAATCGACGTCAATTTCTTATTGTCGTTTCTTTGCTTGCAGCAAACACGCCAGAAGACATCCGAACTTCGATCCATCCGTATTGAGGCAACGTCGGGCCCCGAATCGTGCGTTCTCGACGAACTCCAGCGACGGCACGCCATCGGACGTTCTCTCCGATTCCGTGCCGAGTCCTTAAGGCAGCGGAGGAGGGCGTCGTTACTTTGACTTACTTTCAGACGGCAAAGAACATTGACAATGTCCAATTGCGAATTTGTCATTTGCATTTGTTCGAATGGCAGCAGCCGCAACAACAACAATAATCACCTCAAAATAATCACAATGAATCGGCGTTTGTGCTCTAAATGATTATATTGTTTAATTGTTTAGATCAAGCGAATCGAAAAGTTCCAGAAAGAGAACGAATGCGTTTATGATTGTGATTTATGTTTGCGTTGGATTTATTAATTTGTTTTAACGTATCCCTTTATTATTCTTAATGGTAGTTTTAGTTAGTCTTGTAAATATTTATACATTTTTATCGATGATTTCATCCGAGGGACGTTTTATTCCGAAATTTTTTTTTGCAAATCTAATTTCTAATTCGATTAACACTTCATTAAGGAAACTAACCGTTTAAACACGTAACAAAACACCTCTAGTTTACGTTTCATCTCCCGAGTCCCGCCCAATTTAGTGGAATTACTGTAATAATTTTTAATTAAACGCTTATTAGATGGTTTTTTATTATTTTAACGAGAGTTTGCGAATCGTTTCTGCCATTCGATGAAACCGGATAACAGCGGCAAACGCTTAATCGAGTTATTATTAGTATGTGATATTTGATTTACCTTTTTTTTTGCAATAGTAACTCGCACCGATAACCTTAAAACTAAAAAGCAACCGGTCGGCCCTTTCGCAAAATCCTTATCCTCAACTCTCGTTTAATCCCTATATAATCAGCAATTTATTTTCTTTTTTTTTGTACCTGTGTCTTATTCAATCACGTTTTGTGATGGTTCTTATTTTTTGTTTTTTTTTTTTGTAATATTATTATATTCATTTTATTATTATTTAATCGATTAAACCATTTTATAACGTTGATCCGATTTTTAATCTCCTCGTGCAACTATTTCCAATCCAAGAAGCGCAAGCAAAATGCACCGAGCCTGGCGCATCCACCAAAAAATTAATCGACTTTATTCGATTATCCGCACAAATTACTAAATATATCAACGAATTAACCTTTTCGCGGGACCCGGCGAATTCGTAAAAAGGAAATTCCTGCAAACGGTTTAAGTTAAATTCAATTTCCGTCCCGGCGAGTGTTCGTTTGCGGGTCTTCGCTGCTTGCTTCCTTCATCTATTCACTCCTCTTTTTTCATTTACTTTTTTTGCGTCCACAATCGTCGAAAGCCGCAGAGGACGAGAATAAAACACTTAAATAAAAATTAAATTTAATTAAAGTTAAAACGAAATTGTTGTTGTTGTTGCGAACGTGAAGCGATTTTCGTTCTTTTATCGTCTTCTTCCTCGGTTACTTTCTTCTCTGTGTACACGAGGAAAGATTTTCATTTGAAATTACACAATTTGTAAAGTATATTATTCTATTTGAGAAAGGCGCGTGTGTATGTGCTCGAGGAGAGAGTTAAGTAAATTGCGAAAGTCAACAGTGACCAACGAGGACGTGAAGAATTGTTAAGTTGCGGTTTGCACACACACACACACACGTGCGCGCTCCCAACAAATCCTTGCACAAAATCTATCTCTTTGACCAAGTAGTGATTCTTAAAGAAGAAATCGTTTGATTGTTGAAATTCTATGCTTTAATTATTTCCTAAGAATGTATATTTTTATATTGGGTAAAGTGACTTGTTTAACGAGCGATTAAACGTTTCGTGATCTAATTCCAACCTTTAATTTGTAAATATGTAGATCCAAAATTGTACATAAGGTCGCTTCTTCGCGGAAAAAGACGATCGTACCTTAAATTGTATTCTTCTAAACGATTCGAAAAGACTTTTAGACTCTAAGTGGTAGGCCCCCCATTTAAGCTAATCAACTGATTGTACATAATTCGAGAAATGTATCAAGGGAATATACTGTTAATTAATATGAGAAATATATTTATTAGTCGATGTTGAAAATTGTTCGCGAATTTACAAGTTATGGTCGAATCGGAACGTTGTAAATATTGTAAATAACAAATGGTAATAATCAAAATTAAATACAGGTAATAACGAAGTCGATGGGTAAAAATCGTTAATGGGGAAGGCAGAATAGGTCCCGCTTGAAGTTCGTCACGATTTAGCGATGTAAAAAATAAACAGGAATATATTAAATTATTCGTAGATGAATGGTAACATATTTAAAAACGAATGAGGAAATAATGATGTAAATTTAAAGAAAAAACGTGAAATCTAACAATAACAAGCTTTCGATGTTTACAATTAATTAATGCAACCGTAATTATTATGATGATAATAAAATGACTACTGCTTAATCCCTCTCTCTCTCTCTCTCTCTATTCGGTAAAAGAAATGGAACAAAACAGCACGAACTTTTAATTAATTGCTCATCAAACGATTACAAGTTTAATTAATTCAAAACTGTACATAATAACGATTGTATTTCGTACGAATCATTATTTAATTTTGTAATCTAATTTATCAACAACAGCAGCAGCAGCAAAAGGAAAGTCCAACAGCCGGAGCGAATAATACAGTTTAAAAATGGAATTTAACGATTCCCCCGTAACGAACAATAAGCAATAACTTTGGCTGCTGGGTTTGGTAAATTCGAATTATGAAAGAATTCGAAACTAACGAATGGTTTTCTGTAAATACTTTCTGTTGACGTTTGATTTGATCGCGAATCTAAATAAATGAAAGAGATGTTAACGTAGTGGAAAAATTAAATAAAAAGATTTATCTTAAAAATTGATCGAATATATAACATATATTGAAACAAAGTTTTAAATGTCGTACAAAAAAAATGGAAATGTAAATTTCGAAGCGAAAGTGGCCCTTTTTCGCGCGATTGCGAGACTTGGAGTTGTATTTGTACAAAACCTTTTAAGTGCGAATTAATAAAGATGATTAACGGTGACGATGATACGTGGCAGAAAGACGAACGTTTCAATTTCCCCTCGAATTGATTCCGCATCCAAACGAAACGATCCCTAAATAAGCGGTTTTCTTCCATGCGAAAACGTTCTTTCCCATGTTCTTATGAATCCACTAGAGAATTTATTTTACGCGCAAACGGAAAAAAAATACATTGTTCTTCGCTAGTCGATGAATAATAATAATGCGGGAAAGGAAAACAAGGGTAAGTGGTAATAAAAAGGATGTAGGACGATGTTACATAAGCAGGAAACCTGCGACGCCCTCGGAAAACTTTTTCTCTCTTCCCCGACGATAATAATAGTTCGTTGTCGGCCAGTTCTTTTGTGCCGTCTTAGAGAACGTCCGCATCGTAGGCTTCCGAAATGGGTTTCGTGAATGCGGCGTTCCGTTTGAACGGGACTTTTAGGTCAAGTACCGCCGTCAGATTTTCCGGCATCCGAACAACACGCCGATTCTCCCATCGATGTTGCCAATAAGACATCGCCTGCGAACCGTATAATGGATATTTGTTGTGCAACTAAAACAGAAAAAAAAAGGAATTTAATGCTAATAAAACACTCGTGTCTTGCACACAAGAATTTTTCCGGTGTCTCTTTTTCTTTTTTTTTCAAATTTTTCGTCTTCTCGAGTCTCGCGCTCTCGAAAAAGTTAGAATCGTCGAAAGGGAATCGAAAAAGGTCCATCACAAGAACAGAGATTCATGCAAAAATTCACGCGTTGCAAAACCCGAACAAACTGTTAACGCAAGGATGGGAGAGCGAAAGAGGCAATAAAATAGTGAACGTTTATTTCGTGTAGACGGTACTTCAATTATCATAAACTTAAACGTTGTTTAAGTGTTAATAAAACCAAAACGCATCGCCGAGAAATTTAATCTTCGAGCGATGGTGCACGTTCCGTTCGAATTCCGCCCGTATAATAATGTTGTTCCCGTAGCGGAGGCTTCCAGAAGAAGAAAAAAGTAGGAGAGAAAGAAGATGATACTATCCGAATGTTGGGGAGAGAAGGACGAACTGCTTAAGGATTATAGGAACAATGTTGTAGAAGAAAATTAACGTCTATTTCTGCCTACATCCAACTATTGCCATCATCATCTTATTCTTGTTCATCCTCCACGTCCTTTACGACCACCACTTGAGATCCACATAGACAACGTTTCGTTAGATTCTCCGATTCCGTTTCGTTACTTTCATCCGAGTGCCTCGTTATTAGAATTCTGCGATTAGTTGATTGAACGATTGGAAAATCGAGCGGCCTCCAAAGCCATTTGCTTGCGAACACATAAAGCATTTTGCTTTTATTTCTAAACTAATACCGCAACTTCTTTGTTTGGCGAAATCACTTTGAAAGAATTAATTTCCTTTTCCCTCCGAGCTCGCTTTTAATCTTCGTTCACCCTTAATTTCGACGTGCAACTTTCTTCGCTCGCAAAAACCAGCAACAGCTACAACTTAATAATAAATTGCACGCTAATTTATCATGGCCCGTAAAAAGAAGAGAGAGAGAGCAACGGAGGACTCGCTCGTTTCCCGTTATTCTTTTACTTATAAACTTTTTAATTTAAGCATTTGCCGGCACCAGCCATAAGAAACACCTGTGCGGACTTCTTTTTGTTCTTGTTGTTGTTGTGACTTTCGCCTTTTTAATAAACGCGAATGAAGGAGAGACGGCAAAAGGTGCGCGATCAAAGTTATGATGGAACCTGTATTAAATAATTGCAAAAAGTATGACTAAAGTTTTATAACAATTTGCAGTTTCTTCAATTCCTCTTCTTGTGATTCGTGTTAAGTTGTTTTGCAATTCTTGCGGCTATAATAACACTTTCAGGATCAATTACCGAAGGAGATTAAGTTTAGCAGTCGAAGGTTTATAAGAATGGAGGCTATCTAAGAGGAAATAGATTTCCTTATGATGATGATGACGTAATGTTGGTGGAATATTGAAAGCAATTTCCCTCTCGTATTTTTCTTCCCACGTCCGACAATAACATATGTGGAAAACTTTTCATCATAACAGCCTTTTTCCTACATAAATATATGGACGCTGTTATCCGTACGTTTCCCACAACAATAATAATTCTTTTAGATTACCCGACAAAAAGAGAGAGAAAACGTATTATAGGAAAATCTCGAATTTTCACGGACAATTTAAAAGGAAAAATCGCAAAGATAACAATAAAAATATCAATTTTTCACCACGCGCTACTTAATGAGACGTACTTCTTCCGTTTCCAAAGGATCTCTCTCGACGCACGGCATCTTTAATTGGCCGAAATGATCGTCGTACGACGTCAAATATTCCTCCACGTCCGGTTTCTTGTTTAATTCGTCCAACATTTCTTGCGTCACTTCCGCGTAGGCTTTCTTTAGAAAAATCGCTTTTCTACGGCCTGAAAAATAGCAAAAGCAATAAATTAGAAGAAGTCCGTAAAACTGTTTCAGTTTGTCGCGTTGATGATCATTTTCTTGGGGAAACTTTTCGTCGATAAAATTTTATCGCGTTCACTATTCGACTGCTATTCGAATTTCTGCGAAGAATGTTAAATTCTTGTTTTTCCACTTTTCCAAGCGCGCCCGACGAATGCGGAAGTACGTTAAGTGGATGTTATTGAAAAATGCAACAGTTGCTTTTGCAAACTGACAAATGGATGTTAAGAGTGAAGGAAACTTACTCAAAGACAAATCCTCCGGAGAGATAAGATGATGTGGACGATTTGCTTTTTGTTTTAACTTCGCATCTAAAAATCTTTCTTCCTCTACTTATTGCAAATTAAACATTTGCTGCTAATCATCTTGTTTTCTTTAAATTCGCCTTAATTTTGTTGTTGTTGCGAAATTCGCTCTCCATTTAACTAAATTAAGGTGTAGAGAAGATTTAAAGGAAAAGCAAAAGCGATTAATCTTAAAAGCTAATAACGTTGTTGACAGAAATTAAATTAATTTCTTTACGAAGAGAAGAATGGAAAAAAGAACGGTCTCTTTGTAAACGACGACTTTTTCCTTGTAAAATTCATATGACTTTAAATTTCTTCTTGCGTATGACTTGTTAATATAAAAAAATCCAAATCAATCATGCAAAGAATCCTCTAAAGGACTTTGCGAGTCTGTTAAATAGCTTTTTGAAATTCACTCGAATACTCGCCTATTTCCGTTTCGTGCGTACTTTCCGGATATTGATAGGATTCTTTCATACTCGACATCACGCCATCAAGCGAATTTGGTGTGATGTCCCTCAGTAACCATTTTCTACTGTCGCCTTTATAACTTTCCTTCCAGCATCTATCTGAGATGATGCTTTCATCGTCTTTGAAACAATTTTCTTCTTTGTTATTATCGCACATTTTAACACATTATCCCGTTGAATTTGATTTATTTATATTCCACGTTACCATGAGTGCATCATAATCTGCTAAATTGGATATTGATCAAACTTCAAAAATATATATAAAATGGATTGAATTTAAAAACATAGTTACAGTGGTTATAAATTATAGACAATACATCATCCTAAATATGGTTTATTATTATATTTTAATTTCACTAGCAATAACAAATGTTCATAACTTATGTCCACATTTCCATGTATTTTCTCTTATTAAGATTTTTCTCAGATGTGTGAACAAAGTATTCATCAATTGATGGTTCATGTAATTTGCCAATTTTGTAATCATGAAATACAGGTTCACCATAGTATGTACCAACTTGCCATCCTTCAACATTCGCCATTAGTTTGGCCTCATCTTCTCTATTCTTACGTAACTGTTTCAATAAGTTTCTATCTCTTTCGGCCAATAACATAGGCTGCAACGCAAATCGAGTCGATCGTTCCTCAACTTCTTCGTGATGCATTCTTTTAGCATTTAAATAATATAAATACGAGGCAACTGCTGTTGTTGCAACATAAATACCGATCGCTGTCCAACCTGAAAATGTTTGGTTATTACATAACAGACAATCTCTTATTACGAATGCAGGTAGTAGTGAATATCTTACCACCAAAGTACGATTTTGCTGGTACCCTTTTATAATTGATGGGGTTGTAGCCCCCCGAAGGGGGCATATCTTGTTTAAATGAAGCAGTTGCCATTCCTTTTTAATTCGTTCTTGAACGAATTTAGCCACCAGCTGTCAACATGTCACTGTAAAATTTTTTGCGACATCTATGATTCGGAAATTAGGCTTGAAATTCCAGATTTTGTAAATTATATCTTAAACAAATGTTTTTTTTTGTTATTTCCTTAATTAATTTTTCGATTAATATGCATAAATTGAAATTGTTGGCTGTAGTGCTTAAATAATTTATTAATCAAAGTGGTATCTTTGTGGAAGTGACTCGCAAATTGTGTAGATGTCGCAACGCAGTCGTTCTAGAATAAAATAAAATTTCGTAATGGGCATGATCAATTCCATGATTTTGATAAGAACATTGTGATGGTGTCAACATATTTGTTCGAAATTAATTATGTTATGACGATGATCATTAAGAATTGTGTTACTTCATTAACAAGGCAAATTGCGAAAATTCTAATGAATTCTTGACCGGGATAATTGATGTGAAGAATATGAGTTGAAATGAAGAAAATTTTTAATCCATCAGAAACGCCAAAAAAGGAAGGACAGGAACAGTCCAAAAAATTATATAGGTAACTACAGTTTTTTTAACTAAATTGATTAGAAACGGGAACAAAAAACAACGACACGTGCTCATAAAATGCAAATATAAATGTTAAATTATTGCCATTTTAATTAGTATATGTCTTTTAGGTCCATAAGCGAACAAGTGCGGCGTCTAGACGATGCCAGGAGCTGTGCCAGATATGTGGGAGATCTGTTTACGTTATCATTGGAAGTACAACGCAGCAAATTTCGAGATTATTGTGAACGGCTGATATTTTCTGATCCTATTTTGTATGGACGTAAAGGAGAGGAATTATTATGGCGTAAAGGTTTCTACGATGTAATCTCAACAGCAAAAAGGCTGAAAAGGAAAGATTACTCTAGTGAAGACAAAGCAAACATACAAGCACATATCAATACTGGAATTGGCTACTATCACAATTTTATTTTAAAATTACAAAATGAATTTGACATTAGTTTGGATGGAATATTAGATTTTCCTCTGTTGAAAGTTGACGATAAACCAGCAAAATGTGCGCCAGGACAACTGTTGGAGAACATTGAATTGTCCATTCATCGTTCATTGGTGTATCTCGGCGATTTATGCCGGTACAGATTGGAAATTTATCCAAATTGGGATCCCAGCCTGGCATTCCATTACTACAACCAAGCGTTATATTTTAAGCCGGATTACGGTATGCCTCATAATCAAATTGGCACGTTCGTTTCGTCGTTAAATCTAAATTATTCGCTCGATGCGGCTTACTGTTACATTCGTTGCTTGACTAGTAAATATCCGTTCGAAGGAACCGAAAACAATTTAACGGCGTTGTTCGAGAAGAACGCCAAGTATTTGGAGCAATTGCCCATCGAAGATCCGGACGCCGACTGTATCATCGAACAGGAACCGGCCGAACACATAAAACGGTTCATTTCACGATTCTTACTGTTGACCGACATATGGCTGTTCAACAAGAATGTGCCACACATTTACGATCTGTGCCATCAGACGAACGTCGATCTGCGAGAGTGTCTCTCGTACAATAAACCCTTACCGAGCGAGAACGGCGACACGCAAACCGAAGATTCCATCGAGAACGAATCGATCAGCTCCCCATCCTATTTGCATCACGGGATCGTGTTCAAAATCGTTGTCATTTGCTTGTTGTGCATATCACGTTTGCAATCCAATCAATCTGCACAATTGTCCAACGTGATTGCGTTCACATTAGCCGTTTATTCGCAATTGATCACCCACGTTACCACTCATGTACAGGAAGAAGTGGTAAATCTACCGCTACCACCGCCCGAAGAACCGCCGATAGCGAACGGTTGTCTTAAGAAAACGAAGAAGAAGTCGAAGAAAATGAAATCGATGAGACGCAGGAAGAATGTCGCAGATGAAAGTGACGAATCCGATTTGAGCGATGCCGAAGTATGTAACGATTCCGACGACAGTTCGTCAGGTACGTCCCTAATATCCGATAACGAGGACGTGTTGGTATCATCTGAGGACGATGAAGAGGAAGTGGATGGGACGAATGGCATCGAAGAGAAGAATGTTAAAAACGAGTTGCAGAATCATGGCTGTAAAATCACCAATGCACACGATACCGATCGCAAGGATATGGAAATACTGAAAAAGGCACGTAGAATGGATAACGAATTGATCGACATTTTCGCCGATCAGGTGTATTTGCAAAGTATCAAAGCGATCAACGATTGGTTGAGCATCGACGCGGACGTGTTGAAATTGTGCGGCAAAAGTACGCGCTCGTTGTTCGGGCAAATGATAAAGTTAATCAATGTCATGCATATCGATCACAAGAGCGTGTTATCGAAGAAATCGTTTCCATCGACGACCGACATTAAGCTGATTCCCTTACCCGAAGACGTCACCCTGAAAGGCGTACAATTATTGGCTAACATGCAAAAAACGATCGATTGGAAGTCGATGGACAACGTCAATCTGTCGACCAAAGAGGAGACCGTAATTCGAATGATGAAGTTCGTTTCGTTCGGTAGATACTTGACGACGGTCAATGGTACCGGCGTCACTTTCAACGACGAGGAGAAACTGTTTATGGTAAGAAGCAAGGATAAGAGTGAATCGCCCATCTCCTTACAAGAAGTGAGTCCATTCTTTCATTACTTTTTATTTGCTTTTATTAATATTTAATTTTTTTTTGCACTTAGAACATACCATCAATAACGATACAAAACGGGCACGTGGAGAAGAAAGGGAGCGAGGAATCGACGAACGGACAATTGTCAAAAATGAAACATATGGGTCAACTGTGGCTGGCCGCCGAAGTTAAAGATTTAGAGAATCGCGTCAAAGATAAGACGTCGTTGTCGCCGTACCTCGTGGTAGACGCCGACGCTTTAATCAAACACACCTCCACAATTAAAAATCTGATTAACTCCAAGAAGTTCATCGTTTTAGTGCCAACAGCAGGTTACATACGATTCGAATTATTTTCCCATAAACGAAATTGTTAAACGTGTAATTTTCCAGTGGTCTCTGCGTTGGACGAGATGAAAAAGGAACGATCGGAGGCAAGAGAAGCGATCCGTTGGTTGGAGCATCAGTTTCAACAGGGCAATCGATTCTTTAGAGCGCAACGGCACAAGGAACGTTTACCGATACCGTTCATCAAGTATCCGAAGAAGAAAGATAAGGAGAGCAACGTGTTCATACAAATAATCGAATGTTGCCATTATTTGGCACAACAGCAGAAGACTACGGCCAATTTGGTAACGTTACTGATGGGCAACAATAACGTGAAGAACAACGAGAAGGAGATCAGTTATTCGGGTCTCGCGAAATCGGCGGGCGTCAATTTGGAATCGGTGACGGATTTCTTTGCGAAATGGAAGAAGATTAATACTAAGGGTAAAAGGTGAATATGGATGATCCGTTTGATTATTATTGTTATGCGGACACGTCGAGAGGCATATGCGATAGGAGAAGACCCGATTTACAAATCAAATCATAGGGCGGGCATTCAAAAAAATAAAATGCGACAGACGGCACGATGATAAAACGTCCGGCCGGGAGATATCCGTTCGACAGGGTTTCTTTTCCCACCGTTTTTCGTTGGAGATAAATTCCATTCAACTGTTGGTTTGAATAAATTCTTATTAATCATTTACTTTCTTTTTCTAGTTTAATGCTACTTATTATTGTATTTTCGTTTCTGCTGTGGACTACATAAAATAAATAATTTTGAATAACATTTAATGTAAACTTGTTAAATGGCAACATCAAAGGGATTCGCTCATTTTATTTTATTTTTCAAACGAGAGGAATTAATAGCAAAGGAAAAGATTGCGAATTGTAACGGCTGCTACTACTACCGAGTATTATATTTTAATGAGCTGAATAAGCGGTTTCTTAATTACAAAAGTGTTTGGGGGGATAGCGAATTGAAAGAGCGGCGCTAGAAAGGGGATTATTAACGGAGGGTGTCAAGTTGCCGATCTTTCCTTTTTTAATTTCTTTTCGCCTTTCATCAATCCCTCGTTTCTTAATAAAAATAAAATAAAGGGAGCGAAATACACACTTTTCGCCATTTAATTCATTCTTTGAATTAATCCCTCGCTAACGAAAGAAAGGAAGGCGACGGAGAGAAAGAGTTTTTCCTTTAATTAATTCTATCTCTTATATTAATTTTCACCCTTTTCTTTTTCTTCCTTGCACCTGTTTAACATTTCTTTTTTTTTTCCTTATCGTTTTCTAGACTCCTTCGCCTCGACGACTCCCAGTTGAACGAAGATCATTATCCAGAAATCCTTTGGCCGGCCCTTTGAAAACACCCTGAAAATTAATTAATTGAAGGACTTTTGGAGCTGATATAAGGTAGGACTTTTATGTTATTATTCTGCTTTATTGCGAAAAAAAAAATTAAACCAAGTTCGAGGGGTCGTATTTAAAAATGGCCAAATTGCAATCTCTGCACCGGTCCCACTGCGAATTATTTTGCGGAAACGGTGAGACAAAGGGGATGCCCGCATCATACGCACACAGGAAAACGCGATTTTTATTAGCATTATTTATTATATATCGAAGTTCACACGAACACAATTTTCCATCTCTACGCTTTCTAATTTCGCATCCTTAACAAATTGATTTGGCTGGTGTTTATTGCGCAAAAGAATAATTATAAAATTAACACTAAATTTCGATTAGATTCGTATAATCTTTGCAATTTATTCATGAACGTGGCGAATGCACGATGAATAATTGAAATTATTTAAAAGGCCCACGAACCTCGTTAATTATTTAATCGTCGCACGTTCATTAGATAATAATAACAATCCAGGGTAGATTTCGACATTACAATCGTTTAAAATGTTGGTCATTTGCTTTTGCGGCTTGGAAAATTGCAAATAATTAATGTGCTCAAATTATACGTCGATGATAATAATAACACAATTTCGAATTCTATTACATTATTAATGTTAATAGGATATATGTAAAAAGGGGGGGCGGCGAGACTGATTGATATCGGGCCCCGCCGCATTTCGAATATTTACATCAACATAATTAACCGCTTTAGCGACGATGATGGTCGCGATTGATAAAATTTGGCATATGCAAAATCGTTCGCCATCCGTTTAGATTTCTAGGGAGCATCAACGCTGAATTTTATTATTGCCAATTTGAAATATGTACGGCATAATAAAGCAGAACGACGACTGAAAGCATTTACACGGTTCGGAATCACTTTATTCGCTATTATTATTATTAAATTATTTCGTCCGTGTCCGTGCGCCGGCTCTAATATAATATAATTGAAAGTCCATAACGTTACATAAATTCATAATAATAGTTTACGGCCAAATAATGGCGGGGTCGACGCGAATTGCGGTTTAACATTGTGGCATTTTACGCCCGCAACAAAACAAGAGCAAACAGCGGCGATGATCGTCA
Organism: Hololepta plana; assembly: GCA_963695495.1. Lineage (NCBI taxonomy): Eukaryota > Metazoa > Arthropoda > Insecta > Coleoptera > Histeridae > Hololepta > Hololepta plana. Next base: position 1,625,610 of record OY968839.1, on the reverse strand, counting down.
TCGTCGTGATGATGATGATGATGATAGCGTTAATGCTAAACGTATGACAATTGACGATGATGGTGTTAGATACGGAAGGATTATTATCATCAGGCAAAGATCCACTTACACTGCGGGTGCGATAAAGAGAGGACGAACGAGTTCCCATCGCCGTTAATTTAAGCCGCTAGTTAATTAAATATCTAAAAGGGTTTATAAACGAATCGATTACAAAACATTAGAGGTGCGAATGTAAATTAATGCAAAACAACTAAAATGTAACCAAAAAAGTCTTTTAAATTCGCACTCTTCGGCGAGGAAAGGAAATTTAGCATGTGCCTTGCGCCTCCACCATTTTTGCGTCGACAACCAATTTATTTCTCTATTCGTTTTTTCGAAAAAATCCATTTTCTTACTCTAATCGTTCAATTGCTTTCGACATGCAAACAAATATAAAGCCAATCAATTATAGTTCTTTTTGTCCACCCTCGATCTCCCCATCTCGTTATTGCGACCCTTGATGATGGTTCGCACGCGAATTGATAGGAAAGCAACGATAATAACGACGGTTGGATTAGGGTTAACTTTTCGTGTTTGATTGCCTTTTCTTTGACAACAAAGATAAATTGTGGTGAATTGTTGTTGTTTTTTTTTCGTTTTTCTTTGTACTTGAAGCTTCTTCTTAGATGTAGATGATTATCTTTGCTTTTAGATTCCTTCACTTTATTGTTGAAGACTCCTGCTTCTTCTTGATCGTTGAAGGTAAGTTTTGGTCGCTGATGCTTCTTCTTGGTCGTTGAAGCTTCTTCTTTCTTCTTGATGCTTCTTCTTGGACGTTGAAGCGTCTTCTTTGATCTTGATGCTTCCTCTTGGCCGTTGAAGCTTCTTCTTCGTTCTTGATGTTTTTTTTTTGGTCGCTGAAGCGTTTTCTTGGTTATTGAAGCTTCTTTCTGGTTGCTCAAGTTTCATCTTTGTTGTTGATACTTTTTCTTGGTGGTTGATGCTTCTTTTTGCTCGTTGAAGCTTCTTTTTGCCTGTTGAAGTTTCTTCTTCGTTCTTGATGCTTCCTCTTTGTTATCGTTATTTTTCTTTGTTCTTTCTTTCATTCTGCCTGTTGTTTGTTGCTTCTTTGTTGTTGTAGCCAGTTTTCTTGTTTGGTGTTCGCTCTCGAGCGTCCTCCTTCGTCGACTTGTCGTGAATCATGTCATCGGCGTGTTCGTGACCGTTCTTCTTTAAACCCGAAACCGTGCAAGTCCTGACAACGACGACGACGATTGTAAATCTTTTTTGCCGAGCTAACGTTATTTAATTCGTTCACGACACGATCCCTCTATTCGCCCTTTCTTACAATGTTATTGTTGTTGTTGTTGTTTGCACGCGATGATCATTGTGTTTTATTTATTATCGGTCGGTTGGAGTAACTCTCTCTTTCGCTCGTTTACCTCACTCCTCACTGCAAAGCGATGATGATGATAATAATAAGGGAGAACGAGGATTAACCATTATACGTATTCGTTTCGAGTAGATTGATGTCGTTTTGCGGTTGTTAGTTACACGTCACGCCAAAGCGAAAGAGCGAAGAACGGGATAGACCAAAACGGTGGCAGGCATCGATAGACACCGTGCAGATGGTAACAGTACCGTCATGCTTAAAGGGGGAAACTTCGCCGTCGCGGAAAAGAATTAATGATCGATCAACTGCTTCCTTTTTCCAATCATTTAACATCCTGTTTTCCTCTTTCTTTTGTTGCCTCATTTTCTTAGTTGCCGATTTATTCCACAGACTTCCCTACGTAAGTAAGATGTCTGAAAGGGAAGGTGCATAATTTTTCATTGTTTCGAGCCCGCTTTTTAATAAACGCTCTCGCCCCCTCATATTTTTTCTGCCCTTTCATTCTCCCCATTTTTCCTCGTTTTTATGTGCCTCGTCGTTTGCACGTTTCTATCGCCTTTTTGAAAAAATCGTGGAAAAGAGACGTAACAATCGAAATGCAGATTAAACCGTTGAACGTGACGTCGTCGACGTCGACGACGTTGATGGTGGTAGTATTATTATTATCGATGGAAACTGGTGGCGGCGATGGTGGTGGTGGCGTTTCCTATCGGTGTTACTCCGGTTAGTAGTGTTATAAAAAAAGGAGAAGAGGGAAAAAGGGGAGCCGCAGCAGTAGTGGCAGATCGGGCGAATAAAAATGGTGGCGCACTAAGTAATCGATAAATCCAGACTAATTCGGAGCTTATTGCTGCTGCATTTCCCTCTCTCGCTCTCTCGCACGCCTCCTCGTTCGCTCTCTTCCTCTAACAGGTTCTTTTTTATTTTTATTTTTTTTGCGAGGGATTGCAAAGGGTGAGAGAAGGATGGAAAGAGGGAATAAAGTGGGCGAAAATGGGGAAGAGAAAAACGAGAGGAATACAGTTGAAAAAGCGTAGAGGAGAAAGGGCGACGAGGTGAGGCGAGCAAAAGGGAGGAGGGCGACATCATAATGTAGTCCTTTTTATACGTTTCACTCCCACTTTATATTTCTCGCGAAAAATTTACATTTTTCTTCCCCCTTTTATCGCAACTTTTTCTTTTTGCTATACGTTCATCTCGCTTCTCTCATCATCATCATCATCCAACTTCGACCCACCGATTCGCATATTCGCCTCCTTTATTTGCTCGCGAGGCGGTTGGCGGCAAGTAGTGGTAGTAGTTTAAGAAAGCAAAAGAATCACAAGACGATAATAAGAAGACGGGGAATTCTTTTACGTTAAACTTTTCTCTCGCGCTCACTTTCCTTTTTTTTTTTTTCATCGCTTCTTTCATCTCGCTTCCATTTTATCGCACTTATCATAACAAGACACGTAGAACATTTCGAGGACGAGGAAAATAAGGTGATGGAACGTTCGCGAAGGGCGAACGAATATAAAAGCTTCTTATGGAGGATGAAACGCTTATTTTTTTATTTTTTTTCGTTCTTTTCTTTGTTCGAGGATTTTATCTTATCGATGCTCGCAAACGGAAATTCATCGGATGAGAGAACGATTTTCCTTTATTTTTTGTAAAGGTACGATAATTAGTATTGACTGAGGTTTTTCTTTTGCGGCGTTTCAGTGGGCAAATCTCGATGAATTTTGGAGTTTCCAAGGCACCTCTTTCGAAATCGATTGCAGCAACAATATGTAAATCTTCAAAATTCCCTCATTAAATCCATCGTTTCCATTGTACTTCTTTTAGTCCCCTCGTTTTGTGTTTTTCTTTCTTCTGTTTTGCCTCATTAGAATTCATTACAAACTGAATTGGAATTAAGCGAATGGCGAAGTAGCGAAGGGAACGAGAGACGAGAATAATAATAAAACTGATGGAGCGGATATATAAATAAATATATTAATAGAATAAAAAGAAGAAAAGGAAAAAACGTGGAGGGACCGAACGAAAACGACGACATTACGTTAGAATTTCTAATACGTTTTAATGAAATTTATACATATAAATGAATAAATGACGATCGCATTATGAATTATAAAGGCGCTCCAACACTTAATGATAATAATCGAAGAAAAATGGAAAGCGAAAATGATCGATAAGTTTTTCCGGCCTTCATTTTGCCTCGATTGAAAGCCACCTTTTCCTGGGTCAATTTCGGAAACCATTTCCCTGGCTGTCCAACTTCGATTAAGGCCCAAAAACAATTAAACAAACTCTTAATTTCGGCATTAACATTCTAAAAAAATGTTCCTGTTCAAATTGCCTAACAAACTTGTGGTTTTCTTTATCGTATAAACAAGTTTTCGAACTTTTTGGACGAAGGAAAAACCTATTGACCGAGAGAGACAAGTAAAATTGAACACCTCGTATTTGCGAAAACGTGCAAGAGAAATCGTTCTGCTACCAACATTTTCGCTTTTTTTTGCATTAACTTCTGCCAAAATCCTCCAGTTCGACGGCGATGTACAAAAAGTGTACACGAAGAACGGTTCACCTAATAAGGACCACCGGACACGACACGTTGACACACCATTCTTTAATATTTTTTTTTCAAAGAAACGAACGAGATAAAAAATTAACCGGTTTCCACCTCGTTTTTTCTTCTTCTTCTTCTCTTGGTCTTGCTCTCCATCTTCTTATTTGGAAGTTATTAATATTCCTCTTCGAGATTCTTTTTCTTTTACAACTATTATTACTACCACTCTTCTGCCGTTGCTGCTGCTCATAATAAATACAAACTAATTTGATTTGTCATGCTTAAATAGAACTACTAATACATAATCATTATTATTCCTATTAGGATTCGAATCACTCCTTAGATTTCAATCTCACCTTTTTTTGCTTGTTCTTCTTCGTTTGGTTTCTTGAGACGATGTTCTTCCACTTGTAAAGAGGCTACGAGACGTACGTAATTGAATTATACTATTTATTATAAATACCACTTCACTTCATTTCTTTTTTCGATTATTCTTCGAATGTCAACATTTTAAGATTTATCTAGATCGTTTAATTTATCTTTTTCTTCGCTCTTCATCTTTTTCCACTTAAGTTAAGTTTGGGAACGTTAAATGTGGAGGAAAATGCATATTAGTAGCGTGTTTGGTTGGATGTTGTTGATGATGATCGAGGATAAATTATACATGTTTTTTTTTTGGTAGTTAATGATTTCGACGATGTCGTACGTAATTTATTTCGATGAATCCGTTCTTCGTGTGCGATAAAGGGAAAAAATCCGTTTCAGCCCTCTTTTAATCCACCTTCAACTCTTTTAAGACGATATTATGATATTAAAAACAAGGCGACGTGTAAATGTTCCTGTAAACTTTCTTGTAAAAATTTATTGCACTTTTTTGAGCCATCATCGCAGAATCTCGCATCACTTTTCTTCTCTCTCGTCCTCATCCAGACGAATTTTCCAACGGCATAATTAACAGTAATTCGGCCAATTCAGAATGCATAAAAGATTCAGTGGCAACAAAACGACAGACATAAAAAATGTAATGCTAAAAAGAAAGCATTTTTTGTGCTGCTTTTGATGTTTGCGTTGAAATGAATGACTGGTTGAGTGGCTAGCTGAAAATCTGCGAGCGAACACGTTGGTATACCTACAGTGAACAAATAAGCGAACGTAGGAAACCGGGGGCGAAAGAAAAACAAAGTGCAAAAAAGTGAGCGAATTGGCAGAAAGAAATGATGATGTTAATGGATCGTTTACATTTTTCATTTCTGTTTGAATAATATATGATTTTTGTGTTACGTATCCCGAAATGTGTTACATCGCCATTTCTGCATTATTAGTTGCATACCGTTATCGAAATTTCGATTTTAATTGCTTCACAAACCGAACCCAGTCTCATCAGCAGCTTGGGACACAATTTGAAGAAGTGGCAAAAGACCGAATCGAAACGTGTAATTTTTTGTTGGCTGCCATCAATTATTTATTAACCAACAAGTAAAAGTTTCGTTGGCAGACGTAATTCGTTTGCTAATAGCCAAAATGGTAGAGAACACGTATCCAAACGTCGACTTTGTAACTTGTACGAGGGAAAATTACATAATGACATCTTGAATTAGTAATAAACGGTAACAAAAGAGGAGCGAAGGTTGGAAGTGGATGAGAATGAGGGAATGGACGGGGAATATTAATGAGGAAGAAACCCTACGACGTATACGACGGACGACAACTTTATGATGATTAATTCACCGCCCAATCGTCATTATCATTTTTATCCTTTTCATTTTTTATCGTTTCCCAATAAAATGCGTGTCCTTCTAATGACAATTACACGGGAAAGAGAAAGGAGTTAATTAGCGTACAAAATGAAACGAGAGCTTTATTATAAATTAAACGTACAAGAATCGATAATTCTCGTAGTGTTATCCTGCTGCTTAAAAAGGGAAAACTGAAATCTCCTCTTCATTCTTTGCTTGTTCCTCGGTGGTAGCGCAATTTAACTGGAAGAATATTTCTTCAGTGTTACAGTGTTGCCCTTCAAAAGGAAAATAAATGAAGGCAACCGTCAGAACGAGAAAAAGGAGAGTAATAAATGGGCCGAAGAAGAAGAGAAGGGCAAAGATATCAATCAACAATGAAGCAATGAAAAAGGAGAATAGAAAAGAACCTGCCGTTTGACAAGTACCTTAAAAGGTTACACGGCCAGCGGACGGAATGGATATACTTTTTAGGGTTTGTTCTCCCATCCTTCTCGCTCGTTCTGCCTATTTTGTCGTTGTTGCTCCTAATGCCTAAAAGGAAGAGGATGTAAAAGGAAAGCGAAAAAGGAAAAAGACGGAATCTGCTTGAATAGAATCTTCTCTCTCGCCGATTATTTTTCATTTTCTCGCTGCTCCTTCTGCCCGATCTTCTTTCTATACATATGCTTCTCAACGGGAACAACAATAACAACAACAACGACCATCAACGTTGGGGGAAAATGAATGGGGTTTCGCTTTGGTCGGAAAATAAACAGATAAACGAGGCAGGTTGAAATTCTTTCTTCGTCTCGGTCCATCCTCTTCGCTTCCCGTTTAATTTTTTCCTTATACGTGCTATACACGAGTCGGTACTACACTTTTCCTTCGTTATTTTCGTTGTTGTTCTTTAATTAGCATCTTAAAAAAAAAATGATTCGAATGAGCGACAATAATAACGTGAACCAGTCGAAATTACGGCGGACAATTTTATTGTCTTCGCAAACGGTTTCCTTCTCACGCTCTCTTTTCTCATTTGTTCATCTGCCTCCTGTTACCATTAGTATTAATTAGGGTTAAAAGCGACAATGAAAGATGCGTTCTTCACCACGACAACTTGAAACGCTGAGAGAAAGAGAAGAAACGGTTAATCTTCCACGCGAGATTACGATTATTCACTGGCTAAACGATGGGCAAACGACAGGAAGTACGATTTCCTATTGTCGGCAGGAGTTTCGAGTTTTCGCCTTCGATTTCGATTTCGTCTCCGACTTCGAATTGGTCTTCGATTCCGCTGACGAATTTGCCTTCGATTTGGCCTTTGAATTCCCCTTCGATTTCGCCTTCGATTTCGACTTCGTCTTCGATTTGGCCTTTGAATTCGACTTCGTCTTGGATTTGGCCTTCGAATTCCCCTTCGATTTCGACTTCGTCTTCGATTTGGCCTTTGAATTCGACTTAGTCTTGGATTTGGCCTTCGAATTCCCCTTCGATTTCGCTTTCGCCTTCGATTTCGACTTCGTCTTCGATTTGGCCTTCGAATTCCCCTTCGATTTCGCTTTCGCCTTCGATTTCGACTTCGTCTTCGATTTGGCCTTTGAATTCGACTTCGTCTTGGATTTGGCCTTCGAATTCACCTTCGATTTCGCTTTCGCCTTCGATTTCGACTTCGTCTTCGATTTGGCCTTTGAATTTGACTTCGTCTTGGATTTGGCCTTTGAATTCCCCTTCGATTTCGCTTTCGCTTTCGCCTTCGATTTCGACTTCGTCTTCGATTTGGCCTTTGAATTCGACTTCGTCTTGGATTTGGCCGTCGAATTCGCCTTCGATTTTGTCTTCGATTTGGCCCTTGAATTCGCCTTGGACCTCGATTTGGCTTTCGACTTCGTCTTCGATGGTTGTCTTCGGTATCGCGTAAAAGAAGGGCGTGTAACAACTTACATGTTTACCATTATCGAACATCATCAACGAAAATGCTTGAATTGCCTTTATTCCTTTTCTTTTCCTTCTTTTTTTTTTTTGGTGAGCCCAATTTAGTACGACCACATTACGATTCATTCTCGTTTCTTTCGTTTTTATAATGACCGTACCAATAATTAACCTTTATATACGGATACCTGAAGTCGGTTGGTTGTCGGCGGGCGGCGGTCGGTCAGGTAGATGGAATTCAAACAAAAAGGCGAAGAGGGAGAGAAAGGAAGAAGAGGGAATGGGAAGAAAGAATGGTACGGTATAATAACATATACGGGAGGGCAATAAATGGAATAAAACAACGTAAAGTATACAATAATAAAGTAGGGGCCATAAAAAAGGAGGAATAAAGACGGCGAAGAAGTAGAAGAAGAAGGAGGAGAGGAAAAGCAAGAAACACGAGGAAGAATGTACCGAGTAACATTCACACATGCCTCGATCGGTCGATCCGGTCGGTGGAATCGGTTCGGCACTACTACCTACCTACCTCTACCTACGCATATATCCATCTACCTTTATACCGCTTATAATACATGTGTGTTGACACTGTACCTTACACATGCCGTTGTATGTAAGTAGTGACGGTGGTAAAGGTTAGGAAGAGGACTCCGACTGATTCTCTCCTCTGCCATCCTTTTCCCTACCACGACACAGACATTATTAAAGGCCCCCCCTGGACTATTATAGTAGCTACTCTCCGTCTCCGTCGCTTCGCCGCCCGTCTCTTTCGCTCATCCACTTTGCCGCATCGATTCGTGAACGGCCCCGCGGTACGCGACAAAGCGACCGGAATATCGTTGCGTCTCCCTCTCGCGCCGTCGAAAGCCTCGCTCCTTCTTCGTCCTTTAAGTAAATGGGCGGAAACCGGAATCCGCCATTGGATCCGTGTTTCCGTCTGGCGTTTAAACTTCAGATCCACGTTGACTGCTACCACCACTGAAAGATCTCTCGCTCTCTCGCTCGTTCTCCTCGCTTCGCCCATCCACTTTCTTTACACACACACACACACACACAGAGGGAGTTTAATCTTTCTGAGCTTCTTCTTCTTCCACTGCCATGTATATATATATACGGTTTTTCCATCATCCATCCCGTTTGTACTTCGGTGTATAATACGAATTTCCCTCGACTCCTTCGTGTGCGCGAGGAAAAAGCGACGTAGCGAGAGAGCGAGAGAGGTCTGGATAAAATATTCAATATAAACAATAAAGATGGAAACGTAGATATATACAATCTCGAGGAGGAACTGGAATTTGCAGCGCGATTCCTCCGTCTCCGTCCTCCTCCTCCTCCTCCTCCTCCGTCCTCCTCGTCGTCGTCGCACATCTTTTCGCGACGCTCGTCCAAGCGTGCAGTTAAACGAAAGAAGTTGAATAGGCGGGGAAGAAAAAAAAAACTAGAAACGGCGAAGAAGAAGAAGATGAGTAGATGATGATGTTGTGGAAGAAGCGCAAGAAAAGAGGAGGACGACGAACGCATTGTTCGATGCAATAAGGGAGACGAGGATGAAGTGCGGAGTGAACGATTGGGAAGAGATGGAAGAAGGGAAACTTCGAAAGCGCGAGCGAGAGTTTGGAGCGGGGGGCGGCGGGGATCCTCTTTTCTTTGTGTTTCACGTGTTTCTTAAGGGCACGGTTTGCTCGCGAAGCCGAAAACCGTCGCCGGGTCTCGCTCCAACGGAGCGCGATCCTCCCTTTCGTGCCCGTACCGTCGCTTTTCGTGCGAGGATGCTACAGAACGTGCGACCGGGATGTTTAATGACAACTTTCTTGTTCTTTTTTTTTTCTCTCTCTCTCTCTCTCTCTTCTTTTTTAATTAATTACTCTTCGCCCGTGGTAGCAAGCATTCGTTTTAATTGAATAAAAAAATTACATGTACATAAACCAGTGACTACCAACAATTTTGTGCTTCGTCTGCGTCGACTTTATTCGAAAACAATTTATTGCTGATAACTGACGCCTAGATAGAAAAACGAAATGCGATTAAAAGTCGCCACCGCGCTCTTCGGATTAGCATCGAATATTTTTTGTAAGGTCACGAACCTTCGTCAAAGACAAGACGAAAAGCTGCTTTGCAGGTTACAAATTTTGAAATTTTGAAGGCAACGGCGTCGTTCTGTGCGCCAAAATGTTTTCGTTGGGAACCCCTGGTATAAACTCCTTTCTTTTTTGTTTATTTTCTCTTAACTTTTTTCGCACCTTTTACATTTTGCTCGCTGTTACCGTTACATTTCGATAAGTTACCTTTACGAACAAGGAAATATTTTAATTAACGATCCCTCTGTCATCTCGCTTAATTCTTCTTATTTTTAAGTGCTTCTGCGTTAAAGGAAGAGCGAACACAATCGGCGAGGAGTAAGGCCGTCTTTTTATTAGGTACATCTTCATAAAGTAAAGATAATGAGAGGCAAAGAGAGAGAAGGAGAGTTTAATTATCGACTTTGTCACCTGCACTAATAAGTTTACAGCCGGATTTTAAAAGGCTTCCCCGTTTATAATGAAATTTATGATTACAAGAATTACGTACCTGTTGTTGATGTTGTTGTTGCTGTTTTTAATTTAGCCAAATTGCAGAGGGAAAGAAGCGCCATTAAGAATCTTAATTGTTTCTGTTCGTTTTTGCTTATTGTCAAGCTAGGTGAATTCGCTAAAAAAAAGGTTGTGCCAAACATCGTGGTGACGTATAAATCCTAATCCGTTTTGAGTTTCGTTTAGGGTTAGATTCCAACTGGAAAATTTCAAAGAACAATGAAATTTATCACCTGATTGTTCTGCATACCTGCCGGTAAACTTATATCCATTGATGTTAATCAGGATTACACACCGACTTCGTCTCTTTCTTCTGCTTTTATTATTCTCTTCTTTATTTGGTGCGATTAACATCTCTTTGTGGAAAGAGAGGTTGTCGTTGAGAGATCATTAGTGAGATACCTCTTCTTTCGTCTTCTTTTTGTCTTTTCGTCAGTCTAAAATTACTGCGTTAACATCTGCAGATGGGGAATTCTTCGAAAGGAATGGTGGAAAGAAAGCGAGGACCAATTCGATTTTCGATCTTTATCGGTTTTATTTTTGCAAACATTTTCGAAACTCATGCAACGTCTTTTTCCGTTTTTTTTTCGCGTTCGAAATGGGAAATGGTAAATTATTCGATTGTTAGGAAAGTTCGTGCAACAATGTTGTAAAATAAAATCTGGTTTGCAACAACTTTTTTGCTAAAACCGTGTGGAAAAGTTACGTTTGCAAAAATGTCCGTTAACTGCGAATATAATGTTTGTTTGTTGTTCTGTATATGAATTTTCCGGCCTTGTTTGTTATAATTTTCGTTATGCACATCCGGGAACTTTTTGATGGACGCAAACTTTTAATAAATCAATGACTTTTCGCTATTTGGCCGACAATTAGTTGGTGTCAAGTGAAAATAATGCTATTTTAACAGCGAACAAACAACGGTAATTATTTTGTTGTTATAAAAAAAACATAACAAATTTAATTCGACCATCCTCGAGAATAATTTATTACTATTTATTCTGTACGAAACGTTCGCCCCATTAAGAAACCAACCCCCCATTTTTCCTCTCTTATTCCGACATTTATTTATTACATTTTTATTAGAAAAGCTCTTGCTCTTTGCACAATTTTCGCTTCGGTTTCCTTTTTCGTTCTTTTCCTTACGAATTCCTCACCGGATACGATCCTTAATGCATCGCGTTGATTTAATAAAGAGATAAGTAGAAGCTGTGAAAATCGCAATAACGGAACGTGGAGATGGGAGAAGATGGCAAAGAAAAACTTTTCGCACGATGTTCCTTTCCTCGCCAAAGTTTGATATTTTTTTTTCTTTAAACTCGTTCTCTGTTATTACCAGTTTTTCGCCTCGTCTCTCTAAATGTTTGGTAGTCTGTTGATATAATCTATCATCTATCTTCACACATCGAAAGCAGTGGAAGATTGCACAATGACAACATTTATCTTATTCTTTTGCGCTACGATTTCCTTTTCTCCTTTTTCTATTTGCTTTTTCATCCACTTCTAACATTTCTTCTTATTACTTCGACTACTTTAAACAAGTTTCCTTTATTAATTTTATCCCCTTGGAAAACTCCAATCTTAATAATCCTTTAAATTCGCCACAAATTAATCCGTTCGTTGGGATTCGTTTTTCTTTTTTCTTTATTCTACTGGCAAAACCGGATCTTTAAGAGGTGTGATAACTGCTTGTCGTCACACTTGTCGACATTATCGCGTCAAATGCGAGACAATAAAGTTGACCACTGGATTCGTAGTGATAAAATGCAAATTGTGCCAAAACAGAAATGACGATGGCCTCCGTATTATTTCGTCCTTCTTGGAAAGCTCATTTTCTTCTCTCTTTCTCTCGCTCGCATCTTCCCATTAAAGCATAAACCCTCTTTAAGAACGTGCGGCAGTTACTCGGCTATAAGTTTTATTGCTGGCGAATTGGAATGGCAGAAATAATGAGACCCAACAAATAAGTGGATACGGGTAAACAATAAAGAGTAAATAAGACAGGTAAGAGATGTGAGGAAGGATGAGGCTGAAGGAGGCGAGGAAGAGCAAACAATTGATATTTGCCTTTGCATAATTGATTGTTCCAAGATACTTATCGGTTATTGATTATTATTTATATTGTTTAACCGGCGAGTGGAAGGAAAGTAAAAAACGAAATTCGAAAAAATACCTCTTCGATATAAGCGGATATAAAATGTTAAACCATCATTTCGTATGTTTGTATTTTGTCTGTGTACGTAGTAATTTCCTAAACAAACACACGCAACGTTCGACCATATGTTTGTATAATAATATGTACGTTTTAATACTTAACAAATTGCTTATGTAAGAGCACATATAATAATATAATAAACGTGTCATTATTAATAGTTTCGTTAACCGCAATAACACATTCGCAGTAGCCAGCAACGAGTAGCAAAGACGGCAACAAGAAAACGATCACAAAGAATAAAAAGCGACTTTGCAAATTCAACTTTAACTCTTCTTTGCTTTTAACGTAAATTATGATCCTCACCGATAAATATTTTATTATTACTTGGTCGTTCACCTCGCTTCTCCCTCAATTCTCTCTTCATTTCTAAACGTTGTCCTTTAAATGATATTATTTATTTATTCGATAAACCATCCATTTGGCTCAATCAACATCTACGCAATAATCGATTATTATCAATATTGTTTGCTTCGATTTACCGTACGGATTCGGACTTAAAATTGATGGCCATTAAAACATCATCATGCCCCAATCGACCCATATTCAATAAACATGGATAATATATATGATAAACAAATATTCATCAACCTTGTGCAAGCGAGACGTCATCTAAACAATAAAATTATAAATTTTTGCATGAATTGGATAATAACAATAACTTATAATCAATCGATTTTAAATCATTTAAAAGTCATTTCTCTTTTTAATCCTTTCTTAAGTTAAAAACTCATATACCATATTTGATGCTACCAAATAAATTGGTAATTAATTTCAAATTTAAATTTTTCGCGCCAATTCAAACAGGCCGGATACGAATCATTCATCAACGGTATCGAAGAAACAAATTCGAATCGAATTATTTTCACCAATTTCATTCCCATGGAAAATGGCGTCTCATTGTGATTTTGTGAATTTTAACTAATTAGTGCTAATTTATTCAGTGAGTAGTAATTTGTTTTATTAATTCTTTACAGGTATACATGTAAATAAATGGTTTAAGTGCAATGAGTAGGGAAGAAGTTCGGGTTTAAAATATAAAAGTGAGTACGTATTAATTAATTGTTGCGTTTTTGTTTTACTAAAATTTATCAATTTCTTTTAGGTGTGTGAAGTGATGAGTGTAGTGAAACGCTGCAGAAAAGTGGAACGCAAAAAGGGCGCAAAACATAAAGGTGAGCTTTCTAAGTTTTTTACATTGTTGCTATCCGGATTGCGTCTTCTTCGCCTCGAAAATCCACGTCGAAATGATTGTATTTACACGGATCGACCACATGTAGGATCTCCCTTAACAAAATTAAATGATATTTTTGCATTTCGAACGGTTCGTTACTCGAAAGCAAATTAGATGTGTGCGGCGATGAAAAATGTGGGCTGAGATGTAAAACTAATAAGAATCTCGTCGATGTGTTTATGTTACATTTTCACGAAACAAGAACAGAAAAAGCTTGGCAAAATGAGTAGATGTAGATAGGGAAAATAATAATAATAATGACGTGCAAAAAGGCTAAATCAACATGCGAACATCTGTTCGAGTTCACATTTTATATATATTTTTCGAGACGAAAAAAAGATTTAAATAAACATCTCCTTACGTTTATTATTATTATTATTTGTTTATTTCTTTTGGATACGTTTTATAATGTGTGTACCAACAGTTAGACAGCGAAAGAGAAAAGGAACGAGGATAAAAGAGAGAGAGAGTTACAGCGTTGAATTGGATGTATTCTTCGCTCTTGATGCATGTAGTACGTACAAACATAACATCGTCGACGTTTTTGATCATCAGAAGCAGCAACAGCAATAACAACAACAAGAAGTAACGAAATAAAAGGAGGAAGATGATGATGATGATGACGACGAAGGAAACGTGGGAGTCGGTGTGTGCGAGTGAAAGAGATGGAAGGAATCTCGTTTAAATTGCAACAAAACGCGTAGCATCCATTTAATTTTATGCAGTTTTATCAACGTTAAAGCAGCAAGGCGAAACAAACAATTTGCTGTAAAATAAACAACGAACAAGGATATGGAGCTGAGAGCAGTTTACTTTTTGAATTCGATTCAATGGAAGCGAGAGCGTTGGAAATGCTAGGCAAAATTAACCCAGAAACGCGTTCTTTTTAGGTTAGATTAGTAAAACAACTGGGAGAATCTTCTGAAAGAGATTAACGCAAGAGCCATTTTGCTTGGAAGTAAAAAAGCAATGCTAATGGCAGGAAACCTTTTGCAAAAAAGCACCTAGCGTTGTGTGGAAACGCGGAGGGAAATCGGTGTGTGAGAAAAATTGGAAAATGCTGCATCGCAATTCCGTTTCGCCAATATTTCACATACCAACAAAAATACACAAAGACGCGGGTATATTGGCACAGAATTACAAAGCAAACATTTGTTTGTATACTTAAACGATTCGTATTTGTGTTTCTTCCAACAATATATCCTATTTTATACGTGTGTGTACGCGAAAGTTTGTGTGCACACATTTTCTTTTTATACTACTTTATGCCGTCGAAGAAGACGCAGAAGAAGAACTACCGGCAGCGGCAACGAAAGCTTTATCACATATTTGAGGATAGAATGTGAACGTTTTCCATTCGTTTGTTGTAACGGCGTCGATACAAGAGAAAGGATCTTCATTCGACGCTGTCACTCGGGCCACCGGTCTTACTCCTTTAACCGGCCGATCGCCCGTTAAGTCAACAATAATCTAATCCATTGGTCATTGTCAGTTACAAGTTGACCGATTCAACATTCTCGCACTTTGGTTTGGTAATTGCTTAAAATTCGCGTGCTCTTTTTAGAAAATCAATCGGCCGTGAGGAGATTTCCATTAATTTTTCCCCGAAGAATTTTTATCATACAATTATGAACAATCCTTCACATTTTCGCCGCTTTTGCTGTTGTCGATTAATTCTTTTTCGCTTCTTCGCCCATCATCGTCATCATCATCGTTCTTTGATTGGTAATATAATATTTATTATCGCGTAGTTTATGCGCCATTAAAGAATGGAAAAATATTTTTGTATGCATACGTGAGTTAACGGTCGTTCCTTTTATCTCTCCTTCCCGATGATTTCTCTTTGTTGGTTTAACAAGAAGAGGAGGCCTTTAAAAGTACCATCATCATCTTCTTCATTAAATAACACACGTATTACTACTACTATTCCGTTTTAAATGGCAATTATAATAATAAAAATACTTCTCCATCTTTTGTGCTGCTCTTATTGTTGGGTTAATTAACATTTGTTGGTTACAACGAGCTGCCTTACTATAGTTATCTCTTGCGAGATATTAATGGTAACAACAATAAAAAAACGCGAATTAAAAATAGCCCGACCGTGTCATTAAATTAGTTTCTAATTAAATCCCGGTACAAAGAGTGGAATATCGAATTAAAACGAAAAAGAAAAGCAAAGAGAAACTGCATCGACGTGTACGAAATAATGTAAATCTAATTAGGAACCAACAAAAAAATCGCTCGTCGTCCAAGTGCATAAATTAAGCACTTTTACGATAGAAAAATTGCTAATTAACTTTTAATCCGTCGCAGTTTTATTACGCTATTAATAATTACTAATTAATATTTGCTTTTTTGTTATTTCGGCTTCGGGCACACCTCTTTTGCCAAGTTCGCTTGGCCGCCTCAAGCAATTTAAATCATATTGGCAATCTTTCGCGTTCGTATATTAACAAACGTGAAAAACATTCATTAGACGAAGAAATTAATACGAAGAACTAGATGGTTTTCACTCGGTCAAACGCGAACGCGTAACGATTAATCAAAACGCCGGAGTGACTGGTCAAATTAACCGAGAGTTTCTTTTTAAACGTCGATTTGTTTTTAATTTGGGAAAAAATTAACGAATGGACCCAATTCCATTTGAAAGAGGAATCGGGCGTTTTTCTTTTTTCGATTCGAAATTAATTATTTTTTTTTAACACGTCCTATATTATTATGATTAAATTAATAATTTCTTAACAGATGAACTTTTTTCCTCTCCGAAGCAATAAATAATCTCTCAAATTAATTATAATCGCGCGACTTTAATTCTTGCGCCTCGCCTCGTCTCGCCCCACGCCCGAATCTCTTTCTCATATACAATATATTAATTGGTCGTGTACCTGGTTTAATATAAATTAGAGGCAGGCATTTAATTCAATTAAAATTCACGACTACCATGTAGTGCCGCTATTACCGCGGCCATTAGACTTATTTAGGTTAATTAATAGTTATTACGGATTTATTAGTATCGTTTCGTAAATTAGGTTGTTATTTATTTATTCGTAAATGAGAAAAGTAACTAATTCTCCGCGACTCTTACACTCCGATTCTAAATTAACCGTTCTTTTCCAATACGTAGGATGGGTCAGTGAGAAATCGCTTACGCGTTCGATTCGAACGATCGTTCGCCATTAGAATCGTTTCTCGGAATGTTCAATAATTATCCGAATCGTTAAATCGCTAATATGAGCGTAATTAAGTGTAATAATCGATGGGGATAAAAGCAAAAAGCGCTTGCAGAAAGTGTGTTAAACGCTCTTTCACCAAGGCAAAAACCATTGCGACTTCTTTCGTTGCGCGATCCAGCAAACTTCTTCGCCACATTTCGCAATAAGCGAACAAGAAATTTCTTATTATAAATAATTAATATCCGCTTAAACAAGTCGGTTCGCATTTCTTTTCTTGCTTCGAGCATAAATTGCCCGTAAAAATTTAACTGCCTCCTCCGTCGATCTCGCATCGGTTTTCTTTCGTTCGTTGCATTTTTAACGTTTCCCGTCTCTTTCGTCGTAAATTACACGTGAATTAAATGGAATTATTTAAGCGACGACTCTTAAAGACCGACGAAAAGGACGGGGGAGCGAGAGAGGCAAAACCTACGATTATACAATTAAGAGTGACACACGAGCCGAAATTAAAAGCACGGAGAAGAAAATAAAAATCGAATGTCATCCAGGCCGTTTATAATCAGAAATATGTAAATATTATCGTTTTATTTATTTGGTTTATTTTTGGTGTGTCCTTCTCGATGTTAATGCTGATGATGATGATGATGCTGGCGATGAAGAAGAAACGTCCTCAAAAAGGAAACTAATAAGAACGAACGAAAAAAAAAAAGGGGGGGAAATAAAAGCAATGGAGTGCATTTAAATTGACTATAATAAACTTATCAAGATTAAAAGAGGAGAACTAAATACCTTCAAGAAATATCGGATTGGAATGGAAAGCCATTTAGTTAAATTAAATATACATTCAATTCGTTTTCTGCTTTTTCTTCCATTTATTCCTTCGACGAAAAAGCAACCAAAAAGCAACAGCCTCGTATCATCATCATCATCATCAATTCGAGGCACTCGCTTATGCCATTTGTTCCATCGACATGCTTGAAGCATACTTTCAATCAATCCCCAGCATTCGTTTTGTTTTTAGTTTAGAATTTAAATCGCTCGGACCATCGCATCGATTTAACGAGGATCCTTAAGGTGAGTTAAATCGTTCGTTCGAATTCCTATCGTCGCTTATTAATTTTCCGACTGGGCGCAGTTTTTGCTCGCGCGAAAATTGCATATTCGCACGCTATCTTTTTCGCTCGGTTTCTTACATTTAAAAAAATGGTCAAATTAACGAAGAGAGATTAATCATCAACATCCAATCGCCTGTACGCAATTAACACTCATAAAATACACTTCCAGCACAAGATGCGACTATCTGAGTTTCAAAGCGAGTTTATTGCAATTTGTGCAAAAAGGCAAAAAGAGAGAAGGGTCCCCCCTTCCCTAAAAGTGCAAAATTTGAAGAAGAAAAATTCCCAAAACCTGCGTGAATCTCAATGTAAAACTTACATTCAAACTCTAATTAATCGATCTTTAATGTTTATTTCCGCAGTTAACCACTTTAAGAGCTCCAAAATGAGTTTATTGCAATTTGTAAAAAATGCAAAAGTAGAGAAGGGGGGACCCTTCTATAAAAGTGCAAAATTTGAAGAAAAGAAAATTCTCAAAAATCAAATAGATTTCAACATAAATCACACAATTGAACTCTAATGAATCGATCTCTGATGTTTCTTCCCTTAATTAATCACTTTAAAACCAGCAAAATATGATTATTGCAATTTCAGCAAAAATGCAAAAGTAGAGAAGGGGGGACCCTTCTATAAAAGTGCAAAATTTGAAGAAAAGAAAATTCTCAAAAATCAAATAGATTTCAACATAAATCACACAATTGAACTCTAATGAATCGATCTGTGATGTTTCTTCCCTTAATTAATCACCTTAAAACCAGCAAAATATGATTATTGCAATTTGTAAAAAATGCTAAAGTAGAGAAGGGTCCCCCCTTCCCTAAAAGTGCAAAATTTGAAGAAAAGAAAATTCTCAAAAATCAAAAAGATTTCAACATAAATCTCACAATTGAACTCTAATGAATCGATCTGTGATGTTTCTTCCCTTAATTAATCACTTTAAAACCAGCAAAATATGATTATTGCAATTTGAGCAAAAATGCAAAAGTAGAGAAGGGGGGACCCTTCTATAAAAGTGCAAAATTTGAAGAAAAGAAAATTCTCAAAAATCAAATAGATTTCAACATAAATCTCACAATTGAACTCTAATGAATCGATCTGTGATGTTTCTTCCCTTAATTAATCACTTTAAAACCAGCAAAATATGATTATTGCAATTTCAGCAAAAATGCAAAAGTAGAAAAGGGGGGACCCTTCTATAAAAGTGCAAAATTTGAAGAAAAGAAAATTCTCAAAAATCAAATAGATTTCAACATAAATCACACAATTGAACTCTAATGAATCGATCTCTGATGTTTCTTCCCTTAATTAATCACTTTAAAACCAGCAAAATATGATTATTGCAATTTCAGCAAAAATGCAAAAGTAGAGAAGGGGGGACCCTTCTATAAAAGTGCAAAATTTGAAGAAAAGAAAATTCTCAAAAATCAAAAAGATTTCAACATAAATCTCACAATTGAACTCTAATGAATCGATCTGTGATGTTTCTTCCCTTAATTAATCACTTTAAAACCAGCAAAATATGATTATTGCAATTTGAGCAAAAATGCAAAAGTAGAGAAGGGGGGACCCTTCTATAAAAGTGCAAAATTTGAAGAAAAGAAAATTCTCAAAAATCAAATAGATTTCAACATAAATCTCACAATTGAACTCTAATGAATCGATCTGTGATGTTTCTTCCCTTAATTAATCACTTTAAAACCAGCAAAATATGATTATTGCAATTTGAGCAAAAATGCAAAAGTAGAGAAGGGGGGACCCTTCTATAAAAGTGCAAAATTTGAAGAAAAGAAAATTCTCAAAAATCAAATAGATTTCAACATAAATCTCACAATTGAACTCTAATGAATCGATCTGTGATGTTTCTTCCCTTAATTAATCACTTTAAAACCAGCAAAATATGATTATTGCAATTTGAGCAAAAATGCAAAAGTAGAGAAGGGGGGACCCTTCTATAAAAGTGCAAAATTTGAAGAAAAGAAAATTCTCAAAAATCAAATAGATTTCAACATAAATCTCACAATTGAACTCTAATGAATCGATCTGTGATGTTTCTTCCCTTAATTAATCACTTTAAAACCAGCAAAATATGATTATTGCAATTTGAGCAAAAATGCAAAAGTAGAGAAGGGGGGACCCTTCTATAAAAGTGCAAAATTTTAAAATTATAAAAATGGCAAATTTGTAGAAAAAATAATTCTCCAAAAAATGAATGAAGCTCAACGTAAAACGCGCATTTGGACTCTAATTAATCTTTATCTTTAATGTTTCTTTGCATAATCAATTACGGAGCAATAGCTTGAACAAATAAATAATCTTTAATGAAGATTGGTGCTACTCGTAGATAAACGAAATGGTTATCGTCAATCGAAGATTTCGAATCGTTATCATCGTTTGTTCACGTCCCCCGTTCAATAATTGTCGTCGGGAATAAAATAAAAGATGAGTGGCAGGACACGAAGCTCTCGATGGAGCTTATCAAAGAAACGAAATCGATATCGATTCAATTTCTGTTTCGCTTTTAATCCAAAAAGATTGCATTCGACATTCTCGATGTAATATTTATCGTTGTCGTCCATCAGCTTATTGTTGGGAATAAATACAATTTGAATTACTTGAACCTATTTAACCACTTGAATTCCAGATAAAAATCTATGACTGTTTTGTACGGGTTCGTGTTGTTTTTGTCGTTTTCAATCCAATCGTTTGATTGCTGGTTTCTTCGCTGGGCGCTTGCAGTTTTTCGCAAGTTTTCTGCAGTGTTTTTACCATTGTCTGCAACATTTTGCTGAAGGCAGCAATTAACTCTTCGTACAAATAACAATTAAAGATTCTGCGATGCCCCGAAGCTCTTATTTATGTTTGTTATTATTGTTGATTGTTGTAAATTCGATGGTGAGATACAGAGAAAGAGAAATGCTAATGACGATGGTAATAGAATAGAAAATTATCCAGCAATAATGTGAAAAGATAAATAAATGCGCGGAGTAATAATGATTGGGTAATCCGAATACCAAAGAGCTAATGATGATGATGATGATGGTATATCGAGCGCCATAAAATAAGAATTAAATTGAATGGGGAAAAGGAGAGAGAAATTGACCGAGGTAATAATAACGATAATGCAAGCAATTAGCGAGCCCGTCTTCGGCTTCTATATTTATTTTCCGTTTGGGAAAGCTTTCGACGTTTCTAATTACGATCGGCGGCAATTTTTAATGCATTATCGACGTTTCATAAAAAGAAAACGCGCTGTTATCCGGCGTCGTTGCTGTTGAACAATATTATTGATCGTCGACCGATATTTGATTATTATTTTCTCGCATCATCATCATTAACGACGTGCACATTTTTTCGCGTCCTCGATAACGGCCCTGAACAATTTTATTTATTTGCTGGTTATTATCTACAAATGCACATACGTACACGAATTATGTTGATATCGATTTTATTTTAGAGCTTTCTAATGCACACAAAACTATATCGGATTCGCCTGGATCGATTGTTATCGATCGGCATTAACAAATAGGTAATCGTAGCTAACTTTTATTGCGATTTTGCCATTGATGATTTTTTTCTGTTGCGAAATAATCGTCGATAAAAACGCACTTCATCACTCGATATCGAATTGCGTGTGCTTAGCTCAGCATATTTTTTTTGCTTTTTTGGTCGATCAAAAGCGAGATAATCTAGATAAAGTAAGAGGCGATTAAGCGATTTATTTTTATTGTGTTCGAACGCAAATTAATACGTGTTTCTTTTTCGAGAGCGAGAGAGATAATTGGATTAATTGCGATTTTCAAGGTGAATTATCCAGATGGTAATCGCGGTTTTTTTGCTCTACCCGCACTTATTAACTAATACTTCATTGTAGTGGTGTAATGCTAATGGAGGGATCTTATCAATCAATATCGAATCGAATGCGATTTTTTTTCGCACGTCTTCCGAGAAAACCTCGTCCTTTTCTCTTTGCTTTGCAATAAGCTAATAACAAATTAATTAATTGCAATTATTTCTTCGTTTCAGACGATTACGATGGTCGTCATCAGCTGCCCTCGACTTTTAACGGTGAGTCCTTAAACGATTTCCATTATTCTTTTTCCGCTTTGCAAATTTCCTTAAAAACCGTAATTAATATGAATGTGTCCGGTTTAATTTTTTTGCGAGCGAAATAATTATTCATTTTTCCCATATTGGAACGGAAGTTACGCCTGCACAATAATAATAATTACCGGTGTAATAATGAATTGTGTGAGTTTCGCTCGATGTAATTATTATTAAACGCCAATGATAATAATGAACTTCGGCACGCTGTCGGACGCCAACCGCGCAAAATGACAATTTATTTAAACAATTTAATCGCGCATTATGCCATCGTAACGTTCGCCGGATAATATAAAACGATTTCGCCCCCACAACGATGAAGCGCTTTGATTGAAAAAAAAAGTAGCGATTGCGATCGAGAATTAGCTGTCGTCCGTGTCTTTTTCGCTTCCGGTCCTCACATGTTATGCCTCCAATCTCTTTTTGCTCGTCTCGATGTAATTCGTAAAACGCGAGACTAGACGGGCGAAAATGAAATCGACGATGATTAAGTGACGGAGATTTTCGCGCGTCAATTTTCGCAGGGGGAAAAAGACCAAACAAAACGTGGTTACATGAGCGATGGATGGAGGGATAATTAAAAGGGATCGCGTATTCCATCGTTTGTTTTTGCCTCTTCGTTAAATCGTCGAAATGCGAAACATATTTTCTTTAATGCGACGCGAACGACAAATAAATACGAATTCAATGCGTGTTTTTGGGTTACACGTCAAAGTCTCGCATTACATCCGTTCCGTCCGTTATTATAATTGTTAACGTCCCGGATTTCTGCCAACCGATGTTATTATTGTTTTGCATAACCAGCCGAACGTCTAAGAAACGATATCCGATTACAAGTTTGGGCCGAACGCAAAATCTCCTCGCCTACCGGTCGCTAAATTCGTCGCACACATTCGCGCCGAATTATGTTCGAAAAGCGTTTTTGCCACGAAAAAATTCGACTGCCGTTCTCCCAATTACTTATCCGTAAATACAAGAACAATAAGAACGATGGGCGAAACAGAGAAATGGATGAAAGAAAGAACCGGATTCGGTGTAATAAAAGGAAATTACCCCCCGTCATTTTCGAAACTATATTATTAACCTTTCTTGCGTTCCTCCTTTTTCCTCTTCGCCTTTTCTTCTTCTTCGTCCACTCTCGCTCGCTCATTCCGTGCGTTCCTTTTTGTTCTCTGCCCTCAATTTATTATACATTACGCCTGTGTAATTTAAAGAAAAGAGAGTGGAAGAAGGTCTTCTTCGCTCCACTTTACCGAAGAAGAAGAATAAGAGATTCATTATTATTGATCAACCGAAGACGAGATTTCTCTCCAGCTCCTTCCTCCGCCGCCCCAACTCTCTTCGTCCACTTAGTCTCCTTTTTCTCTGCTTGCGTTTTTTTTTTGAGCAATTCATTTGCTGCAACGCTCTTATTTATTTAAACCCACGAACGAGAAAGAGGGAGAGACGCGGAATAATCCATTTTTCTCTCTCCTTTTTCGCAAATTAAAAATAATTTAAATTAATGACGTGAAAATTATTCATTCGAAAAATCCTCGTCGTTCCCTAGCTGCGAATTTTCTTCGTCCGTCTCCCTTCATTTTTCGGGTTAATTTCTCGCTCATATTTCCCCCTTTTTCAAATAAGAGGACCGACAACAAGCGAGAAAAAAAACGGCGAAAGAGAGAGAGAGAGAGAGAGAGAGAGAGAGCGAAGCTGGAAAACGTGGCGGAAAAACGAAAACGAACGTTTTAAAATGGGCAAAACGCTTCTCGCTCGCACCCCATCGCCGTCGCCGTCGAAGCTGTTAATTTGAGCGTCTGTTCATATTAGAAACGTGCGGAGGAAAAACGTGGGGGCGGCAGCGGCGGCACAAATTGATGGGGTTCCTAAACGTGGGGCGAGCGAACGATTTTCAACGAGACGAGAGAAACGTCGGAGCGGGGGGGGGGGGGGTTGATTGCGGGCAAATCTCTATCTATCTTGCGCCCGCTCTTTCGCCCCCTCGTCTTCGTCTCCTTCCGCCCCGCAACGTGGATGGTGCGGCGCGTCGATGGCGGCGGCGGTGCTGGCGGTGGCGGTGGTTTTGTTGGCGGCGGTTTTGTTACGTAGTTTAGAGAGATTCTCGACGTTTTAACGAAATTGGTATAAGTGGAAGGGCGAGGGCGAGGGCGCGGCGCATCGCGGGGCTGAGGGTTGCACGAGAACGGATCGTGCTAGTGGATGGATACTATTACTACCATCGACTATTACTACGAGTGCTGCGGCGGCTTCTCGTTGTTGTAACAGTCGCCGGTCGTATTGTCGTGACTGCGTTACTATTATCATCATCGTCGTCGAATGCTACAACTATAATGTGCGCCCGGCGACGAAGAGGAAGAAGTGGAAGGGTTGATGCGAAACTCGAGGGTACCGTTGACCGCGACGGCGAGGTTTGACCAGATAAACCGCTAACTCGTGGAGTAACGCGGCGCAGAAATTCGTTGCGGATTCGCTGTTAAACAACGAGAGAGAGGGTCCGTTCCACTTTAAATACCGCATTTCCCAAGTGACCGACCGCGTTTTCCATCTACCTTCGCCGACCTCCGTTATTATCACTGCTGCACGCCGCCGCACACGAAGACGGAGAGGGCAAACTCCGGCCGACCGCCGCCGGATTTCGATTCGCCTCTCTTTCCTGCGGTCGCCGTTGCGTTACTGCCCCGGCCAATTAGTGACTTATTAATATTGATATTGCGCTAGTGGCCCTTAATTATTATCATCGTCCGCGGTTATTATCAACATCCACGCGTTAATGAACCGCCGGCCGAAAACGATGGCAATTTTTTCCTATCGCTTTCTAAATTTCTTTGTTAGGAAATAAACGTAAAAATAATCAAGTTAATTAACGAGGAGAGGCAAAAGGTCAAGTCAATCAACGGCTTGATAAACGCAGATTATAACTGGAAGCTGGGAGAAAAGAGAAGAAACGGGGATTACGAAAACAAAAAGTGGTCATCTTCTTGCGTTTCGTCTCGTTATGCGCTTTTTAAAAACCGTATACGGGGAAATAAGATGAGAAAAAAGAAACATAATAATAAGCACAATAATGATGATAAAAACCTCTTCGACTTTATTCACATCTTTTATCATTAATAATAACCGATGTTGTTTTTAACGTTGTTCCATTTTGATTAATACCAAAAACGAGGAACGATAACGAGAGTATGCAGTGAAAAAAGAGCGGTTAAAATCGAAAGAATAAAGAAAAAGTACGAAAGAAGCAGAAGAATCCCATCTTCATCATCATCAACATTTCCATTATTCCCTTTTTTTTTCCTCCTTTTCGTTCTGTAAATAATTTAAAAAGGAAACCGTTTTTCTTTGCATCGCACTCAAATTAAAACCATGTGCGCTCATTCACTTTTTACCATTACTACTTTCTTCTCGTCTCTTCTTCTCGCCGTCCGCTTTCTTCTCGCATTCTTCCACGCCGAGGAATAGTAACATCCAGCGTTTTTCGCGATGGATGATGATTATACGCTTGCACGTGATTCCATAATTATTAACTTGGCAAATTACGATTCTGTTACGTACAACAACAATCAGCGCAAAACTTACGTTGATAATAATAATAATAACACGTCTTCGTCATTATTATCATCATCATTATTGCTGGCCTATTATTCCTTTTACGTACTTAAGATGGTATAAGCCAGTTATGATAATAATAGTAATGATGATGATGATGTCCATAATAGATGGATTAATTTATTCATTTATTTTTCTCTCCGCCATCATCATCATCATCATCAATCGATAGGATGCTCTCTTCTGATTCGACCAAATCAACAACGTTGTCGTTGTCGAAGGCATCCGTTACACTCGTTCCCATCCACCGATGATTATCATCGAGTCGATCCAACTTCTTTCGTTGATCACTTTAGAAAGTTAATTAATAACTAATTTATATGTGAGGAATCGTTAAAACGTTCGTTACTGCGACCGACTTTTATGGGATTCGACACATTAAGACTATCGTCGTTTGCCAAATCGCTTTTGCACATCTTTATCTTTGTAAATTTCAAGTAAAGCCGCGACTCGCTTTTTTTTTTCATTTAACAACTCCACTTTAATTACTCATTAGCAGTCCGTTTAATAATAAACGCTATTCAATTAAAAACCGCAAAAGTAAACAATTCCTGCGAAAGCGGCGTGCAAAAAATTAAATAACAACACGAATCATCGTCATAATCGTCACCTTATTAGCATTTAATGCTAAAGAAATAATAACAAACCAACGTCTTTCTCTCTTCTTGCTATTCCAATCAAAGTTGTTGCAAATATTCACAATTTTTCTTAAAACCTTCTTAAAGTTTATCATTTCCTCCGAGGCAGTTTGACGCGTCTGCCTATTAAATATAAGAGCAAAACCCCAAATCCAATCTCTCTTTGGCCCATAAATTGCTATTCGAAAGTCGTTTTGATTCGTAATTTAAAACAGATTATTTAATTAATTCGCGGTAATCACGATATTGATGATGATGAGGTTAATTACAATGATGGATCGGCCACGAAGAAGTAGACCGAAATGTCCAGCGGCGGTGATCGCTTTCGTCCATACGTTGACTTGCCAATTCAATAATTGCATTTTCTTTCGCTTTCGGAAAAGGAGATTGCAGAAAATGTTGCTCCTTGGCTCTCGATGATGGCGGTTGTGCGATGTGCAAGAACGGTAATAAACGAACGAAGAATTAAACGCTTTATCCTTATTGTTATGTAATAGCGAGAAAATTATTTCCCAGTAAACTCTTTCTCTTTTTGTACGAGTTTGTTTCTCCTTTCATTCTCGCTTCGATTTATGAAACGACAGAATCTGTGAAATACGAAGTTTTCGTTCGTTGCTCGAGATGAAGAGAGAGAAACGACGACGATGATGCTTGCTTATCCTTAGTCATGCATTTCTAATTAAAACGTCGTCATGTAGTTGTTGTTGTTCTTCTTCTGTTCGTAGATTGTTATAAAGTATTATTAAAGAGATCCTTCACTCGGTGCACACACACCTTGTAATAACGATGCGCGAGTAAGAAAGAGATAATTGCTGCAGTTGATGATGAAGAATTAATAATGATGATTATTTATTCTCCCAATTAATGTTTACTATCTACAAAATGCCATCTCGTTTTCGTATTACATTAAAGGATTAATGATAATGACGACGACTACGACGACGCTCGCGATGATCCTCATTTTCTTCCTCCTCTTTCTCTCTTGCGTTCTCCGTTCGGGCCGAAATGCCATTATTGTAAATGGACGGTATCCGATTGGAATCCGCTCTTTTATTTTCTTCTCCTATTAAGCAAGTTTCCCCGATAGGAATCGATGCGAATCCGTTTATTATTATCTCCATCGATCTATCCATCCATCCGTTCATCAATCGACGGATTAAACGTCTCCTTTCTTCTAATTGGGATTGGGTAGGACGAGGAAAAAACGAACGAGGAAAAAAGGCAGTTGCCTAAACGTTGGCGGAGAAACGGCGAAGATAAATGGTACACGAACTCTTGGGGGCGTCGTTTTTCCCCGTTGTTTTCCAGGTGACTGTTTCCGTTTCCTCCGCCATTATCCCCCTAAATTCCTCTTCTTCTTTCGTTGTTGTTGTTATCCCTCATTTTATGGATCATCGTCGAGGGATATATATCCAATAAATGATACGTGACTTGGACACGTACCTCGGGGTTGTTACCACCGGCGAATCGAACGTGACGACCGACGAGGCGACAAAAAGAAAAACGAAAAAAAAATAAAAATAAAACAACAAGAGGGTTTGCGCGCATTTTCTATTTATTCGTTCGCATATAAATGGGAATAAGCGAAGTGCGGGGGAGGGTTAAAAACGAAAGAAACGAACCGCGAGCAATAATAATGCAATACATACAAAATTAATTCTCTTCCGCCCGTTTTATTCATCTCGTTTGTCCATTAATAATCGCTTCGAGTCCGCGCTCTTCATTTCCTTCCTCGTTCGTGTCCTCGCTGCTTGCTCGGAGTTCTTTCGAACGCCGAGAAAGAACAATATTGGTTTTAATTTCGTTGCGAACGCGGGGGTGATGGGCGCGCGAGATAATGATGGCGAACGCGGGCGAAATGTACAGCAGTAGAAAACGCGAAGAAAAAGAAAAAATTAAAAAGCCTCATCCCCGAACACGCTTCTTTTTCTTCGTTCTTCGCCGCTGCCCCAACTCTTGTATACACTTTCCATCGCCACTTTCCAATGTATTCTTTAAATGACATTAATTAAACTGCTTTCGTTCGCTTACTACTTCAGGCTCTCTCCTTCGCTCGATTCGTGTCGAATGATTGTGGTCGAGAAGGAAAAAATAAACGGGGAAGAAACGAGAAGGAGAACCCAAGGGAGGGGTTGTTTGAAAGGGCGAGCGAGCGAGAATGGAAAAAAAACGATTAAATGGAAGACGACGGAAAGAATACGAAATTCCTCCCACTTTTTCTTTGTCGTGATCCTCTTTCCTCCTTTCGCTTTTTTTTTTCTCTTGCGTTCGGTTAACGTTCTTATATTCCCGAAACGAAAGGAGCCAACAACGAGAAAGAAAACGAACGCGGTGAAGTTGAATGGGAGCAAGAGCGAGCGAGATAAAAGTGGAATGATATTAGAGATTCAAGAAGCGGCGAACGCTTCTTATTTTCTTTTCGTTTCCTTTTTTTTTCTCTCTTCTTACTTAGGCATCTCTCCCAAGATGCCATAATAAAGTCGACGTTAAATATTTAGCGGAGGAGAACCCACCGAAGGGAATGGAAAGAGAGACGAGATGAGACGGGAGAAGAAGAAAAATAATAACGATGATAATAGTAATGATAATAATACGAGAAGGAAAAAAAATTAAACTTCTCCCTTATCTCTTCACTCCCATCTTCATCTTCTCGGTTCTTATTCTTCTTCTTGTTCTTTTGCTCTTGTGCACGGACAGCAGCCGACAACTTCCAAACTCTCTCTCGCTCTGTCTTTAGTCGTTATTCTTCATCCTCCACTTTGGTGGTACGACGACATACATACATTTTTTAAAAGTCTTCTTGTTTTCATTTTTTATTACTACCACTGCCAGAGAACGGCTTCTTTCACTTCGTTTCTTCTGCCTCTCTCTCTCTCTCTCTCTCGCTTTTATTCCGAGTAATTTTAAAGTTCGCCCCCAAGATAGATACGAGTCGTCGTGGTAAAACTACGAGGACGTCTTCGTCGTCGTCGTCGTCGACAACGGCTTTATTGTATAATATATAGTTGGTGGTAATAGAAAAAAGTTGATATGGCAGTAGTTGTAGTAGCAGCAGCACGACGACCGGTCGGTCGATGGAGGGTTGTAGGGTGGAAGTAAGTTGTAAAAGAGACTACTAAACACGTCGCTCCGCATTTTTATTTCGGTTATGTCTTTCCGTTTACTTTATTTACTCCTCGAGAAAACGAATAAAGAAACGGGCGAACGACGGAGACGAGAAGGGGCGAAAAAGCAGCGGAAAAGGGCAGCCGCCCCCCGCACCGTCGTGGTCTCCTCGCGTTTATTTATTTTCCTCCTTCCCGCTCGCTCTCGCGTTGTTGCCGTTTTGTTGCTGGAAATTTAATTTATTTTCCATTTTCACGTTTCGTCGATAGCATAACTTCATTTCCCCACGCGATTTTCCATTGCTATATCGTTTTTTTTTTCTGGCTACGTTCCCCCATCGACTCGACAATCGAGAGTAGACGGTTAATAATGTCTTAAAGGTCTTCTTCCGGTTCGATAGTTGTTCGTTTTGGGTTTGATAACGAGAAAAATGTGAATCTCTTTTCGTAACACAAAATCATATTCCTCTTGGAATTATGTTAATGGGCAATTTGTTTTTGCCAAATAAAACAAATTAATTACATTAATAACGCCATCATCATCATCGTCGTCGCCGTCGTCGTCTTCAGGACGATTATTGGTAATAAATAAAATTCCTGCTTGTTGTCGAAATTATTAAAACGCGATTTGTTTTAATGATGATTAATTAACCTTTTTTTTTGTAAGTGGGCGAGCGATCGAATAATAATGTTAAACGAAAAGAATGAAAGAGAACCGAAGTGAGGAGAGGAGTTGAAATAAAATAAAAACGAATAAAAGGGAGACCGAAAGAGAAGCAAAAAAGGTAACGAAACTCGAGGAATAAAACCCTCCTATATAAAGGTAGATGTCAGTCGTAAAGGTATCCTTAAAATTCTTGCCTTCCTTCTTCGTCGTTTCTGAAGAAGACAGTCTCTTTCTGGTCTTTTTTCCTTTGGAACTTCTCGCTGTTGTTAACATCTCTTTCTCTCTCTCGGTCGCTCGCTCGCCATCCTTCTCCGGCTCTTCAGCTTTACAGGTAGGTCGATACGAATCGTTGTCGACCATCAATTTTAGTAGTTTACAAACTCTTATATATATTTCTTCTTGTACTCCTCTTAACCATTCTTCTTCTTCTTCCTCGCCTTTTATTTTGTTGTTGTAGTTGTTTAGGATATTAAGGTTCTCCTCGCCCATCCTCGTCCATTCTATCTTTTATAATAACTTACGGCCGCATCTGTATATACGCTCTCGCTGTTTTTTTTTATTTATTTATTCTCTTTCCTCTTACTCAAGAATTTTTCTTCTTCAGTTTGTATCTTCGAAAAACAAAAAGCGACCAGAGGAAGAAATGCTTCTGTTGTTACCGTTTGTAACAGTTAATTACTTAAAGAGTAAAAGATCTCCTCCACTTCTTCGGGTTCTTCATCTGTTAGAAGACGTTTTGTTTGTACGCCTTTCTGTGTGTTACCATTTCTAATTCTTCGCCCTTCTTTTACGTCTCTCTTCCTCCGTGTCTCTCGGTCTTCGTGAAAATCAAGCAGAAGAAAACGAGAAGCCTACGTTTTAATGTAACAGGTGTAATGAGAAGTTCTTCGTTTGTTTATTTGAATTGCTGTTGTTGTTGTTGTTGTTGTTGTTGTTGTTGTTGTACATACTTGTTACTTTTGCTAATTCCTCTTCTTCTTCTTATTCGTGTAGGTAACTATATGTAACGAAGAAACTTCTTACTCGTCGACTTGTTGAAAAAAGTTTCCTTTCTTGATGGACTTTTTTTTCCAGATTTCTTTCCCCGAAGGTTAACCACCTTGTTCTTCGTTTGTGAAAAGCATTTCACATTTATTGCTTTCGGTCTCCCTCTCTCTCGACTAATTAGTATCCCGTGCATTTTAAATAGTTTGCTGCTAATGCAACGCGTCCACGTGGTTGATTTATTGTCGTTTAACAATGGTTTAATCTTCAAAATATTTGCAAAACGTTTTAATTATATTCGCAGCGTTCGGACGGAGAGGGAAAGGAAGAGACGGGGGCACGAACAAATGTTGCCAATTTCCTGTGGTTCGTCCTCGCTTCTAAGAAATCGTTTCTCGCTCGCCGACTGGATGCCGAAGCCATTCCCGAAGAAGTGACCCCAAAAAGACCCTAAAAATCGTTATTAAAGGTCCCCCTCGTCATTAACAACAAAAATTGTATTATCTGCTCTAAATCTATTCAACTTTCCTCCGTCTCTCGCTCTCTCTTTTCGATCTTCAAAAAAAAACTTCGTTTTATAATCACGATAAGCGGATTAGGATACGATTGACGATATTACAAAAATGACGCCCTGTATTTTATCATTTATTATTGTTACGTTGCACGTATTTAAAAATTAGTTCCATTGTAATTTCGGTCGTATAAAAGTTTGACCTTTTGTAAACTTTTCCTTGGCATAACACTCGTAGCGAGTGTACTCTGCCGCTCTCTCTAACAATATCTCTCTCCTCCTCGTCCTTGTTGCCGTTTTTGCCGTCGTCGTTGTTGTTGTTGTTGGCGATGGAGGTGCTGCTGCCGTTCTCCTCTTCTGCAGTCAATGTAACGGCTGGTAGGCCGGGCGAAAACGCTTTTGTTGGGATCGCATGGACCCGCGCCCCGATCTCTGCACACACACTCGACTAGATTTTATCGCGTACTCATATACATTTTTATATGTATATAGGAATTTTTTATTATTATTTCATTTTATTTTTCTTCTTTTCGCTGTTGTATGCTGGTACGTTTCGGTTCTGTATGTACACGGTTTAGTGCCCGTACGGTTCTCTCTCTCTCTCTCTCTCTCTCGCTCTCTCTTAATACATTTTTCGCCCGGTTTCTCCCTGCTGCGTACTACACACACGTAACATACAACAATACATTCGGAGTCAGGATATTATAATGCTGGGCCCATGTAGAATGGCACCTCGAAACGCGGGTCAACGTGGACTCGACGAGCGCGCGTTACGCTCGCCGTGGCCCGGAACTTGGCGTGTCCCATCGCACGCGATTGGCACCGACGCCGTGACGATTGGCTCGTACGCGCGACGTCCGACCTGCTCGTTTAAACCGGGCGTTCCGACCTCGCGCGGCGCGTCGATTGGCCGAGCGCCGTACTCCAACGTGCCGCATTGGACGCGGTGCACACGTAAGACTCGGTTCGCGCGGTCCACGTGGATCCGTTACCGAAGCAGCTTTGGTGTATACTGGCAATCAGGGCGCCATATTTATAAGGGGCGCAAAAAATGCGGCCGGGGGGATGATGAAGTGAAATCACGCGAGTGGAACAAGGACAGGATTCTTCCACCCTTATTCCTTCGCACACGTACAAATGTAGTGCGAGTGACGGAGACGGGGAGGGGAGAGAGCGAGAGCGAGTGGGAGAGAGAAAAATGCAAAAAGGGGAGCAAAAAAAATAAAACCCCGTGTTTCCAGCTAAAATGAGATGCTTTCTGCCAGGCAGCCATTTTGAGGGTAGTTTTTTGTTGTTTTTCTTCTTCTTCTTCCACGTTTTTCCTCCTTTTTTTTCTCGATTTTTCCCTCTGTTGCGAACATGTAGGGATCGTTTCTTTTTATTTTTCTGGGGGATGAGCGTTACGGGCGGCGTACCAAAACAAGGGCCGTGAGAGAGAGAGAGACAGAGAGGGCGGAATAATTCGCCGTCGTCGACGACGCAGCAGTAGTCGTCGTCCAACGTGACTCCCCGACGTAGAAAGAGAGGAAGCCAGGAAGGCTGCCGAGGAAAAAACGGGGGTTAAACGAGGAGAGCGCGATACGGTTTTTAGGGTTTCTTTCCCATTTCTTTTTAACATTATTCCCCGTCTTTTTCCCTTTTTTTTATCGCCCTCGTGAAAGTCTTTTCCGATGTGCTAGATACGGAACGTACGCGGGGACGGAGGGGAAAATGGGAAAAAATTAAAATGTACGGCGGTTCCACCACCAACACCGCCACGTTTATTGCACGTGTGCGTGTATGTGTGTGTGTGTGTGTGCGTGTATACGCCACCGTATTATAAATACGTATTTCATACCGACACCCCTTTTTCCCGAACGACCCTGTTTTGTATAGTTGTTATGTAGTACCGGCTCGCCCGACCGCCCCCCACACGTATATATATATAAATATAGTGTATTTAGTGTTCGGTTGTAGTAGTACTCGATGGTGGTGAGTTGTAGCGGCGGATTATAGCAGTTAGTGCGACTACTACTAGAGAGAGAAATCGTTTTGGGTTCGTTCGTTCCGCACATATCAACTACTACACTCGCAAACTACAATAGCATTCGCTAATTGCAATCACAGTACGACGACCAATTAAAACATGACCCAGTTCATCACGTTTTCAAGATTCCCAAACTATTCGCGAAACGGTCATTAAACCGTACAAGAAAATTAATTCGCCTCTTTTATTATCATCATCATCATCATCGTCCTCCACATTATTATTACCATCGCCGTTGGAGAACTCCACAAATTCTCCCTCTCTCTCTCTCTCTCGCCCTCTGGTCTCGCACCCCTCAACTTAAATCACATACATGCGAGAATTGCTCCACTTTGCTACCGCCGCCCCCCCACCCCCCCTTTCGGTATCCAATACTACAATATAATAATGTAACATCGTCTAACGTTTAGTTTTAATAATAACCATAATAATAATGCTCCACTCTAATATATAAACTTTCATATGTAACAGCTACTTGTTACCGGCTCATTAACCGTCGGCATTAATAAACTCATTCGAGAAATGCTGCTAATTAGCGTTTAACTACTCTCTCTCGCTCTCGTGCTCGCTTCTTCCTCTGCCCGCCGCGTTTGCTCGGAGGGAAATTATTCATCTTGTCCATGGGACCCAAACGACGACGACAAACGACGAAATACTCGCGCAGAAGAATTCCAAATTCTCGCTTTTTCCTCTTTTCCTCCAACCCCGACACCGTCTCTCCACCACAAGAAGACCTCCGACTCCTCTTACATACAGGAAGTTAAAAGAAAAGCGTCGCAAACGTAACTCGAAGCGACTTCGACGCTTTCGAAGATTTGCTGCGAAAAAGTTAATCCTCCGTCCAATCCCGTCGCTATGTTCATTAGGACATTTCCGCGTCTCTTGGGCCGCACTATCGCCCCTTCAAGTGCGACGCTTTTTTCTCAAACGCCCCGTATATCTTTTGCGCCTCGGTGTGTGTGTGTGTTAGCGGGTTTGCGGCGGTTAACGTGCCTTCGTCGGATAGACGAAGAGAGCGAACTTAATCGTGAACGTATTACTACTACGTCGCCGGCGACGACGTTGCTGGTGGGGATGGCTCTACGCGTTTTCGACGGAGACTCTCGTTAGTCGCGTTCGAACTGCGTTCGCGAGTGGAGATCGATTGTTGTCGTTCGCTCGTGCGAAAGTTTTTTCCCTCTGTGCCACGGTGCCGAAGGATTTCTCGTCCGTTTCAACTGGATACCGTCGACGGATATAGTATCGCATACCGTTTCGTGGCGTAATTGGGCAACAATCAGGCGACGGTTATAGTTTTAGTCGGATTTAATCGAACGTGGGGGCAACGGGAGGATTCTTTCGAGCCTCAACGGAGTTTCGTTGCGCGTCGAGAAGAATTGTGTCGAATTGATTGTTCATTTTTCTCTTGCGTTCGGAAATTGTGTTTATCGGTCCTTTCCTCATTTTTCGGTTCATTTCAGTTTGTCCTCCTAATTTAGCGTGTTGTTGCTGTTGTTATTATTGTGTTTGTTGTTCTCCTGCTGTGCGATTTGGATTACGCTCATTTTCATTTATTTTTACCTCCTTCGTGGATATACAAAGAGCGAGAATCGTCGCATGGAATATATCATTTATTTTTTTTTAAATCGAGTGTGTGCATAAAAAGTTTTGCTGCTGTCGCGAAGGGCGAACGAAACGAGACCAAAAGTGGCCACGGGATCTTAATCATGTGTCGTTGCTGACGTAAGATGTACCCTAGTGCAGGAATGAATGCGGCGGCAGTTGCAGCGGCGGCGGCCGCTCGTCATCCGGTACGTGAACGATTATTATTCCTTTTTTTTTTTTTAAACGCATTAACCAATATAAACTTTGTCGCTACATTATTGCAACGTTCGTTCGGTTTAATTTTGATGCGGGGCAATTTTCGGTGGCGACGGACGTTTTTCCGTTCGAAATCGTAAAAGCCGAAAGAGCGAAAAAGATGGCTTTTTGCCATCACCGTTTAAATTCTAATTTTTACGACGAATCGTTTAGTTGCGAGCCAAAGTGAATAATGGGCAACTCCTTTTTCCTTTTTCCCCCCTTATTCCATTCCTTTCTTTTTCCACTTCAAAAGAGAGATAATAACGCTTCAATTGCCGTCGGTGATACCTTTTTTTCCTTCGCGTTTTCCTCTTCCTTTTTCTACCTACTTTTTGGCCTCTCCATAAGTGCGTGTACACCGGAGACCGACGGATATATCGTGCTGTTGTTGTAGCTGTTGGGTATTTTCAAAAGAATTTCATTCTTGTGCCAATGGTCGTTGTTGTTATTGTTGTTGCTGCCTGTGAATTACTTTCTCTTTTTCCCCCTGCTTCATTTCACTCGGCCAAACTTACCTGTACCGTTTTAATTATTCTCTAATCGTTCCTCTTTGTCCCCCTTTTTTAACATCAACAACGGCATCTTTTCAATGCTTATTGTTAATTGCGTATTATTTGTGTGTACTTTTCGCACACAATAAACGAACGGAAAGTGCCTGTGGGGAAATATGCGAAATATCGAAGGAGGGAGACGGAAACCTAATATTTGCACGTGCAAATTTATTTGGACTTGTTTGTTTTTTTTTTACTTGCTTTTTCTTTTACGACGACGCTTCACTCTTTGTTTTTCCCTTCTTCATCACGTTTTCCCTTCTTCATCTCACTTTTCCTTCTTCATCTCGTTTTGCCCTCTTCAACTCGCTTAGCCTTCTTCTTCATCGCGTTTTTTCGTTCGCCAGAAATAGCAGCGAAGAAATAAATGACCGGACGCGAATACTGCAAACAACGAATGTCTCCCCTGTTTTCCGTTTTCATTTATTATTACGCGTCTTTTGTTGTTAAGCTGTTCCGTGCTTAATCTTGCATATTAAAATTGACAAACACCTGCCACCTTTCATCGTAATTAGTTCTCACATTTCATCTTTGTCCATCGGAGACGTTGTGCTCTTCTCTTTGGCGTAACGCAAAACGGTTCCCTTTCTCTCTTTTATACATCGTTTTTTTTTTCTCCGCCTTTTGGAACGTTTTATAATTAATTGGAAGAAGTTCTGCGAAACGTTAAGAAACGACGTAACCGCAAGGATTTTTATATCCAATTTCATACTCGTTTTTTCTTCTTCTTCTCTCTCGTCACTTCTAGCGAAACTTCCTTCTTGGGATTGCCACAGAGAAAAGGAAAAACGATGATAATAGATTTAAACGCGTCGCAATTGATTAATTTAAGTAACGAAACAAGAAGTTTGGGTTTGCGGTTACGGTAATGAGTCGTACAACAACAAGAAAGAAAAAGGACGAAGAGAGTGCGAAAGAGACGGAGCGGAAATTGTTGCATTAGCGAAATTTGTGTGTTGGTTTGTTTGTTGCCGTTTCTTCTTCTTCTCCTGCTAACAGACAAACCGCAACATCGATCGCGTTTAAACGTCTTTGGAAATGCTAGCGCATCGAACAATGGCGGAAAAGAAACGGAGAAAAGGACCGCTGCGAGACGAGCGAGATGTGAAGGCATTAATTACGGAATTCACGAATTAGACCATCAATCCATTAAATTGGACGATGGAATTATACGTTCTTTTTCCACGTTCACGTTTTTGTTCTTCTCGCAGTCGTCGTTGGAGCAATTCTCACGATTTCCCTTCGATCAACGCCAGTTTCTTTTAAGACAATAATACTTCTTCTTTCATTTTCTCGCATCGATGATGAACGAATGACTCTGCTGAATAAAGTTTCCGAAACGACTGGAACACGTCGTTTGAAATAACAACCAAAAAGGAAGTCGATGTGGCGAGCAAAAAAGAAGCGAATAAAACAAACCAGAAGTCGACGATGGCGGTAGATGGCAAAAAGGGGACGGAAAGGCGACCGCGTGTTATTGCTTGTGCAATAGGTGTCCGCAAACTATTACGACGACGGTAATTACCTTAGCCGCGGCATGTGTGTGTGTAAAAGACCGGAGATAGATGGAACACGGTGGCTTTTGTTCGTTAATTGCCAGAAGAAGAGTTTCCTATCTGACAATGGCGAACTAGTTCGATAACAGTTGTGCACGTGTGTGTGTCGGTTTTCTAAACGAACGGATACCGCACGAATTAGGGCCGCAGCTCTTTTGCACTCCGCAATTCGTCCAGAGGTCATCTCGCAACCTTCCACTATCACTGTTTCGCCATTGAACCCGATCGAACTTCAATTCGATTTAACTTTGCCAATTAATCGCAAGCTAACAGCAGAAAGCGTTTCTTTTGGGAGGAGGAGGAGGAGGACGAAGGGTTTACCATAATGCGTGCCGAAGAAGTCTGCGTACATACCAACCGTACACTTACCATTACATGACATTATTTTACCGGTGGGTAATTAAACGAGTTGGATGGTAGTGGTTAAAAGTCATCGACCTCCGTCTCGCTCGTTCTCCGTTATTTCTCTCCTCGTCCGTCGCACGGTCGTGGCGAATTGCGAGAGAAACACATTAGGATGCTAAAATTGTCACCGCGCAAAAAGTCGCTCCCTCTCTCTCTCGCGCGCCCGCTGAGAATAAATTTGCAGTAAACATGTTATACCTACATGCACGACACGAATCTACTTAATTATAACAACTTACCTACACGTACAATAACATACACGTAGAGCGGCCGGCATTCGACAATGCGGCGATAACAGGAACGTTTCGAAATGAAACGTGTTTTACGAAGAATTTTTCCTCGTCGACTTCAAAGTTTCTCATCGACAATTAAAAGTGATTAACAGTCTCTCTCTCGCTCTCGTTCGTACACGCGGGCATTCTTCGTTCTCATTACGGTGGTTGTTGTTATTCTTGAAGTTTGTTGCGTGTCAATTACCGGGAGATCGAAATTTTTCAAAACGCCGTCCAAACGAAATAAAAAAAAGGGAAGAAAAATGCGCGCACGAACGTAAAGAACGAGTGAGAAATAACCGAATTGTTGGCAGCAATAATAATAAGGTTGTTGCTGCTGCTGCTGCTGTTGTTGTTACTTACTTGGCTGCTATTTATTCTTTTCAAAAGCGCTTTCGTGCCCCTCTTTCTCTCTCGCTGCTTTCGCAAGAATTTGTGTCACAGCGTTTCTTTCTCCCTTTTTCGCCTTCTTCGCATATTCCGTTTCGCCTCTTGTGTCGTGTGTTTGTGCGTTTCATTAAATATTCATGAGCAATTTAATCTGCAAACGAGCGACCGTAAAGCGAGAGAAGGAAGAAACGAGAAAATTAAAATATGCACGGGAAAAAAAAAGAGAAACGAATAATAATAACGTATTTTGCAATTCGTTTGGCCTCTCTTTTTATTCTGGTCCGGTTAATTAAAGACGAGTAAATAATCCGATGGCACGTTAAAGACGGTTGACTTTATAAACTCTTTCGTTTGTTGATATTGAAAAAAAAATCCATTCTCCGCGGTAATTCACGCCTTTTGCCTGAACTAGCATCCCCAATAATTTTTCTTTGCCGAGCTTTCTTTCATTCGCGAATTGATGGCCTGCTAAACGGGCGAGGGTAGTTGCGTTTCGAAGGGGATTAAATTCATACACAAAACACCCCATCATCTTCAATCACGTATCGGTTAATCCGCGACTTATCTCCCAACGGAGGGCGAAACGTGAACGAGATAAAGGAATACGGGCCGTTTAATCCTATTGAAAAATCTGTTATTCCTGGTGGCAGCCTCCCTTACTTTCCACCTTTTTCTTTTACTTTTTGTTTTTCACGTGCATAATAATCGGATGGGGCGCTTATCGCATGGGGGGATGCATCGGGGTCGTGCTTCGCTTAATTTATATCGAACGCTAATAATAAACGGGAACGCAATGGGAAAACAACCCCTCATGAATATATTACATTGTGTATGCGCCGAATAAAAGAGCTCGACGAGGCCCCCCCGTTACGTGCCAGGGGTAGTACAATGACGACGATGAAATCCGGAATAAGGGCATTGATGTAAAATAAGTTACGCATCAACGATGCGATAAGAGTACATATAATACGTATAAAACAGTTTTTGGCATTTATATATAATATTTTAAGCACCCCTGCGTGATATTACTTGGGGAGGCACCGCGTCGTATTAATTTTTTTATAACCGAACCCTTATACAGCACTAATCCCCCAAGAGCCCCACCCCGCGATATTGTACGATTACTTTCTTTCGTTCGCCCTCCGACATCTCGCGTCGATTGACAATAAGGAATTGCACGCAGAAAAAGAGGGCGAATCAAATCAAACAACACGAGTAACAGAGTGTTATTCAAGGGGTGCACGTAAGCAACCCCTTCGGTGCGCGAGGGTCCGAATAAAAAACCGCAAGTGCTAATTATTCGGTGGCAATCGAATAATAAATTACGAGGTCCCCCTCGACATAATGGTTCCGATGCTGTTAACTCCTTTCGGCAACAAACGACGGCGATGCCGTTGAGATAACGCGTTTTTCCGAACAAATCCCAATTAAAGGGAATTAATTTAATTTCGTTTTGGGC
This sequence comes from Hololepta plana, assembly GCA_963695495.1. NCBI lineage: Eukaryota > Metazoa > Arthropoda > Insecta > Coleoptera > Histeridae > Hololepta > Hololepta plana. The sequence goes on along the minus strand of OY968839.1, from coordinate 1,585,627 downwards.
GCAGAGGGCGAACCGTAATTGCACGTTTTCAGTACGGGGAAAACAATTTCCGTTTTTCTGCTCGTTCGCCGACAGAAGAAAAAAGCAGTTAAACACACCGCCAGCTGTTCACTTAATTTTCCTCCTCGTCCTGTACTTTGTTATCGTTATCATCATTATTATTGCCATTTAATTCCAATTGGTTTTTATTTAAATAATTACACCGGTTTTCCGAAAAAAAAAGGAAAAATGGGGGGGAACCGAATTAACAAAAGGCAACGAGAAAAAAGAACCGTCCTCGAAGTTGTTGTTGTTGCTGTTATTAACATTCCCTCTTTCCTTTTTTATTTCATTCCATGTTTTCTTTCAAATTGCTATAATTAAGTAATTTCACTTCGTTTACGTGTACAAATTCTTTCAATATAACATATTTAACAAGCCAAATAAATAAATAAGCGTCTAATAGTAGTAGTACTAGTAATATGATGATAATAATGACGATAACGGCGATATAATGAGAGCGAGAGCGAGCGAGCGAGCGACGAGAGACCTTGTCCTTTTTAATTGGCCTAAACTTGTTAATTTTTAATTGTACAACACTATTCATTAACCGTAAATTATCCGTTTCCTTTTATACGACAACGCCTATCTAATTCGCCTTGTCCTTTCTCGTTTCTGCTTCGGCCGATTAATGAAATCGTAGCAGCTACAGGACACAAGTTAATTAAAACGATGCGATCGAAGGCGAAAACGGAGAGGAAGCGAAAAATAAGGCGATAACGAAACACGCTGCTGCACCCCAATGCGTTTTCGCCCCTGCGACCCCGGGTTAAAAAGTGTCGCGGCGACAAATTACGGATCAGGGAATAAAGTGGCGAAGACACGCGGGAGCTTATTAGGCACTCGAAGAGGGAAAAAAATCGGTATTAACCGAGGGTGAAACACGTAGAAGCTCGCCACGAATTTAGTGGTTGTAGAGTAAAAGCGGAGCGGTTTTATTAATATTTTCTTCGTCTAGGGGAGTTCTCCTCTGCATACTAGTAGATCTCCGTATATCGAGGGGGTTTCTTTGTGCACGAAGAAAGCGAATGAGAGATCGCTGTAGTTGCGTATTACAAACTAGGATGTGAATAATACATGAAAGAATTGAAACACATGGCGGCAGCATGTCGTTTCTTCTCTATTACATGCCATCATCATCATCATCAAACGCCGCTCCACCCATTAAATTACAACTTCGACGTCTCTTAATGAACGGTTTCGCTTGGGTTCTCCGTTTCTTTGCCTCTTTTCCCATTATTACCATCATCATCCTTCATCATCGCCATTCGAGGGATCATTATTAAATGCGAATGAATTGGAATTCGGCTGAAGCGAGAAACTTTCATTGCGAAGATTCCCGCCTTGAAATGCTTCTTTTCGAAAATGGCCACAAAACGACCATTTCGAAAATATCAACTTTGCAATTAACATTTCGGTTGCCCAAGAATTTGTTTAATTTATGTTTATTAATAGGATCTTTTCGAAAATGCGATATCTGCTTTTGGATTGTTCAACTTTATCAGTATTTTGTTTTTTTTTTTTTTGGCCAATCCGATCTGTCGCTGGTTTTCTCGTTTAATTTTATGCTAATACACGCGATTGAAATGATAATTAATTGCCGATAATGAAATAAAAAAGAACGCGAAAGAGGGTCATATGGTTAATTGCAAATTAATTCACCACATATTATATTTCGCAAAGCGATTACAAAAACTGTGACGAAATTTCGGAATGCAAACATAAAAGAAACGCCGGAATGGTACAAAGTACGCGTTTTCTTTCTTTTTTCGAAAGAGAGCCGCAACGTTTTTTCTTGCACAGAGAAAGAAAAAAGGGGATTACCTTATCGAAATGTTGCGGTTTCTACAAGCAGAACTTTTTGCCAACAGTAATCGGTGCTTATCGTCCACACAATTTTTTTTTGCTCTTTTTTGTTGATTTTCGGTCTTTATGGTTTTCTCTTCGGTCCTTATTTTCTGCCGGGGCTGCGTGCATTCGACATTGAAACTTGTTTACATAATTTGCAACATTGAAATGTGAGTAATATATGCGTATATTTATTGTTAAAAACCGCATCGTAAAATAGGGCAGCAAGAAATTGTTAATTTGAGGTTTGTAGATTAAATAAATTTGACTCTGTTGCGTAAATTAAGTAAATTACATTATTATTTTTGTTAGTAGAAGTGACACATTTACCGCGAACGATAATAATAATCGGCGGGATTAAACGTTAAAAATGAAAATGAAAAATTGTGAAAATTACAAAGTAAGCCAAACACTTATTAATTACGCTTCCTTAGCATTTCTTCTTCGCCCATTTTTCTATGACTTTATTGCGTCCGTGGCATAAAACTTAAATGGGTGAGAGACACGAATACGAAAATAACGAGAAGTTTTTTTCTTCTTTTCACTTTAAATAAACAAATTAAATATTAACAAACGTCAGTGTATTTATTATAATTATCATTAATATTCTAAATCGATTAAGAAACACGGTTTTATTTATTTATTATTTTTTTAATGCGAATGATAATAATAATAATATCGAATAAAATGCAATAAGAACTGGGGAAAAAATCGAATTGAAAATAAACACAAGGCAAGAGAGAAAACTTGAAACGAGAATGTAAATTTAGACAGAGATCGAGAGAGCAGAAAGCTATTTATAAAGGTATATCCATTTAATTATTAATGGCACATAATTATTTAATGCCTTTTTATTATTAATAATAATAATAACGTATTAAAAAGCGAAGAAAAGTTTATGCGAGAGAAAGACGACGTTAATTAATTCTGTTTTCTCAACAAAAAAAAATCATACAGGTATAATAATATTATTAATGATAATTAATCGTGTGTGTTTCAAAATCCACTTTTACCACCACGCTAAAAAAATACATTCAGAGACAGCGGGTACCAATTTATTTACATTTAAATTATTGTCGTTAATAATTTTAACGAAGAAGAAAAAGAGTAAAGGTTGATGATTCTACATGGATCTCATTAACAACTTTCTGCTAATTCTCGTAGCATTCCTCGTGATTCCTTCGCATTATTTGGTTATACGTTTTTATCGTTTAAAACCGCAGTAAATTAATTGCCGTCAATTTATTTATGAAAAATTTGCAGGAATCCACAAGGATTTCGTTTATTCATTTCGATCGATTCATACCGCGAAGGAAGATTGCCTCCCATACAAACATAAAACGATTTTTATTTGTAATAAAAACAAATAAATGGAATCCCTGTGTGAGTGTGCGGACGATAAAGAATAAAGGAAAATCGTTTATTTTCCCAATTTTTCTCTCTTCATCATCGTCATCATCCTTGTCGTCGCCATCATCATCATCATCATCTTTTCCTTCTGCTTCGTCACACGCGCGTATGCAGGATATTATTCCCTTGCTTTGTATTTGTAAAACGTGTGTGTGTGTTGTTGATTTTTATTTATACAAAATACAAATAAAACTTTTTTCTTCTTCCATGGATGTGTACACACACATATAAGCACATCTTTTGCCTTCTACTTGGCGACGAACACCACACACACAGAAAGAGAGAGAGAGAGAGAGAGAGAGAGACATAGACATGGCAGTCCAAACCCAAAGCTGTGTACATATTTACTTAATCCCATGTTTATTTTGGCAAATTGTGTATTTGATCAGTCTTCCAAACAAAGATAATAAAAGAAAGTAGGTTACAGTAAATATTAGTACAACAACAACGTAGGAAATGTAATGAAAGAAAATAGAAAATGGAAAAGTAAAATATAGAAAAAACAAATAAAAGGAAAAATCTATCCGTCCGTCCGTCCGTCCGTCAGTCCGACCATCTTCTTTTCATTATTATTTGTGTATTGGCCGTCGTACTTTCTTGTTGCTCTCCTTTAAAGACTGTTGAGTTCCCTTACCTCGTCTTTCTTGTTGTTGTTCGTTTCGCAAAAGGGATGCAAAACACTGATGATGATGCGAAGAGCGAAACAAACAAGAGAGAAGGCGTTAATTTGCAGTTTACTTCTTTTTACCATCTTCCCAACGAAACGCAAACTTTTAACTCTTCTTTTTTACATTTTTCTCCTCTCGCTTCAGTTTTTTCTTGCATCGCCGTGTAATGTCCGTTGTTTAACATTCTTCAGCTTTTTCTTTTCGTTGTTTCCACCTCATCATCATCATCATCCTTCGGTAATTTGCATGTTTATCTATACAAGCAAAGAACGAGAACATTAGCGGGGCGGCAGTAATACGGAAAAAGCACAAGAAAATGGGATGGATTGCGTAAAGAAGCGTTAAATTGGGCAGAGGGATCGTTATGAAATTTTAACGTTTAAATTTCGCACACACAAAGCACGTAATTTGATTTTAATAATATTATATACGTCAAGTGTCCAAAGTGTATTAACACCAACACACGTATTCCACATGCTGTAGTCTTTAGGGCGTATAGGGACCGATTAAATTTACTGGAAAATACTAATTAACACACACGGAACATCGTGTTAAAATTTATCCTCCTCCTCGTCCTTCTACGACTACTACTTACCCATCCGGTCCCTCGGTCGGTCGCGTTTAGTTCGGTTAGTTGACAGAGAGATCCGACGATGTTGTAAAAGGAGCGAGCGAGCGAGCGAGCGAACAAAGTTTCGTGGATAACGTTTTACCGAATCAGGGAGCATTATTATCATCATCATCGTCGTCGTTCTGCCATCAAAATTGGATGAGCGAGCGAGCGAGTGCGAGGAAACTGTTTCTTACCCGGGACAAGTTTCCCTTTTACCACGCCGCTTTACATTATTATTTACCCGAGATAACGAGCCGAAGGGCGTGGGACCTCCGACTCTGGCCGCATTTAACGGCGTGCATCGTGATCGAACCGATTGCTTTCTGATCAATCAATCAATCAATCCACTTTTCCAAGCATTTCCAACGGTTTCCAACGTTTGGAATTTAGAATTCTGCACGGTATCAAAATAATTTCGGGCACGAACTTTTTCCTCCGCTTTCGGACGCTTGCTGCGTGAACAGCGTACGTGAAAATTGAACACGTCCACCGGATACGCGTTTCGCCGGATAGAGACGGAACTATTTATGATTGCTCGCTGTTCTCGCTCGTCGAAGTAGTGGTAAATTAAAGGCATTACGTGTTGAATAATGCGATAGATAATGCTGGAGGAAGCGAGGTATTTGGCACGAGCGAAGGAGCGACAAAGTCCGAGCGCGAGTTAGAACGGACCCCGAAACCCGAGAGAATAATATCATGGCACCGAAATGCAATGTTTCGCACATCGTTAGCGGTTTAGTGCGGACCGCAAGACTATCTGCCGGAATGGATTTCGCCATTTCGCATCTCGTTCGCACATTCGACCAGTTCTGGCCTCTCTCTCTCCCTCTCTTTTTCATCGTCACATCCACCGACACTTTATGTTTGCCATTAAACTATTTATTATTCGCGTGTAACCCGAAGATGGAGCGAGATGGACGTAGAGCCGCATCAATCCCTTTGACCCTATAAACGACCGACCACGCTGTAAATGACCACCGCCCTTTAAATGAACACCCCTTAAAGGAACACCGCCCTATAAATGCGCATCGCCTCTTTCTTGCGTTGCGAATTAATTGATTCTTCACTTATCCCGGAGGTTTTTTGGAGGAACTCTTTCGATTATTGCGAATATCTGCTCTATAATTTTCTGCGTATGTGGAGGACGCTTAATAAACAACGAATTGAAAGACGAATGCGAAAATTAACACTAAGAAGAATAATGGAGCGAGACTAGCGAGTGGAAGAAACTGGATGGCGGGGCGAGCGAAAACTTTGAAAAAGAGACGAAGGCACTAAAACGGGTCTCATTAGCGCAGATTATGATAAGTGTTTAGTAAATATTTGAGCTGGTTCGTTTTATATTTCATTTAATCGTTCTCTCTCTTTCTCGCCCTTTTGCTCGCCCGATGTTGTATCTGTCGTCTGTGTTTGTTGTTTGCGCACATTTCGAATGTGTGTAAGTGTTATTAAGATAAATCTGTTTTATTACCACGTACTTTTTGTTTGTTCGTTAATCAATGGCACGATACGTCACTGCGAATTTGCCTTCTTTCCTCTCCACGTCGTATTCGAAAATATCAACGAATTTACTCTTTCTCCGTCCTCGTGGAATCTCGCTGAAGAAGTTGCGAGCATCGATGTGCCAATTGCAAAAAAAAATAAGAGACGCAGAAGAAGTTGTTATCTTCTTTCGCGCTGGTTTACTTGCACCATCAATTTACGCTGCCACATTAATTAGCCATATCAATTAGAAGAACATCAACAGCAACGCAAAAAAAATCGATCGTGTATATGTAAAAGAGTGGACAAGATAACGACGAAGACATCGAAAATGCGAGCAACAAGACGCTGATGATGGCCTCACGTTTTATTTACGCCGCTCCCCTTTGCAAGTAAAGTACACGGATGTTGTTGTTGTTGTGTGCGGTAAAACCGACCGATGTTACTAATTCGGAGAGCACGAGAGAAGAAATAAAATAAAAACGAAGCCACGAAAAGAAAACACGAAAGAACATAGAATAAAGGCGGAGGGAGATAAAGATATAGACGAAGAAAGAGACGAGTGGAAAAAAACGAGAAGCCCAAAAGTACGAAGATTGGAATGAGGCGAAACGGCGTAAAAGCAAAACGAGTAAAATCGTTTAAGAGCGGTTGTTGTTGTTGTTGTTGATGGTACGGGACGAATGTAAAAAATTAAAGGGAAACGAAAATAAAACCGGAGGAAAAGGGGAAAAAATAAAAGACGAAAGAAGACGGAGCAGAAAGTGGAGTCGTCCCCATCATCATCAATTTAAAGGCGTTTAGTTGGGCGTTCTGAGACCGGGTTGTAAATATAAAACCGTCTGATGATGGTCTTTCTGAGAAGAACGGGACGAAGAAGAGGAGCCTCCGGCTGCTGCTATTTTCTCTCGGTTACACGCACTCTTTCTGGCATCTTCGCCGTTTGCTCTCGCTCTCGCCCATCTTCTAGTTAATACTTTTTCTGCTCCCTGGTTTGTTGTCTTTGGCCGCTCTTTTTCCGCCATCTCTTTCGCTCGCTCGCTCACTTTCCCATTTTTATTTTTACTCATTATCCGTTGTTGTCGTCGTCTCATTTTTACAACGTCGTTGTCGGTAACAGAGAAGAACCGATGTGTGTAAGCACGATAACGTGTCGGTTGATGTATATGTACGTAACGGACCGATGGCTTCTTATTCTTCATTCGTTTCCACCAGTTTTCAGTCTTTCGCTTTTAATTTACTGCTTCTTTTTACGCGGTTCGACTTCTTCGACCATCCACTCAACCAGCAAAACCAATCGCCCGCTTTCCGCGACTTAAAAACGCACTTGTTTCGAATTTTTGCGGCCCTAGCCTAAAAAACGAAGAAAGGGAAAAAGAAGGAAGGAAACTGTGGAGAAAGAAATCGTAAATAGAGCAGATATTCTGAAAACTGGAAACTTGTGTTTTTTGCCGATCTCTCGATTTTTTTTGCGAATCGTTGGAATTAAATTAATTAACTTCTCTTTTTTTAGCGATAAATCAATCTCGAGTGTGTAAATTATTTGAATCGACTACGCTAATTAATAACTAACGGATTGAAATTTTAATTGCGCTTGCAAATTAATTTCTCTTCGGCGCATAAAAATATTTCCCAATTTTTCTCTCTCTCGCTCTCTCTCTCTCTCTGTTTTTAGTTTGTTTTACATTTTTTTTGCGAAATTTACAAATTACCGTTCGACTTGTTTTTTCCTCTACCCTCTCGTTAATTAATTCGTGTCGGAGCAATTAATTAACGTTAGAGCCGAACGTGTTTTATGAGAAAGGCGTCTCAATCTAAAAAAGGCACGTGAAAGAGCAAAAAGGCAAGAAGAAGAAATAGGATGGGATTATAGTAAATATGTGGGTTTCGTCTTAATTTATTTTTTGTTCTCATTCCTCCCGGTAAATTAAGAGATTAAGAGAAAAGGAAAAGAAAAATGATCGTGGGAATATTCCTCCGTTAACCACACAATCTATTAACAATTAGTCGATGAGCGGATGAAATAAAATAATGGATCCGAACAAGAAGTGGAGAGATTAATGGGAGAAGTGTTAGAGCTACCGGATTACGGCCGCGATGATGATGATGCTATTTCTTCGCTGGGAATTTGTTCTTTCTTCTTTTTCTCCCTCCGTTTCCGATCATCATGTAAATTCTCGCGTGGAAAACCTCTCAAGGAATAATAATAATATTTTTATTAATCGATCAATTTCCAAACTAACGCTCGTCAATCCGAATCCACGCACGTCCGCTCATAATTGCTTCACGTATCGCTGGGATTAACGGTAATCCTCGATTAAATAATAAAAAAGAATTAAATAAGGTATTTCATAATACGTGCGTATTTATAATTGTTATTAAATTAAATTTAATTAATTAATTTATCAAACGTATAATTTCCATTCACATACAAACGCACACATCGACTGCAGAATGTTGATAATCATCGTCATTAAGATGCGTGCGGAGAAGAAGAGGCCTTCTCTTCCTCGTTCCAACTTCTTTCTCGCCACGACGCGGTTCATCCACATATTCGAAGCTAATCTCGCGCTCTTTCTTCCTTTCCTCGCCTTTCGCCATCGTTTGCTCTGTCGCTTATTAACTTATTTACCAGATAATCTCGTTCAGAATTATCATATTTATGATATTATACAGGAAGTTTATGAAAGAGGCGTTCTTTTTTCCCGTCCGCTCCTTGCGCGTTTCTGTTTGCATATTATTGCAGATGCGTGCATCTTCGTCTTTTTCCCTTCGCATTCAACGCCCGGCACTTTCTTATTTCAGATGGAACCTACGCCTGCAAATTATGATAATCGACTAGGAACTAATTTGCATGCGGCGTTTAATAATCCACTTTGGAGAGTTGATTTTTAATGAACAGGAAAAGCGTCTGTTTTTTTTGTGTTATTAACAAGTTGGATTTTTGCACGACGGCTGCGAGTCGATGGGGATTGATAAGAATAGGAACAATCAATTTGCAGGGTTGGTGGAAAATAGTGTTGTTCGACGCATCTCTCTTCCTTCATTCGTGGTCTTTTCTTTGGCAACTTTTACCAATATTTCACCGCGAGGAGCAATGAAGAAGGGGAGTTTATAGCGAAGAAGATTTATCGGTGGATGCGTCAGATTTAATCGATGGGGAACAGGAACGCCGGCATCATCATCGTCATCGGATAACGATAATAATGCGAACCTTTTTCCTCTTCTATTCCGTTTCCATCTTCTCCCCGTTCTTTACTTTTTCACCATCAAAAAGGGCATTTATTCTATCGGGCTTTATCGTCCAATTAAATCAAATCGAAGCGTAGCACTTCAACGGCAGCAGCAGCAGCAATAGTTTATTCTTCTCTTGTCAGAAAGAGAAAAAAGCACCGGGCGAAAGAAGTGGAAGAGGAAACGAATCGTAGTAGAGATCTGCACGTACGTCGAATGAATTGTGTGGCAAGTCGACCGCAACGGTCGACGAAACAAATGGCAAAGAAAAGTCTGAAACCGGTGAAGCGTTAGGGAATTGCAGATATCATCTTTTCTCCTCTGCCTTGTTTCCTTTTTTCGCTTTTCAATTTTACCATTTCTGTCCGTGCCGCCCGCCAAACGCTGTTTCCAATGGATGTTAAAGGTTTAGGGGAGATGAATTTCAAGAATTCAAAACGAGCCGCGGAGGATAATAAACAAAGACGTCCCAAAAGAATAAGTAACAGATGAAAGGAGGGAAGACGACGGCATGAAATTAATGAAAAGAAACGACAAAGCAAAGAGAGGACGGAAAGCATTTTGTTATTTGGGTTGCGGTTACTCATTCTGCGGTTTGCCTCTTCTCCGCTTTCTTCGTTTCCATCGTCGTTATCGTTCTATTTATTCGTCAACGATCTCCCCATTTTCGCCGTCTTCATTCCATCGGAGTTTGTGGTTTTCCTTCGACCGTAAAGAAGAACGAAACAAGAACGAGAGGGGAAAGTGGGAAAAGAATTCATCGAGAAAAACGAGAGCGAGCGAGAAATTGGGAGGGAAATTTCACGTTTAATTGAGTTCAACGGAAAGCTCGCCTTTTTCATTTCATTTTTTGCCAACACGATAATAACCTAAAGCTCGGAAAGTGGCTGCGATGATGATGGGGCAAGTCGTGCGAAAACAAAGAAAGCGTTAGTGGGTGACGGGCTGAGCAAATACTATTTTTCGCAACCCTCGCCTTTTTATTATTAATACTTCTTCTCCGCGGGGGATTTTGGCGAAATTTTACGCTCGCGTAACGAACACGTTCTTCGGGGGGGTGGAATATGAAAGAAAACGAAATGCAAGAAGTTAATTGCTTTTGATTAATAAAAAAAAAGAGATTAACCTCCTGCTGTCGTTGTTGTTGTTTTGTCAACATTTCTGGAGAATGCCAATGAAAGACGCTGCTGATAATTTGATAATGATGTGTAGACGGGTGAGATGACAATGTCGACGAATGGATGACGACGACGATGGTTGATGATTGTGTTAAATGGTACGTGAATCGTATAAAGGAATTTGCGGATGAATTGATTCGCTAAAATAGTACTTAACAACATCCATCCAATTCATTCGCCCCCCGTCTATTCTCGCCTCCCCAAAACCACTTCTGCCAAGCGGCCTTTCATCTCTTCTGCGTCACCGTCATCATCATCATCATCTTGAGTCATCAGCGTGTGTTAAATATGGAACCGCTGTTTCCGGCAGATAACAAACGTCAAGATTGAATCGTTATTATTGTCGATAAGAACGGTTGAAAGGGGGAAAGGACGCCCGACTAAGTGAATTCGACGCGATGGAAATGGGCTTTTTAACATGATCGAACGCGTCAGTCGGATGTGGAGCACGTGTTCGGCAATTCGACACAATTGCGGGCTTCCTCGTTCTTCTCCGGCCCCTCGCGCCGAATTATTAACAATAATCATTATTATCATTGCCATTACTCTCGTTATTGTTGCCCGTTCTATCCAATTAATTATGATTATTATACGCCGGGCATATAAATAACAATCGACACGTACAATTACACACGTTATCTTTTTCGCTTTTTTCACGCTTTGTTTCCCACCGCGCGTATTCTTGCTGCTCTTGCCCCATTGTCGACGAACGAAATTAAATAAACCAAAAGGAAAAGTAGTTGAGAAACACACACAGGCGGAGAGAATGTGCGAACGCGGTCCGTCACGGTCGGCTGCAGTTTTATTAATTTTTTCTCCGCTCTTCATCTCCCTCGTAATGGCATTCAACTTATACTCCATCCATCTGCAGGGAATTGTTGTTCCCCCCGTTATCTTCGGCGTTTATCGCGAAACAATCGCGCTCTATCCAACGTTACATTATGCATCATCACTTTTGCTTCATTCCTCTTGAACGACCATCGTGCACTTTCTTCTGCTGTTGTTGTTGCTGCATTACTACCTCTCTGCCAATGCGGGCACGACGCATATAAAACATTTATAAATTACACATGCGAGCGGCGATAGTGTGAAACGAGGTGTATTTCCCCGCTTCATCGACGGACCGTGACTAATTTGCCACTCATTTTCCATCCGCGACCGTATCATTTTACATGGTTCCCTGGCGGCGGAACGCTGACAGTAGTAGTGCGCCGTAATAGCAGTCATCGTCGTCGTATTATTGTTCAGTTCGACTCGCTTATTTGTCGTGGCCGCATAAAATTAAAAGCGTAACGCACGACGACGACGATGGAACAAAAGTGGTTTTCGGTCATTTAAACCATCCTCACGACGTTAAGGAACCCTTTCTTTCAATCGTCCATTACTAACAACAACGAGCGACGGTGGCAGACCGAATAAAGAGGATACGTTAATGACGGGGCCGAACAGAGGAACAATCGTTCGTTAAACTTTATTTTTAATTTCTTCCCGTTTCTATTCGACGCGACGCGACGATTAAACGGATAAAATTAATTGAACAACAATAACAATTGAAATAAACGAGTATCGGAAGCGGTTAATTGCTCGAAGGTGATCATAAAAAGAGCGGCGGTCGTTCGGTTCCTCGAGAGGCGCGAGTGACCAATTGAATTTTCCCCCCATTCGCGCGCTTCCTGCGGCCGATCTTTAGTTTCTCTCGTCGCGGCAACCACGACAATTAATCGTGACACGTCGATGAATTTAACAGGAACATCCGGTTTTGGTTCTTAAATAAACCGAATTCGGACGAGGGTGTCCTCCTCGAGATCCTTCGCACCCTTGCGTTAACGCGCGATCACGAAATCGAGGGAAAACCGAATTTTTATGCGAATACTGCAATTTTTCCAATAACCGAACCGAACGGTAAAATCGAATTAAAAATGTTTGCGTACGTGCAATCGCGCCGTGGGCGGCGATTTGCATGCGAATTCGTGTATCTCTCTTATTAAAACAAAAAAAGGACGATAAATGGATGGAAAAGAGCGAGAGATAATCTGGGGCGAAGTGGAGCGGTGGGTTGGGCGTAGCCGTAAAATTAAATGGAAAAATCGAACGGATTTTCACCGGGCGGAAAAAGTGTGCTAACAAAAAAAAAACGAAGTTTTCCCCGGTTCGTCTACCAGCGATAGATAGATTGATAGACAAATGGATGGATGGAACGGCGGATGTTTGTGTGCAGAATTGGCGGTGTCGCGCCTTTAGTTTCGGTTCACACAATCTCTTTCTCTCCGTCGCTCGGCTTCTTCGTTCGCACGCCGTTGTGTTGTATCATCATCGTCGTCGTCGCTTCTTCTCGCATTATACGGTTCTACGATCCCACGAGACGCATTTCGTATTCATGACAATGTGTAATTAAACCTTATACACCATCACCAACGACTGCGCCGCCACCGGTACCCTATTATATAATACGGTATATCCCGACTCCTGTTTCTCGTGCTCTCGGATTATCTAACCCCGCATCCCCATCGATTCCCCATTGTGTCTCTCTCCGTTCACTCTTCCACAAATCCCTCTCCCCCCCTTTACCCATCTTCCCGACCCCTTCGCGTATCGGTCGCTAGTAAATATTGTCGGTGTTGTACTACGCCACTCAAATATCTCTTCTGCGCCCCCCATCCGAGGTCTTTTTTGTGCTGGTCTCCCATCCTTCCGCCGTCGTTTGCGGTAGAATCCGACCCGCTTTGCTGTTCGGCCGCTTTTATTTTATTCATTATACGCGCATATTAAACTCTACTCTCTTGGTTCATTCGCTAATTATTAAATTAACCGGATGCCGATAATGAATTTGGTTGATTAATCGATTAAGCTGCCACTTCTCCGGCCACCGGTTTAAATAATTCCAATAGCAGGATCTAGAGGTTGCTTGTTTTTCTCTTGCGTTCCTCTAACAATCGATTACATAACCGCACCTCGGGCTGTCGTATGCGCTAAAGGAAAGGAATAATTGGCTCACATGCAAATTTCTTATTTAAACTTTGAGCAACTCGTTCGAATTGTTTATTTTGTTGCCTCGTTGTCGATCGCGTGTGGCGCTACGAAATACGTTCGGAATCGAAAAGCACATGTCGCTTATGTAATTTTATGTCTCCCAAGTAGTTTTTTTTCTTTCTCGCTTCGATTAACATTTTCTAAACATCCAATTTGCTCGCTCGCTACGTTTTATCCGTCGACGTGCTACGAAAGTTGTTTTAATCGTTTTCCATTCACCTTTACATAATTAAACCGATTTAACACGATCAAAAGCAAAATTAGGGGGCCGGATCGACTTTCTTCACGCCTTTTGTTTGTTGTAAATTATCACGAGAAGAAAGTGAGGTCGAGAACGGAAGTCCTTCGGCGAAGAAAAATAAAAAGGGAGGAAGAGGGTGAGTTGCCGCGGGGCCAATTGCGAAACGGACGATCGTCTCTCCGCCCGAATCGTTTATGCCGGGTGCTTTATTTTTACCGATCGAAGTATAAAAAGGAACGAAAGAAACGTGGATTTTCCCCTCGTTTTAGTCGACCTCAAAATAAGAATCGGGCTTTTTTCTGTTGGGAGACGAAGGAACGAGTAACCGGAACCACACTCCGCATCCGGAACAAACCGAAATCTCGCCGGAACAATTCTTCGCTTTTTTCTTCGTCGTTGCGGTTTCAAATTTTACCAAAGACGAAAATGAAGGGGAGGTTTTTTTCGTTTATTTGCCTCCTTGCACAAGTGGCCGCCAATTTTGTTCTTTCGCCATTGTTATTTATTCCGATGTATGCGAATTCCCAACGTGATGGGATCTGCGATTTTTTTTTGGGTTCCATTCGAATGGCAACTTTAATAAAAGCAACAATAATGATAGTAAATGGTGGCACCGGAGTAGGAAGAGGATTAATCGATGCGGATTTCGTTCTTTATCATCATCATCGTTGCTTTTTTGCGTTGTTGTTTATGGCGCGGCGTATCGTGGCGAACGATGAAATAAAAGTAATTTGAAAGAGAAAATAAAAAAGTGGGAAAGATACAGGGATTAATGTGAGGATGGAAAGAGCTCCACCACCATCATCATCTGCGGGAGGGAAAAAACCAAACGTTGTGTACGTGCCCGTTAATAAATAATAGATGTCTATGAAGCACGCAAACGTGCATTCGGTAAAATGCAATAAAATGCAAACGGCATCAAGGAACGAAGAGAATATTTATATGTTTGTGTGTAAGGCACGATAAATAATAATGCACGTAAAATACGTGACAATTTTCTTAATGGCCACGTTTTTTTTTCTTTTCGCCCGGTTAATGGATACTTACATCCGAAGACGTTTTTTTGTCCCTCGCCATGTTTATAACAAGCAAATGCTCGATATTCTTCATTCGGCCCCCCGTCCGTTTCCTCGATTGTCTGCAATTGAAGCAATTTTATTTATTTTCCGAATTATGAAGCACATTCAAGTGCCCGGTTGTCGTCGTCGTCATCATCATCGTAATCTTCATTAAAACCTACTTCACACTGAGACGTTTAGTTTAACTTGACGACCTGAAAAAGAAGAAAAAAGGAAATGTTGACATTAAACGACCGAGACCGGTCGGTCCTCTTTAGTCCGTGAGGTCCTCGACGGATTAACGCTTCTCTTCTTACCAACTTAGCTCGACGACAAAGAGGGGAGAAAAACGTGAAGTCGAGTTAAATTGGCTTGTGAACTAAACCTCTTCTTTCTCCATCATCATCATCCTCGTACGTCTTTCGTTTCTTTCTATCGTCTTCGTCGAGAGGAGATATAAAACTTGAAGAGGACGGATAATTATTATTTACGTCTAGTTGCTGCTTACTTAACTTGCCCATTTCCCAGTGGAAGAGGAAAAGAATGGCGACAGAGACGAAACACAGACCGAACGAGAGAAATTCGGGTTTTATTAAACACGCAAAAAAGGAGATCTTTTATTTCGCAAATTTTTTCGTTGTTATTGCCATTTTATACGCTGTTATAAACCGTTGGAATAAAAAATAATTTCCCAGAGTCGAGTGCCCCGACATTATTTGCACGTAGAGGAATACTGCGAGCAAAAAAAAATGGAAAGCTTTTTTGCAACTCTTTTTTATTGTTGTTGAACGACCACTCGGTGCCGTTTGTTGTCGCTGCTGCCGCTGCCGCTATTGTTAACTGTTTGGTTGTTGCCGTTTGTTCAGTTCATCATTTTATCGTTCCTCTGGTTTATTACAGTTACCATTTTTTTTGCGCGCGCTCAAATCAAATCGATGGCCGGTATAAAGGTTTTTTTTTACACGCTGCTGTTTGTTATCAATGACAGGGAAAATTGGATTAAAGCATTTCTTCGTGCCGCAACCGAATTCTAATCGAACGTCGATGAAATTATTGTCCACGTTCCGCTCGGTCTTGTGCGACAAGAACAACAAGAGCGAGGACGAAGTGCTCGAGCTTTCGGAATGCGGGATGGAAATTGACGTGAAAGAGCTAAAAGAAGAATAATTGATTTGTTATGTTGATGGCCGAGGGAAGAGAACAATCAGAAACACCGTGTGGTGTATAATGCAATAACAACCGAAAGGTAAATTGAACGATTCTCTTTCTCAGTCTTCGAGTTGTACCTCTTGTATACACTTTTTCAACTTCCTTTTTTTTTACTTGAGGTTGCTTTTTTCGTCTTTCTCTCTTATTGCCGCGCGATGAAAAGAGAGCCCGGAATTAAAGGCGTTTCGTGTCCGTACAACTCGAGGAACAATAAAAGTGAGCGAGCGTGGTAAACGAAAGAGGTTCTCATTAAGTTGATGATGGCGATAGAAAGAGATAGATAGATGTTATATACACGCAGACCAGACAGTAATTACAGATGGTAAGAGGCGAACCGTTAATAATAACAATAATGTCTTGTTGTAGTTCTTGGTTGTTTTTTCCTCTTTTCCATTATTATTTAATTTCATTTTGTTGTTCTCGTTCTCGCTGTTATTGTTGTCCGTCCCGCAGAACAACAACACGACAACGTCGATGTACAGGACTTGTTTCTGTTTCGGTTTGTTTGCAAATCGAATTAACTTTTTACAACTTCGTTTATTCCGCAGTGAAAGTCATTCCTCAAGAATTTTTACATGAGGTCAGCGGTGTCTAAAAGTTTTTTTTAGCTTCTTTCGATCGTCGTTATTATTTAACATTCGTGTGGGGAGATGGCGGCGAGGAAACTAAATAGTGTAATGCGTGTATTTAAACGGGAGGAGAAGGCCAATGATGATGATGATGATGAGGAGGAGGTAGTTAACATTTACTTGTTAAACACATAACCACGTTAATTTTATGAGTAAACATACAGCCGCGTTCGTTATTATTACTCCTTCTTCGTATTATTGTTGCTGTTGTTATTAACAGTATTTTTTATGTCTTTTATTATTGCCATTACCTTCAATGTTATTGCTTCTCTCTGTTGTTGTTGTTGCCTTTCTCTATGATTGAAAAAAAAGCCGTGTCGTAAACGTTTATTTTTTGCCGTTTCGAACATTAACTTCATCTCTTTGGAATTGCTTTTTCTTGAAAAAGAAAAAAAGAACATTCTCTCATATGATGATGATGGTGATTGTTAAAGTGATTAAGAGCACGATGCAGAAGTAATTAAAGTTTGCAGAAAAAATAAGCGAATCCAGCGAAATGAAAATCCGTGAGCGTTCGTGAAAAAACTGCTGCTTAATGATTTGGTTTATTTCGTTTTACGCTAATTTTTTTGGATGATTTATGTTGAAAAAAGTAACTTAATCTTCGCTTTTTTGTTGGTTACGGTGGCCTTCAGTTCGGAAGGTCGTCGTGAAAATGTTAGTCTGGTTGTTTTTTTTTTCTAAGTGATTAAGGTTTTCCCGTTTGGAAATTGATTTCTTTCTTGTCGCTTCGAAGGTCTCTTTCGCCACAAAGGATTCTTCGGTCGACGGGGAGTTCTTCCGGCCGAAAGGAATTTTCAATCACGGTTGTGTCATTAGTGCTCTCGCATTTCTCATTTTCGTGTCGCCGTCGTTTTCCTTTTGCTATTAACCAGCTAATTAAATCCCCAAATGGGTGTGTAGTAGTTAATTGGTAAATTAGGCGCGCGTATTTAATCATTACACACGTTTTATTGGCTTATTATTGTCTTTATTGTTCGCTAGATTCACAGAACATTAAACAATATCATTAAATGTTGTTGTTGTTTTTTTAACTTATCTCTTAACGG
Organism: Hololepta plana; assembly: GCA_963695495.1. Lineage (NCBI taxonomy): Eukaryota > Metazoa > Arthropoda > Insecta > Coleoptera > Histeridae > Hololepta > Hololepta plana. The sequence goes on along the minus strand of OY968839.1, from coordinate 1,567,939 downwards.
ATTCGTTCTTTTACTTTTTAATTATTTTAAATATACAACTTTTTTTTTGTTTCGACTTTCATCGCATAATATTAATATTAACAATATTAAAATTACAATAATAATGTGCCATTATTGCTATTGTTGCAATAAAAAATAAATAGACGGGCCTTCAAATCATATAAATTATCAAACATGAAACGAAAAAAGTAAAAAGTTAATTGAATTATAATTACAAACTACACGTAAATAAAATAATTAAATCCAAACGGCAAAAAAAGTTAACAGCGAGAATAACACAATTGCCCATTATTATTGTTTAATAACTAATACCTACGTGCCTCTTTTCTCTCTCTCTCTCTCTCTCTCTCTTTCCCCAACAAAACCTTTCCTCTTACTTAAGAAAAAACTCATTCGAATTTTACAATAACGTTATTACAGTCATTAAGATTTTTTCCTGTATCTGATTAATAAATCTATTGATATCGATAAAAACGAAACGAAAAAGAATGTTCCCGTGGGCAGTTGATGTTAAGGAGGCGTCATCGAACAAAGAGCGTCACGTTAACAGTTTAGCCAAACCGTTCGAACCACACTTGTTCTTCGATCCCGAACACTTTTTACTTTCCTTTTGGCTCGTAGGACGGGTTCGAGAGAAAGACGAACAACAACAGCAAAAAAATCTCGAACAAACAAGCATCATGTGTGTGCCGCGTATATTTGTGTAGGTCTTTTTGGTTGGGTGATAGTAGAAACGAAGTAGTAGTAGCCGTCGACGTTTTTGCTGTATAAACTTAAATACAAGCAAAAGTAAACAGAACGAAGAATAAAACCGACGATGTTGTTGATGATGATGACGATGAGGGCATAAAGGTAACATTTACATACAATGGTAACCGTTTTTTTTGTATGTGAAGCGACAAGAAGGATTGCTTGTCCTTTGAAATTTATTTTTCTTTACTCAGTCTTCATTGTGCCTCAGCTTCGTACATCTTCTATCCGAATTAGAAGAAAAAAGAAACGCAAGAACGTGGCTTGCTAAAAGCAGATGAACCACTAGTGAAATTAATGTTGCGCGAAGAGAGATTTACAAAAAAGAGTGGATGATGATGATGATGACGATATTTTTTTGTATTTATCAGCTGAAGATGTTGTCCGATGGATTTTCATTGACTTATTTTTTTTTAATGGTTTTCACGCGTCGAACATAAAGTCAATTCTCATTAAGAAACGAACCTTATTCGCGTTTTATTTCCCTTCGGAATCGATGTGTTTGGACATACGGAAAATCGATGGTTTTCCGCCACTTCTTCGGGAGATTTACGGTCATCGATGGTCGTCTTTAATGAGGTGCTATTCACACCATCGTTTGGATTTTGGCGGTCGGAATTTGTTGTTAAACGAAGAACTCACGGAATTCGTCCTCTACATTGTTATTCTCCCGAAGAAAGAGAAAAACAAACGGTTCCTCCTCCTCGCGCTCGCATTGTTTCCCGACAAATTTATTTCAGTCGCCACTCGATGGCTGGCTCGCCGGCTGGGGTTTGCTTCATTGTTATGCGTTAACGATAATAATCGTTAATACGTCTATTATTATTATTCTTAATGCGATACGTATATTTTCAACGTGCATGTGTCTCATAATACGAGACGCAACATTCCATAGGATTCCGTCACGGCTTTACATTTCTTGCTTTTTCAACTTTATTCTTTGTCCGTCTGTTCCATACGAACGCACAACTGGGTTAACAAGCGCATTATCGTCGTTATTACCGTCGTCGTGCTTACATATGGGCTAATAATGCGAACCATTATTATTTAATTTTTTATTTAATCGATTCCTTTCGATTTGTCTTTATTCTCTTCGCATACGGCACGATTTCGTTTTGTTCAATCATCGATCGAAATGACGATCGGGGCACGGGGCGAGCGAAAGAAATGGCGGCAATTTGAATAGTCGACGGTGATAATAAATAAGTGCAAATAACGCGCACACGGAGCGAATTGGCTAACTAACTGAAACGACAACTTGTAACAGATACATCGGGGCGATGTTGGTCCGTTGCCGTTATTAATTGTTCTCGTACTCGTACCTATGCATGCATTATTACTATTATTACTGCGGCGCTTATTTAGTGCATATTAAATTACGCGTTGTAATTGCCATTGCATTGACTTACCAAGAAGACACATAATGTTACGTCGAACAAACAAACAAGCAACGCGTCCGTGTACATCGCCAAAGTAAAATGGTCGTGTTAATCTGACGAGATGCGTTATTATGCATAAGCTTATTATAACCATACGCTCATCATAGTTGTACTTCCCTCTCTCGCTCTCTCTCTCTTGCATATTTACGTGCGCCCAACTGTTAGATGACAATCAGCGCGACAACAACAACAGTATTCAACAGCATCAGCAACAACATCAAGTCCATCGGACCAATTGACCGACGAACGGGCCTTAACTCTACGCAATTATGTGTATAATCAACCGCGTCCTCGCTAATAGCCAATCAACATACATACATCTGCAACCCATCATCATCATCATCATCATCTCGCAGGCACTAAAACACGTGTAATAACGTTGTTGTTGTTGTCACGTTGCGTTGTTCACTCTGCCGATATATACGCACATACACATGCGGATAATGTGCGGATGAAAGCTATAAAATGACGTTTAGATTTCTTCAATTTTTTAACAGCTTTTTGCAAATACTACCAACGGATTGTTACGATAAAATTGCGACAGAAAAAGCGATCGCGTGGATGATGGGAAAACTGAAGAGGAAAATTTGATCTATTTGCGAAAGGCTAAGATCGTGGTTTGTGCAAGTAGCTTTATCCACATAAACCTCTCTCACTCGGCGTTGTCCATCCTCTTCTTTTGATTCCGTTTTATTTTCGCTGCCGATTAACAGTTTATCAATCGACATCGATTGAAGTTGATTTTCGCTTACGTTTCGACGTTTTTTATTGTCGATTCCACCACCAGAAGCACTAATCGATTCGCAATAATATTTTTATCGCGTTTGACGTTGCTTATGCAAGAGCGTGATTGGAAAAGGGAGACGAAGAGGCGGACGGCGGACGCTTTCGTTCATTTATCTGTTGTTGTCGATGTTCGCCTCGGATGATGGTTGTGATAGATAGGTGAGAGAAAGGAGGAAATCGAAGCAATCATTTGCGGCGACAGATGTTCGTGGGTTACGAAACAGTCTTTCTCGCACGTTTTCCAATCTACTGCCGCATCTCCATCCACTTCGGCGTTTCTTTCAGTCTCCTTTCCCTATATGTTTGGGAGATAAAGTTATCCGCTCTTCTGCGTTTGATTTGCTTCCATTTCTTTGCCGATCGTTTCATTACAGTTTCGTTTGCAATTTTCGCGTCGCAGGTTTGAGCAAAAATGCGAGGGTCAGAGTTTATTTTGGCCAGGGAGACGGTTCATTTTGCGCCGAAAAATTGCACTGTTGCTCTACTAATAGTAAAATGGAAAAAAATCTGCACTGCCCCAAAGCTTCTTCCGTCTCTTTTTTGTCGATTTCCATTCCCTGTTGCTGTGTTGATTAATAAAATATTCGCCGGGGGGCAAACTAAGTATAAACAAAAATGACGGTAACAGTAATAATAATAATCGCACAACAGTAGCGAAAAAGTGGGCGAAACGGGGAAATAAAAATACCGGTGCAGCAAGCTGCAGCTTAATGCAAATATTATATACGGTGCACAATGTTTACATTTTATTCCAATTTTAGTACGAAACTAGTTGTTGTTTTTTGCGTTGTTGTTGAATGTTTGTTCATTGCGAATGTTCTACTCTGCGTCGAAATTAAAATAAACTTTCCGTAAAAGTACGTGCGGCCCATTCGATTATTATCATTGCGCCATCGAAGTGCCCCGGGGCAATTTATTGTTATTTCGCTCGCCCATTTTTCCCCTTCGTCATACGACAGCATTAATTTTCGAGGGCGTTTATTGTTCGATTCGCTGCGAACACGAATCGCACAGATTAAAAGCAATAAAAAAACATCTGGCTTTTTTGGAATCGTGCGATTTGCAAAAATCTGATGGAGGAGAGAGGAATTGGGGCCGACCGAATACGACCCTTTATTAACGCGCGATGTTGGTTTGTTTATCAGGAAATGATATGCAAGTCTACGCAAACACACACGTATATTTTGGCGTATAAACACTTACCTACACGCATACACACCTGAATGGGTCAACGTCAAATATTTGCACATTCGGCAAATAACCATGAATTCACTGTGACGTAATATCCGGCCGGGTACCGGGTTTACACAATAAAACCGACACGGCAAACGTACATTCTCTCCTCTTGTACATGTTTACCATCCTCTGGCGTAAACGTTTACTAAAGGGCCATACAACTATTGACTGGTTGGTCTTATTGCTTGATCTACTCGAATAAGTCGATATTTAATAGTGGCGAATCGTTCGACGTTTGCACGTCGGTCACGCGAACGAGCGGATGGACTGCGACCGGAAGATTGATTAAAGTCCATTACGCGGCGGCGACGTTATCGAAATTTGCCCGTTGCAAATATTAATTTCGCCAAATTTCCTCCAGAGGGATAATATCTGCTCGAAAGCGTTCGCTTCTTAAAAGAGAAAAACGATTACCGTCCGATTTGATTATCGACATATGTATGTCGAAGCTGCAAAAAAGGTTGTTCGAATTGGATTTTTGTTGTTTTTTTTATTGCTCAATTTTCGCGTGTACATACATCAAAAGCAACTTTTTTTTTGGTTCGCTTCCACGATGTTTGTTGTTGGCTCGATTCTTGTTGCCGATGATAGTCGTTGTCATCATCATCATTATTATCAGCGCGATATTGATGTTCATTTCATTATTGCCCCGCTCTCTCTCTCTCTCTCGCTCTCCCTTTTTTCCCGACGAACATTTTACACGCGAAATTGCGCGAAAACACGCGTTATATTCACAACGTCGATGCTTTATCAAATCCACGTCCCCCCAATTTTTCACTTTTACCGCCTATTTCGTCCCTTTCGATTCTTTTTTATCATGCCACCCCCCATTGATATTATGGCCGTATTGTTTTTTCCCTCCCCATTGTACCCCCGTTATTAACACAATTACATTACACATGTACGCCTGTGTGTGGGTGATTGATTTCAGTTGCGAAATTTCGCTGTTATTATCATCATCGTCGTCGTCGTTCCGAGCGAATGGTATCATCATTATCGCGCCATCTCGCTCACGCCCCCCACAAAATCGCGCTCTTCGTCCGCATCACAAATGTATACGTACGTTTCACAGCCGGCCCCCCGTCGTCCCCCGAAATTGCGCTTCCATCTCTCGCAAACACGCAAATTCAATTCCATTTTATCATTGTGTAATTAACAATTTTGTCCGTATTCATTAGCATCTGTTTATTTTATTGAATTCGATTTTGTTTCCGGTTAAAGCGCACCCCGCACCCTTTCCATCCCGCATCCCCTGCTGATTAAACGTGCATTAATATTATCATCATCATCATCATCAACGTTATTATCGTCATTCCACGCTGCATTTTAATAAACGTGCATTGCAGCCATGCGAATTTTATACAGGGCGTTTTCCGCGATGACGCCAGATATTTGGCGAGATTGCAGAAGCAAGAAATCGCGAAATTGACGATGGGTTACGCCGGTTTTTCGATTGCTCTTGGCTGCTTTGGTTTCTCTTGTCTAGATTTTTATTTCTTGCGGAAAAGGAAGCAATTCGATCGCCGTAATCGATCGTTCGGTATTCAGTTTGTTTGTTTTTTTGCGCGATGGATATAATAATAATCGCGTATATTTGTTATTCGACAATTTATTGTATCAATACGGGGACGAACAAGCGTATATTTGTTTATATTGCATATTATTATTAATAAATAATTGTATATTTAGCAGCGTAGTTGTAATAATTGAATGCATGTGCACATTTATTTCGCCCATGCACCGTACGAACATTTAGCCGTCGTACATGTGTATAAATGTGCAATTATTATTATTTTTCTGTTGTTGTCGTTTTGCGAGCGAAGAGGCGAAGTGAGCGAGGTGGATGTTTTGCATTAACGTTATGTTTATTTGTATTTATCTGTTTGGCAATTATCTCTTTTGCCTCTTCTGCATATGTACACAAGCGGCGGCGGCGTCGGCGGGTACGTTCGCATCGATGGTACTTCAGCTCGTGATACTCTTGTTGTTATTGTTGTTATTTATTCTTGTTTTTACTGTTGTTGTTGCTGTTGTTGTTATTGCTGCCGACGTTAATGTTGCCCGTTTATTCGCGTCGGGCTGTTTTAATAATTGAATTTCGAAATATTTCCGCATGCGGATTGCGAAAATTTCACAATATTCGCCATTAATCTATTATAAACATTTGCCAATTCGAAATTAACGCATACACGGAGAAATCCAGTTGGACGCCGTTGCATACATATTTATAATGTTAACAATAATAATGATATACAGTCGTTGCGTTTTCCACGCAAAAACGTTTTCATCATTATCATTACCGTAATAATCATCAACGTTATTATTATCGTTATCGTTGCAAAATTATTAATTAAATGAACATTAAACAAATCGATTGTTCGCATTATTAATAAAAATTCTTTTCCGTTCGCTTACAGGGTCCACCACAACCTGGTCAACCTTTCAAATTCACCGTTGGCGAATCGTGCGATCGGATCAAAGAGGAGTTCAATTTCTTACAGGCCCAATATCACAAGTAAGTAGATACGATTTGCATTTATGCACAAAAAAAAAACTATTTCCCTTAGGAATCCCTTTGCAAATTCCCCCCTGCCGAAGAATTCTTCCTCGACTTGTTCTTGCAAATTTGCCGAATCGTACGTGATCGAATGCCAGTAAGAAACATTCCCCTCTCCTTCTAATTAATCCGCCATTATTTTTCTACTTCTTCGACTGCTTCCCCTCGGCCAATTTGTCCATCACACACACACACACGCACTTCTCCCTTTTTGTCCCGGCGAACGGTTTCGATTCGAAAGTACGTGCACGTATATGCAGCTGTGTTGGAAAGGAAACGTGTATAAATATAAACGACGTGCCATCGCCAAAATTGGCGATCGACAGAATGAAATTACCGAGTCTGACGACCTCCTTTCCTTCGCCATTTCTTCTTCACGGTTAAACGATTATTATTGCGATAGCTCGTAGATATACACGAGCAAACATAAACAAGTTGCCAATTAATTGCGATTGATTTGCGTCATCGACCCCCAAACGGACGACGACGTTAAAATTAAATCACTTTCATATTGTTCAATGGTTATGTTGGTAATTATTAATGCTATTATCGCCATAAACGTTATGCGCTATTATTATTATTATGTAAGCGTTCGTATACCTATTTTTTCGTTTGTTTCATATCCGCTTTATTACCGCATTAAATCCGTTTTCGATTTAATCGGTTTTCGCGTGGAAAGCGAAGAGGCGAAGAAGAAGAAAACTGTAAAAGAAACAATTCCTCGCAATAATAATTATAACAGTTTTACGAGCGCATTCTCCTTTCTTTAATACTTATCGGACACACCGACAATCGGCCATAATGTTCTCCTTCTCTCTTTGCTCTTTTCACTTAATACTTTCTTTTATTGCCCATTAAAATGCTGACAATTTTGTCGTCGTTCAGTTGAACAGCGAGAAGAAGAAAAAGCGGAATAATTACCATTGTTCTTTCGTGTCGTTGAAAATAGCATCAAAGAGAGAATCGTTTTCCTTTTGTCGCGGTTGTCGCATTAACATTTCCACTGATTAAATATTTGATTTACAATGCTAATTGTTGAGTAACGGTTATAATAATAATAATAACAACGCAGAAAGAAAATAATTTAGAGAAAACTATTTTTCCGGACACGAAAACGTAATAAAAAGAATCCATATCAAACGGCTATTAATTTTCCAGAACGAGCGCTAATAATGAAGAGAGAGAGAGAGATGGAGGAAAAGCAAGCCGAGAGTCGTTAACATTCTCCTTTAGTGTCATTTTCTTTTTTTAGCGACATTTAATTTTTATGATTGTTTTTTCCCTCCGAGTTCCTTCATCGATTAAATATCCGGTTTTGCTCTTTTCGTCGGGCCGCCCTGGTTAATAATAGCGCCGGCAAACAAATTGCACCGAATAACTTCCCAACCTTTTGCCAATTTGCCAATCTGCCAATCAATCAATCAATCAATCAATCACCTTTGCCTCTACCTCTCTCCGCTCCTTTTCCCCGACTTTGCATTATCATTGATACGTTCATCGAACGTTAATCTGTGCAAAAAACAACGCACCGAAATTGCTTATCGTTGACGATTGTTTCAGTTTAAAATTGGAATGCGAGAAATTGGCGAGCGAAAAGATAGAGATCCAGCGGCATTACGTGATGGTGAGTACGCACGATTCTTTTTCACTCTCGCAATCGCTTAATCTATTTATCGTTTTGCAAACTTGGCAAACGAATTGAAACGATTTTTTTGGCGAAATTAAGTACGCTTAATGATGATGATGTTGACGATTGCCGCTTCTCATTAAGTGCGAATTTGCTAATAAATAAATTGTGGCGAATTACTCCGTGACTGTTGTTGCGTTTTGCATTCTATTACGCCTACATCATAATGAAATATGATTATTATTATTTATCGTTTATTAAATTATTTATTTGAAATCGATTTAAAATAATTAAATAATGCCCAGCAAATTTGACATGGAAAATAATTATTATAAAATATTATTAAATATCCAACGATTATTATTATTAGCATCATCATTATTACCATTTGATAATTACATGTGACATGTAAACGTTATATTTTCCATCTATATAATACACAAATAACATTAAATACATAATGACCAAATGGCTATAATAATAATAACGATTTCCCCATCAACTTTATATTTTAACGCTAATATCCGAACGATTCAATCAGTTTTTCCATAGTCCACCTGTTATTATGTTATCGCTTGAAAATTAGCATCACACACACACACACACAGAGAGAGAGAAAAATTAATTAATAAAATTGCGAATACATTTTCAAACGGTTATTATTCTTTTTTTTGCAACGTGGCGATTTCCATTAGAGGGGGAGAAAAGCCAGTTCGAATTTAATCTGTTTGACCATTTAATGATTCAGATACAGCGACACAAGCCCCGTTTGCAAATGTGTTTTTTTACACATTCATTTCAATCAAGTTATAAATCGACGATTTTGATAATTAACCGACGACGATAAATAAAAAGCGCGTGAAATGAGTCGCAACATTTGCCGAATTCATCAGGAATTTGCGAGACGACGACGCCCACAAAAAAGTCGCAATTTCTCGCCCCTTTTTTGAGGAACTAGGTTAACACGTAGCGATGACGATTAACGCGGAGAAACTTAATTAATCGTCCGCTTTAGACGAGTCAAACGAGTGCATTCGGAAAGGTGATAAACGCCCAAAAATAACCGTCTAAGTGGATAATAACCGAACTTGGCCCCCCGCGCTCCTTTTTCCGGTCGCCTCGTAATCGAGCGATTTTCGGCTTTGGATACTCCTCGATCCATAAATAGAATTAATTAAATTCGAAGACGAGAGCGATATCCGTCGTTGAATAAACCGAGAATTAGATAAACTTCGGCGCGACTTTGTTGTCGTTAATTGTCTTGATTATTTATAAAATTGACGATGAGAGAAGAGCAAACAAACGATTTGTTGTTAAAATGTTAAGAGGCGCCTATCCACCGTTGCGTTGTCGCATTTATATTTGTTCGCTGTTAGACATAATAAATAAAGTCCCGATTATACAATGCGATTATTTATTGTTATTAATATCGACTACCTTGTCGAGGACGCGACGACATTTAAAAAAACGGTCCTCTTTGATCGCGGCTGATGTAATATGATTAATAATTTAATTAATGAGCGAGAAGACAATCTCGCTTAGTGATTTAACCGTCCTTTTTATGCGAAAAATAACTTCTCCGGCGATTAATTTATGTTAATTACACAACGGATTGCACAAACGCGAATAATAAACGTAATTACCTTACTTAATTGTGCAAGAGCAAGAGCTTGTTAAAATGGTCGTGAGAGGTGGCGTTTTAATTATAATTCGCAAATGCGAAAGATTAATTTAATCAATCTCCATCGACGCCGTCAATTGCATATCTTCGAGGAGATTCCAACATAAAAACAACAACTGATTGTTTACTAATTTTTATTTATTTACTCGCCATATCTTATCGCGAATACGAGTGGAATGTATTGCGAGCAACAAAAAAGTACTTACGACCTTTTAATTTGCCAATATACGAGCGTTGCATTCTTCGCACACATTTTTTTGCGAGTTTATCGTTGAACGTTCGCCAAAAAAAATTGGCATTTTTCGGCAAAAGTGAACGTAATAGGTGCATTGCGACCTTGCAAATGATTGTTATTTAAATTTAAAAAATATAAAAGCGTATATTTATTAGATTTGAATCTTATCGTTATGCCACTTTTGATATTTAGCGTTTCTTTAATGGGGAACAATAAATAATAATAACAATAAATCGTAATGGCCATCATCATTAATTACCACGTTTATTATAATAAAATAAATAAAAAAAAAACAACGATGATAAACGAAAACTTATATCAAGCATTTGAATGGTTGAATTTAATTAACAGTCACACTTGGCGCGTCGTGTCTGGCGAAAATTTTCCGCTCTCTTTCAGTTTTTGTTTTAATTTTTGTCGCCTGGAGTTTCCCATTCACGAAAAACGTAGAATCGTCGCAGAAAAGGGAATCGAAAAAGGTCCAGCACAAGAACGCCAGTTGTGAGCGTGGAGTCGAGTATCGGAGCTGCAAAATGAGTTTATTGCAATTTGTGCAAAAACGCTAAAGTAGAGAAGGGTCTCCCCTTCCCCAAAAGTGCAAAATTTGAAGAAAAGAAAATTCTCAAAAATCAAATAGATTTCAACATAAATCTCACAATTGAACTCTAATGAATCGATCTGTGATATTTCTTCGCTTAATTAATCACTTTAAAACCAGCAAAATATGATTATTGCAATTTGAGCAAAAATGCAAAACTAGAGAAGGGGGGACCCTTCTATAAAAGTGCAAAATTTGAAGAAAAGAAAATTCTCAAAAATCAAATAGATTTCAACATAAATCTCACAATTGAACTCTAATGAATCGATCTGTGATGTTTCTTCGCTTAATTAATCACTTTAAAACCAGCAAAATATGATTATTGCAATTTCAGCAAAAATGCAAAAGTAGAGAAGGGGGGACCCTTCTATAAAAGTGCAAAATTTGAAGAAAAGAAAATTCTCAAAAATCAAATAGATTTCAACATAAATCTCACAATTGAACTCTAATGAATCGATCTGTGATGTTTCTTCGCTTAATTAATCACTTTAGAACCAGCAAAATATGATTATTGCAATTTGAGCAAAAATGCAAAAGTAGAGAAGGGGGGACCCTTCTATAAAAGTGCAAAATTTGAAGAAAAGAAAATTCTTAAAAATCAAATAGATTTCAACATAAATCTCACAACTGAACTCTAATGAATCGATCTGTGATGTTTCTTCGCTTAATTAATCACTTTAAAACCAGCAAAATATGTTTATTGCAATTTGTGCAAAAATGCAAAAGTAGAACCCTTCTCTAGATATGCAAAAAATTGCGTGTAATGGTGATACGAACAAAAAAAAAGATTCATCAAAATATGCGAATTTTTGGCATATGAACTAGTTGCATTTGATAAATCAGCATTTGCGAAAAAATTGATTAGTTTTGCACAATATTAGATTGATTTAATGAAAAAACTTTCGTTTATTTTTTTGCAGTATTACGAAATGTCATACGGCCTCAACGTCGAAATGCACAAACAGGTAAGCAACAATTAATTTTTCCTATTAGACTTTTACCGAAGATTGTTGTTGAATCTTCAACAACTTTCAACTTTAACGATTTCGTTTCATCCTCGATTGACGAGTCACTACTTCGTTCACACGATACATTCTTTTTGCGTCCACGGAATTCCTTTATAAAAAAATGCCACGTGTACCTGTTTTAGTCAGGTAGCACGACCACTAAAAAATAAATAAAAATAATACAAGTGATGATCCAAAATTAGGGGTGCAAGCATCGCAGAAATAAGGTTAGAGGGTTTTAAGGGCGAGCGGTTTTAAGCTGGTAAAAAGTGAAGGGCAGATTCAACCAAATACGTTACCTTATAGTATCGCAAAAACACGGGGGTTAAGGGTACGTTTCGTAACCGGATATTGTTACCAGAGGGTTGTATTCAATTATTTGCCTGGCCGTTAAAATACACGACCATCGTGCGAATGCTGATGATAAGCGAAAGATATGTTTTTTGCGCGAGCTTTCGCCAATCTTTGTATCGTTCGCGCCCTATTCTAACCAGGCGGATATTTGATCTTTCCGAATTCCTTTGACGGCCTTCGTTTAAGGGAATGAAAAAAGGTAGGATCATTGTTCTATTCGATCCGAATAGGACTTTAGGGATGGGTTCAATTTTTTTGGAAGGGTTAACAAACAAACACCGCGTCTAGTTTTAACAAAGTAGCATCGAAATCAAAATGGGGGAAAATGATTTTTATTTACTTTATATCCTCTCCGTTTACTTTTTTCTGTTCGTCATCGTAAACTACGACGATTTGACGACGCCCCATCTCTTTTGCTCTTGTAAACGTAACCGTAATCTTCAAGATAAATTTAATAACGAGCGCTATGAGACCGAGACGGACGAAGAAGGGGCGAGCAAGCAGATAGAGACAGAAATTTAACGAAACCGTAATAAACTATTAAGTAAACATGGACGGTGGAATTCCGTTTAACAGCAAACAAGAGAAGACATCGTCGAGTACACAGAAGAGACAGAAGTTCTCGCAAGAACCGGTCTTCTCGGTTATCGAACGTACCGTGCGATCGGTAGCTGTACGATCTCGTGTAGCAGGAGCAAGTTACACGACGAAACTTCTTTTTTTACCACGTTTCTCCACCGTAAGTTTCTTTGCTCTATCGAATATTTCCCGGCGACGATAAGCACTGAAAAGGATGGACAACCAACACGTTTATCTTTTCGTTGTTGCGTTGGCAGAAACTTTTTCCTCGTCGACTAAAAAAAAAATTGTATAGACAGTGGCGTCGGGTAAGGGTCGCTATTATTTCGCACGTGATTAGATTGCAGAACGTCCCGCGAAATAATCTGCTCGTCCCATTTAAAACCGAAGTCTCTCCGTGTCTTACCTCGACAATGTACCCCCATACCCAACCCTCGGATGCTTGCTACTTCGCCCCCCATCTCGATTCAGGACACGATCCATTCGAATCGCGTTCGTATTATTGTTAGCACCGCAGTGTGCAGTTATAAGTTTTCGCCACGTTTCATCCCTCCGCCCCCGCAAATCGCGCATTCTTCTATTGCCATTTCCATTTTTTTGTCTCCCCTAAATGGTTAAGGTAGGGGAATTGGCGAATTATTATACCGTCACCGTTGAGTATTTCGAGTTTGAGTCTTCGATTTCGCCGGTCGAAATCTCTGAGTCGAGAGGAACAATTGAATAAAATGCGGGGCCAAACACGGAGGAACAATTGGGATGACGACGATAACGATCGAGAAGGAGACTGTAAAATTGCGGGGGTGCGAAAAGGGGATGATGATGATGATGGTGACGACGATGAAATGGGGGTGATTAAACCAAAGAGGAGGCGAAAATAAAAGGGGGCAAATAATAAAATGTAAACAAGTTCTGTGTTCGCTAGTGCGTGCGTGTGTGTGTGTTGTCCACGCTGTCAGCAATTAACACACCCTTATATATTTTACAAGTTGCCAACCCCTCGATTTTGCAAGTTTCTCATCAAATAGAGTGCCACTATATACACCGCTCGTGGCCGTTTTAGGGTCGAAAACACACACACACACACACGGAGAGACATGGTCAGGTATAGAAGGGCAAATATTTAACGCTCCTCACGCACATGTGTGTTTGTTAATATTGGACGAGTGGCTCAATTTCAGTTGCAGATTGCTTTAACATTTTCGCTATCACTCATTTCGACTCACTTCATTCGACTGCAAAACATGTTTCTTGTTATTCGGCTCCACTTTTTTCTTTTTTCGCCTCCGAACTTTACCCCTCGTTTTATTTTCTTTCTGCGTGCCCCTTTCCTCGTCGGTCTTCTTTTCGGTCCGTCGACTGTGCGACCCTTTTGCTCGAAACGAGGGGATAAATGGATGGATGGATGCTGCTTGACGTTTCGGTTTTTCCTTTTCATATAACATAACGAGTAGGCATAATAATGACGACGACGATGATGATGATGATGATGATGAAAGGGAGATCATTTTTTTTTGCTAACAGCACGTTCTCACTCTCCTCTTTTTTTTACTTATCTTTGACTCTTTTCAGAAAAAAAAAAGAATTTTAGAACCCCCCCAATTCGAATCGCCCTCTTTATTAAGATACTTATACGAATCTTTAAACTATTAATTTTTCCACTCTTTTCCGTCATCCTTTTGCAATTTTCGATCTCCTGTCCAAGGTTTCACTTTTCTCTGTTTTCTACTTCACCCCATCTTGCAAAGTGGAGGAATAAGTAAATGGGGAAAGCGGATTCTTTTCGGGGTGGTAATACACAACGAGGCAAAAGAAAGGGGCGCGTAATGGGAGGCGTGTGAAATGGAGAAAGATGGAACTTCTAATTTATAATTAACGCACGTTGATGTAAGTTTTTCGTGTCGGTCGAGGGGTGAATATGTAATAAGTAGGATACGAGGGGATGATAAACAAGAAAAAAATTAAAATAAAAGCGGCCTATTGTTGACGTTGCGTGTGCGTGCTTTACTTTGATTGTTAAAACGACCGTAGGGGGATTACCTTTTTTTTTCGCCTTACCCTACAACAACCCTTCCTACTTCCAACCAGCATCATCATCATTAGATTACGGTACATACAAAACCGATCCTTCCTTTCCGCTGCTTCCACGCGCGTTCAGCTTTTGTTTGCCGTAGAAAAAGGATAAAAATCCCTTCGATATTTTAATGGGATAATTAAGGTCTCCTGTTCATCGATAACAATCTCCATCGGTAGATTGGCATGATAACAATAGCAGCAGCAGTAACGCCCCTCTCGATTAATTTGGAAATTGGTCCCGTTTCCTCCTTCGCCCTCCTCTCATTCTTATTTCGATTTTCCTTTGACGGTAAACATGCGAACAATAAAGACATCCCATTTGTTTTAAACGGAAAAAGGGTGAAGATTAATGTGAGGGCGTTGAGAAACGAGAAAGATTGTGTGGGCGAGCGTCTTCCAGAGGAATATTAAGGTGGTGGCCATCGAGACGACGCGTTGTTTGCCGGGCCGTCGGTGCGTTAATAACGGTCGAAAGAACGAACGAATGACGGTAATGTATTTGTTGAGCTTTTGAGAGAAACCCTTCGCAAGGGGAGAGTGTGTGTGAAGTGCTTTAAGGACGGTTGTAAATCTAAACGGGTCTCTCGAGCGGAGAAACGGGACGCGGTAAACCGGATACGAGCGACCGAAATGGGCTGACGACGGGAAACGTTCCCCGGACGTTAAAGTTTTCGCCCCTCGTTTCTTACGCTCCGTTTTTTTTTTGCGAATCCCTTTTCTGCAAATCCCCCGTTTTTGCTTGGGCTGTTCCGCTGCTCGATCCTTCCATCGTCCGTTCGTTTGTTAGCACGTTTTATTGCCGAAGGAAAATAAACAAAAAGCAGATCGAATGGAAATTGGCGAGGGTGCGAACGCAATAATAACGATAACTGAAATTGTATTGGGGCGAGGACGAACGATTTCGAGCTTTGGAAATTGCTCGTTTTTGACGAACGGCATAACGGCGATCATCATTGTCACCGTCGGGGACGCTCGATCAATTCGCCATTTGTTCTTCGTACATTTACTATTTGTAGCCGGTTTTCGCAGCGAGAGAATTGCAAAAAGGCGGCGCATGATCGCATGTAGTAAATTCCGTTGGCGAAAAAAGTTCGTACCCTTTCGCAAATAATGCGAACAAAAAATAAACTGAAAACATCAGATGTAAAATGGCTCAATAAACAACGAGCGTACGTTTTATTTTTCCCTGTTAATTTATTTATATTTTTGCATCGGCAAAATTGTTCATGTATACGAACGCGGTGCAAAAATTCAAAGCGTGCGTGCGTGTAGGTAGGGAACAATATTTTTTTTGCGAATGCAAAAACAGCCGGGAACGCTGAGGGAAATTCGCCGTCCATCCGTCCGTCCGTCCGTCCATTCGCATGTTTTCCCGATTGGTATGAGGAAAGACCCCGGGACCGTTTTTTTTTTCATAAACCGCACAGCGACAACGTAGTGCAGAGACTATTCGTTGCGCAAATATGAAAATGTGTTTCTGGTCGTTGCGAATTAAAAATGAAACATGCAAAAAAAAAGCTGGACACGGAAAGGCAGCGCAGAAAAAAAGCACGAGGAAACAGAGATAGAGGGCCGAAAATGAAAATTTCGTTGCGTTCCATTATTGTTAACGTTTATTATTTTTTTTTGCGCATTCAACGGAGATACGCGCGACGTTTATTATACATGCGAGGGGGTCGGTCGTTGTTGTTGTTGTTGTTGCTGGTGGTAACTTTATCGTCGAAAATATCCGCTGTTGTGTGTAGGAAAGGGACGGGCGAAAGGGCGAGTGAATTCGTTTTTTTTTTCACGGGGTCCAAATGGGGGGAACGATAATGGTTTTAACGTGAGGGGGGCGAACATACAGAAAAACGTATCATCATCATCATCCGAGCGCCGTCAGAGTAAAAAAATGGCAAAGCAACAACGACGACGACGACGACAAAAAACGCCCGAAAACGAATTGCGAACGTTTGATTTAACGATTGACGCCCCCCAATCGGCTATTACTTTTATTTGTTTCGATAAACGGACCTTTTTATTATGGAAACAGGGGCGGCTTATCGAGGCATCGTGGCCTATCTTCATCTCCCCATCATCATATGGCAAACCATAATGTGACTTTTTGTTGCTGGAAACGTTCGCTTTTTTGTTATTGCTCTTGTTATTCCGACTTGTTACAATATACCAATCGGTTATTAATTGATTGATTGCGAAACGATTACGGGAAATAATTGTTTACCTCGTTTTTGCGGCCCTTTTGCGCAACCCTCGCGAAACAATAACGCCGAATGGCCTTTTTAATTGTTATTAATAACGTTCGCTTTTTAAAACCTGTTTGCAGTTTTTGGAAAGAGTTCAGTTTTTATGGGGCCATTTTTTCGCCTTCGCTCTCCGCCTTTCTTTGTCTTTTTTTCCCTGTTTGCTTACATGTAGACTACTATTCGAGGCAAAAAGTGGACAATCTGCGTTTGATGGAACGATTCACTTTCTGATCGTTTCAAAAGAAATCGATTCATTACGGCGTTAGTAGAAACAACGACGCTAGCGATGAGCAAGAACTTGGACGCGACAAGTATATGGGCATCAAATAATGATAACAACTGTTTGGCGTCTACATCGCCATCCAATTCGACATGCTTGTCGTAATAGTAATAGTAGTAACGCAAGCAGCATCGGCAATTGTAATGTTTGTTGATTGGCATCGAGTGTAGAAGAGACGGATGGATCCGTGTATGCGAATAGACAACAATATAACGGATTATCAATCCATCCTCCATATCTCACTCCGACTCCGACATCATCGATCTCGCTCAGCTTGTTATTAATGCAAATATTACAATACCATCATCATCAACATTACCATTGAACCAATACGGCACAATGCGGCGTTTATACGAGTCCTCTTCAATTTATTATCATCAATAGTCATCCGTAGGAATTACATGTATCCACTGTAATACACCGTACACATGTCATAATATCATCTAATTTCATTGTTGATCGTGTAATTTCAACCTTCGAAATGCGAGCGCCAAAGAGAGAGAGAGAGAGAGAGAGAGAATGATTAACACCGATTTCAGTCGAAATTTATTCGAGGAAACATATCGTCGAGCGGCACAATTGAATTATATTAGCTGGTTTTCCTAATATTAATCAATTTCGTTAATTAAAGAGCAGATGTTGAGGCAAAAACCGAAGAAAAAAAAGTGGAGGACAAAATAAATGGCTGGAGGATGATGGGGAAGCGGAAAGCGTGGAAAACCTCGATACGTTTGTCAGGTTCTTATCGGATCGAGTGGCAGTACGTTCGATTTTCTTTCTCCCCCGTTTTCTTCTCCCTTATTCTCGCCACATACCATCGAATCCGCGGGGGCGAGCGAACCAAGGGGGAAAAAATAAATAAAAATTCGAACGACTTTCACCCCCTTTAGCAGCGCTAATAATAACCGAACAAGTTACAAGAGCGTTTTCGCCCCCTCGCTTTCTTCGGCCCTTTTTCTTCTGCGTTTTACTTTCGATCGAAGATAAAGACGTACACGTTTTTCCTTTTTAACGATACTTCGCCACCATGCGACGGAAGGGAAACTGGGGGCCGCGAGAGGGAAGGAAATGGCGAATAACTGTCGGCGTTTCAACCCTTTTTACTACCACCGCGACCCTTCTCGCTCGATCCCCCGCCTCTCTTTTATGTCTTCATTTTACGACGCCCGTAATAATGTCAAAAAGTTTCTTTTTTATTATCATCGTCATCATTGTTATTTCGAATTTGTTTCTTTTTATTGCTCTTGTTGTTGTTGTTGTTGCGTGTGTCCTCCAACGTTTAACGAGGGCGTATCAGCGAGGAAAAAGTAAAACAAACTTTCGCCGTCCGCCCCGTAACAAAAGCGGCAATTAATTACGCCCGAAAACAAAGGGAAAGGTTAATTTTATAAATACGGTCGGCATAACATTAGCGGCGTCTTTTAGTAAAAGGATCCCGTGGCTTCGCTTTTTGGCCCCGGCATCATCATCATCCTCGTCGGCGTCCTTTTAACGTTTTAATTTCCTCCTAGTGGACGGTACGATTATAATTACTACTAGGGGAGGATTATATTAACTATTGTTGCTACCACGGACTGTTATTTCGCCAGTAGTGCCCACTGTTATTACGTTCTCGGTTGTAGTTTGTCGGTTTGGATGGTGGTAAACCGCAACGACAACAGCAACAACGCCGGGATGACGTTATATTGTTGGCGACGGTGGTCGCGTTTTAAAGCTCCACATTGTTCGACGATAACTAAGTAAAATAAAATAAAAAAAAAGTTGCAAAATACTCTAGCGATCGTCAGCGATTTCCAGCACAAGAAAAAAGTTTTATTGCCACATCCACGGTTTCCCCCCGTTTCATCTCCCCGTCTTTTTTTGCTCGACAATTACGCAGAATAAATTCGGTTTCCTGTCGATGCGGTGTTTTGGGGAAAAATTAAAACCGCACGTTACGAAATTAAATGTTAATCAATAATTAAAAGAAGATAAGTTGATTGCCGCGAAAGAAAAATTGAGGTCTCGCTCGAGGCGAGAGTGTAACGTCGACGATCGCGAAAATTGCCAATTTCGCGCCGAATAATTTTCGCCAATCGACCGAATTAATTGCCCATTAATAAGGCGTCAATTAACAAGACGATGATGATGTTAAAACGAATAATTAACGGAAACGGCTTAATATAAAATCGTAGTGTTTTTCTCTTCGGTTAACGCGACAATAGAGACTCTTGCTGTTGAAAGCCAGATGCCGAATCGAGACAATAAATTAATGGCTTATTCTCCTCGCGATGCGGATAAACTTTAAACGACCGCGATACGTGCGTATAAACGCGGAACCGGCTCTTGCCGTCTCGCCAAATTCAAACTATTATTCGCGATCGATGGAAGGGAAGAAGAAACTTTTCGCAACTTTTCTTTTATCGCCGCTATTATTGCTGTCGCACGCTTGAAACGGTGAAATATCTTTCGACGGGGGAAAACGCTCGCTTACGGATCCACGATACGGCAAAAAGGAAATCTTTCTACAACATTTCGTGCCGTATAGAAGAGGGCGAAGAAATCTCTTTTTTAACTTTTCCTTTTATTATTTCATATAGCAACCCTCCAAAAGCTATTGGTTCCTATGAGGGGCGAAGAGGATGTATGACATATGGAAGACGTTATAATGGCAAGGAAAACAAGGAAATAAAGTGGGAAACAGAATGAGATAGAGATTGATGGGGGAGAGGAAAGTAGAAGGACGAGGAAATGAGGGATTGTTTTCTTTTGTCTCCTTTTGTTCCGGCGAATCCCTCGGGGTCTCGCCCCAAATAAAAACGAAACGAGTTGCGAGAAAGAAAAACAGAGCAGCGGGTGGTGGGTGTGATGCTTGGTTGGTTGGGGGATTATGGGCAAGAACAAACGAAAACAAGAATATTGTTCGAACCAAGTGTTTTTGTAACTTTATCCCCTTTTGGTTTCCTCTCTTTTTTATTCGCTTCTCTTTTATTATTTTTTTCCCACCACAATCAACCGTATCATGTTCCTTTTTTGCGCGTTTTACCTTTTATCGGTCGCCTTCACATTAAACTTTCTCTTCTTCCAACTTCTTTTTTGCTGTTTTCGTCCTCCACCGAGCAAGCTGCGGCCGAATCCGTTTTTCATTTTGCGAAAACACAAGGAATAAGGAATCGAATCGAAAGAAGGCCAAGCGAAAATTGATTCAATTTCGTACCGATTGTATGCGGCAAAAAAAAATTAATCGCCCCCCGCAATTATGACCGCAAATGCTAAACAATAAAACTGCTCCCCTTTTAAAACAAATAACGTACTATTATTGCCCGGTGGTAGTGGGAATTTATATCTGTATTACGGACGAGGGTCGATTGTAGCACTAATAACGATAATAATAATAATGATAACGTAAAAAGGGGGTGGCGCGGTTTGGGGTTGGGCGGCGGCAACGTTGTTATTTCGAAACACGGCGGTTCACGGTTTGATGTAATAAAGCGAGGGCGAAAACATCGATTTGCACGGCTCGTGATCACATCAGCGGTCACTTTTGCTGCAAGCTGCGGGCTCGACATTACACAAAGGGCAGTTTACACACACACATATACACGAACCGTCCACCCCCCATTTATATTGCCTCCGTTTCCCTCTCTTTATTATCCTCTTTTTCCGCCCTTCTTTCTCTCGCTCGCTCGCCCTCAATAGATCCGTCGCCCTTTTTATATATGTATACATCCACATCGACCACTTGAACCCTACATAAAACACAAGCGGTAAGAGGGTTGAGGATCGTTTCATAACCCTCTCTAACACTTTTCCCTTCTTCGTGTTCTTCCTGCTCTTTCTCGCGCCGTTTCTCTCTTTTCCTCTTGCCAATCCACGCTTTACGTTCGTATTAAACGGACGGGTGGTTGGAATATGGATGGGGGGTCGATTTTTTTTTGAGCGCGCGTGTTTGTAGAGGGTTGATGGATAAAAGAAACGAGATGAAAAAGTGGAGGACAAATAAATGAAGGGAGAGCGGGGAGAAGACTCCCCAATCTAGCACTCGTTTTTTGTTTGCCAAGGGTTTGTTTCTGGTCTATCGATTTTAATTTCGCACATAGACCGAAATGGAAAAGCAGGACGACGATTGTCGGAGCGGACGATGTCGATGACGGCGTTACGAAATAACGGCGAAGGAGGATGGAAAATAATTAACGTGATTTAAATCGATTGATACCGGAGCGAAAGGGGATCATTTTTTTTATGGCCGCATTTATGTCTCTCTTCGCCTAGAAAAGGGAAAAAATCGGGGAATATAATGCAAAAAAAAATGGGAGAGCGAGACACGTATTCGATACCAATTTCATTATGAGAGTCAATAAGCGATGGTCGTCGTAAATTTAACACCCCTATAGCGCCACTTTTTTTTCTTCAATTTTATTGTTATTATTACTACGTCTGTTACTATTCTCGCCCCCCATTTTTCGAATTAATTGGCGTCCTAACGATTATTACGCGACAAATCGATTGGTCGTTTTTTACTGCCTTTTTTAACTTAACGGTCTTCACTGGTAGCGCAGATACGATGCGATCAAACAAGACCAACAAGAACCTAACGTTGGTATCGTACGACCGCAAGTATCAAGTTAAATACTTGGGTAATTATGAACGGAACAACAGCGTTCGGTGGACGTACGTGTATCCAAACTTAATAACCGGGCAATCGTTGCGTTAAAACACACACGTGCACGTGTGTGTGTGCCGATCTGGGCGATCGAGAGCAAGAACCGCTATTACACGTTATTATCACCATCGTCATTACGTTACCTAAAACTACGTACTACCACTGCGTTATACGTACGTATTACAAGACCCGGATTATCTCGGCCACAACCATCCAGAACTTTATCTAATTACGGTGCCGTACATCTCGCAACTCGCTCCCATCGCGTTTCCCTTGCGGTTTCGTCTTTAGCCACCGTCGGTCTTTTTGTTCGTGCCACGTCCCTCGCTTTTGCAGTGTATCTGCCCGGTAATCCCGCGTTCAAGTTAACGCTATTTTATTCCTCGCCACTCCGGGGAAATGGAAGAAAAACAACTTTAACGTTTAAATTACGCGCCACCAATCATTGTTTCTCTTTGTTTTTTGTTCTTTTAAAGATGATTAGTAAAATGCGATGATTGTTGCGTCGTGCCGCCCTTAACGTGGGGAAATTTATCCGTTTTGCGGTCTCTCTCATTTCCTCTAAGTGATTGGGTATCGCTCTTGTGTCTGTGTTCGGCAACAGCGGAAAGGAGAATACGTTCGAGCTGAAAGACAATAAATCAGCGTGCAAGAAGTAGGTAAAGAAATGGGAATGAAAGAGAATGCGGGGGGGAGTCGATGGGAAAGGATGGAAATTGAATTGAATGGAGCGACGACCCTTGGAAGCGGGAAGGCACAAGATTAAGTCGAGGGGCAGGAATGGGAAGAAGGAGGACGAATAATAAGGGTCTTCGCGCTCGTTGCTTTCGACCCTATTTTTTCCCCCGTTACTTCGTCCTCTCCTTTCCGTCGATATCATTGTTTAGGCGACGGCGAAATTGGATATCGATGCTGTACCGAAAGGAAAATAAGAAGAGAACGCCTCGCCGCCCTTCTCGCCGTCCGCATTGTTATTATCGCATCATTCCACATATTTTCGTCTTCAATCTCCGCAAAAAGAGATCAATATAAACCACTCGTTATTTGTTCCCCCACGAAATAACGCTTTTGCCTCCTTAAAAAAACGCTTCGTCGAAAGCGAAAGAGAAACAATAACGCGTCAAATTAAAAAAAAAAAGAAATGGGTATCGATCGGAAAGTAGTCGAAATGAAAGTTGGAAATCGAGACCGGTTCCCTTCGCGTCCTCGTTTTTCTCTCGCTCTTTGGAAATGTACTCGGAAGGTGGCCTGTTGTTATTCCAAGGACGGCGGTTAATCCCTCGGTTACGACCGGATTAAGTTCAATATTAGTCGAAGAAGAGCGGCAGCAGCAGCAGCAACGGCGGTATCATCATCCGGTGGCGGATGGGTAGTAGCACAGTAACCTAGGCGACCGCACAATCCAATCGACGACCGAAGAAAGAGGGACCAACTTTCCCGAATCAAATTCTCTCTCTCTCTCCCTGTCTATCTCTGTTCCATCCACTTCTTCCGCAGTAATTTACTTTCTGTTTGTTCAACGTCCTCGTGTTTGTCGATGGGCACGAAAAAAAAAAAGGAGAAAAAAGCAGAGGCGAGATGGAGATGGGTTCGATAATGTCAGTCAATATTTGGAGACCTCCACTTCCCTGTTATCGCCATCTCTCTCCGTCTTTATTGTGTGGGGATGGAAAATGGTCGAAGGGTAAAATCCGTGGGCGACGAATACGTTCGCAAAACGATTGCACCGTATCAATTTTTCGCGTTGGAGTGGGAGCACATTCGCAAATTCCTTATCAATCGCCACGAAAACCGCAGTGGGACACGCGAAGAAAAAGAAAAGCGGCACGAAACGTGTTATGGACGGTTAAATTGTTTTTGTTTTCGCCACCTTTTTTCGCAAAATGAAAATCCGGGAGCCCGGCGAAGAATTAAGTGTGGCACGGGGACACGAAGAATTAATAATGAGAAGCGGGAAACATTTATCTCCCTATCATCTTCGTCCGACTTAGCCGAATAAAAAAGGTGCACGTATTAATACACGTTTGGGGAGGAAGAAGAAAGCGTCGAGGATCGGGGAAATCGGGCGGCGGATGAAAACCGCCGTCGTCTCGCGGGAGCTCCCCCGTCGAGGGACCGAGCTTCATGATAATTAGACAGCCAATTACGGGGTTACGCTCGCGGTGCAACTTTAAGCTACAGTAATTAAAATCTCAATTAGTGTTCCGTATCAGAGTCCTCTCTCTCTCTCTCTCTCTCTGTTCTCCGCACTCGCTCGCTCGCTCACTCATTTACCGCCTTTTCTCCCTATTTTCCCATTTACTTTCCACCCTCGCCCTTATACATCCCATCACGTTTTTACCCGACGACCACCAGCAGGTTTTTGAGGATTATAAAATCCTCTTCTCCCCATCCGCCAACAACGTTCTTCCCTCTTTGTTTTGCTTTCACCTAGCGCTCGCAGTAATAATAATAAAGTGCGAGGGAGGAAATGTTTGCCCCTATTAGAAGGAGCGAGAAAGGAAAGGAAAGGATCACGTTGGAAAAATTATGGAGAGAGCGAAAAAGACAAGAAGCGAGAGGATGGAAAGAGAAGAAGACCATAGAGTCGAGTTAAAGCGGACTGTTTTTCTCGCCCTTTTTTGTTTTCACTCGTTTGTTTTTTCGTTGATTTTTTTTTGCTCGACGCTCTTTCGCTCCTCGCTTTTAACGCGAAAAATATGCAACGAATCCGGTCGTAAAAGCTCGACGCCGCCGCCACCCTCATCGTTATTTACTACCATCATCCGCCGTTCGTGTTGCCGCTTTTACAAACCGAATACAAGAACAAAGAGCAACCGCTCATTTACTCTTTACTCCGCCATAGGCCATTCTCTTTCGTCGCATTCGAAATCGCCCCGCTCGAGCACCGCCACTCGAGGAGCAACGAGAAAGGTGACGATCGTAATTGCGACGAGGGGGCAAAGGAAATCCTCGACTTTGGCGTGACTGTTGTTTTTTTGTTCTTGCTGTTGCAGCAACTCTTTTATATCGCGAATCGACGCCTTTTGTTTAGTTTTCAAACTCTTTGTTCTCTCGCCAACGTAAAAATGATGACATTTTATTTTGCAGACTGAAATCGCGAAGAGACTGAACGCGATCATCGCACAAATCCTACCGTTTCTCTCGCAAGAACACCAACAGCAGGTGGCCAGTGCCGTCGAGAGGGCCAAACAAGTGACGATGACCGAATTGAACGCCATCATCGGGGTGAGTTTTCAATCGACATTCCATCGATCCAACATTTGTTTTGCGTCTTACGCGCAACACAACGTCATTAACGATCGCTCGCTAAAACCACCCGTTTAGCACCTTTAATCTAACGCTAACTGACGTGCACACACACACACGTAGGAGTAAGCAGTTTCACGACCCATTTTGCTCTTTGGCTTGGCGTATTTCTTAACACCTTCTGGAGCATGAATTTCGTGCCGAAAACGGTTTATTAACATACATTAGGCGGGTTAATAGGTGACGAGGATTGTTTTAGTTGCTGATGGAGGAGGCAATTTACGCTGCGAACACTACGAATTAAGACAATTAGCGGCTTCGGGCTTTTGTTCGCCGCTATTTGCGTCGGTCGTTGCCGATTATGATAATATCTTCCATGTTGAACGTATACGAAATTATTCGTTCAAATTCGCATCTTTTCGCCTTGTAATCCTCAGCCTCAGCCATCGGGGAAACGTATTAATATTTTACGAGCTGAAGAACTTTTTACCACCGACAACAACATAGGGCGAGCGAGTGAGCGGGAGGGAGGACGAGCGGAAAGTAGTGAAAAACTTTCCTAAACCCAACTACTTTACTTTTAAAAACAAGTTTCCTTTTTTGCTACTGCTGTTGCCGGTGTTTGTTGCTTCTCGCACCAGAGATTCGCGCGGCTTCTCCTGCACGTTAGTTTATTTGTGTTATATGAAGGAAACCCTCTTTTGTGCGCTTTATTTATATAATGCGGAGGTGAATTGCTGCTGCCGTTGTTGTTGATGGCGGCGGCGTTGTTGCGGAAAGAAAAGGAGAACAACCGCCAGCAGTGGCAGCAGCTCTCAAAGATGCTCGCCACTTTTGTTCTTGTTGATAAGCTTTCTCCGCCATTCTTAACGTTCCCATCGTAAGATAGTTTCCAGCTCTTTGCCACTTTGCAAGCATATACACGTAGTTTGGTTGGCGGGTCCTCGAGACGTTTCTCATGCCCCGTTCTTTTTGCAAGCTTTTCCCATCTGCATCGAGCGATCGATATCAACTTCTTCAGCTAACGCTTTCTTTCTCCATCGTCGCTATTTACCATTGTTCGTGGCGTATGATTAAAAGTAAACAATTTCCCTTCTAATAATACACCGGTTATTTGGGCAACAAAAGGAAACGGTACGCGCAAAAAGAGGGCGAAAAAGGAAGCGATTGCGAAGGAAATAAGATAATGTTAGATGGAAATGGTACGCTAACGCGAAGTGAGCGGAATACAAATGAGTCCATCGCGCGTCAACGAATATAAGATTAGTACCTCGTCTCGCTCTCCTCTGCCCGGACGGTAAACGCGAGGAATGCTGATGATCACATGCGCCCGTTGATGTTGATGATGATATTCCGTCGGCGAGGAGTATGAGGGGACACGATGCAATTATGTAAACGTCTGCACAAATGGTGAACGGCGAGAGAAAGCGAGAGAGAGAGAGAGAACGCGAGAGAGAGAGAGAGAGTCTCATATTACTATTGCCATCGTCGTTGGGCATTATTATTATCGTATGAAGAAGTAGAATGGCAAAAAGAATAAGAACGCAGCAGCGAACGTTATCGACGATGACAAGCACCAGTGGCAGCAGCGGCAGCAGCGGCAGCAGTAATATCATTGTTCCTCTTTTACTTTACTCGTTTTCTTCTTCCGCCATCATCTTCAACATTTTCAACATCCTCGACATGACGATTTCGTCTCGCATCTCGCTTCTTCGTGCGCGTCAAGCCGTCGTCGTTGGCTGGAGGAATTCGCGAAGAGGACGAGGAACGTCGGCGAGGCGAAAAGACGGAGAAAGAACGGAGACGATATTACGTGACACAGCGTGCCCGCATCTTTATTATTATTTGCCTCGGCGAAATGCCATCCACTCGACTGTGCGGTTCCTCCGTATAATATGTGTACATGTGTCTACGTAATACTATTACCATTACACGATCGCGCGCTGCCAACCGACTTCTTCCATACTTCTTCGCCATTCGTGGATCCCTCGGGGAAGTTTGACGAGGACGAGGCGGAGGTTGTTTCCAGACAGTTTTGCCGTCTCTCTTCGCGTCCGTTTCCCCTTGTACCGCACATTGATATTCAACGGAGATACTTTATAACCCGGGTTCCGTACAAAATATTCCGTCTTTCGCTCGTTCTTGTTTCCATTATCTTCATCCTCTATTTTTCCATCTCGGGATTACACTTATTTACTGCCGCTGCAACATATTTCTTCGGGGCGCACGGCAAACCAATTTGTTGTCGTTTGTTGCTACCGCCGCAACTTCGCCCTTCTTATCTCTCGTTATCAAATCGTCGAAGATGAATGATGCATTCGATATTGCTTAGTATAAACAATTCCCAGTTTTTTCCATTGCTTTAAAACGGTGAAATGTATGTCAAATTGCGGCCGTCCTCTTCGTCATCTTAATCGTTTAAAGATTTTTCGCTTGTTGTGCTTCCGCTCCATGTGCCGAGCAAAGGAAATCGCAACAAAAACACTGGAAGGAAACGTAATATTTTATTCATGACATCTTTCATCTCACATTTTCCATTCCTTCTCTCCCTATTCTTTTGTTCTTCCGTTCCACTGCTTCCCCATTTTCACCCCCTTTTTTTCCTTTCGCCCGCTCGCAACGCCCCATCCATCAGGAACAACATCGCTTTTCTTCATCGCGGCCTCTCCCTGTCGCTTCTTCCCTCCCGATCTGTTTTACATTTCTTCGCCTCCATCCACGGAAAAAAGCCGCCCGCTTCGATTTTTCCCGTCGCCCTTCATCGCCCATCCCTCATTTCAACGCGATGCCATTCTTTCATCTTCCTCCGTCATCCTTTATTTAACAAAAAAAAAGGAGAACGTTTCGTCTCGCTCGCTCACTTCTTCGCCGAACATTTCGTTTTAAAATCTTTAGGTTTCCATTCGCCGTCTCGTCCTTCCTCCTTCGCTCCCTCATATTTTATTTATTCCTCACCCTCCAACTCGGCGACGACTCCCTTTTGTCTTCTCGCTCTTCCTCTTATTCCCGTTTGGCGTTCGAGAGGACGATTAATAATAATGATGAGGATGGTAGCGGCGTCGAATTGATTCTTAATTGGCCGCTTCGACGCGCCCCGGCGGGCACATTAATTTATTTTCTTTTTTACGTGCCGGCAATTAAGCTCCTCCACCATCGGGACCGAAAAACATTCCCCCATTTCCTTCGCCCTTTTATTAATTCCGGTTCGTTTCTAACCCTCGGCTTCTTTTTCATTTATTTCTTCCCCTAATTAATGCATCCAATTCGAAACTCGTCCAAACCTCCTCCGCAGTTTATTTAGTTATTTCGGCCCTTATCGGGGGTAAACGTTAGCGTTAGCGAATGACCCTTCGGTTCTTGTCATTATTATTAGTCACTTTTATTGTGCGTCTTTTCTTATTTTTCTTAACCCTTTTGGGTATCATCGCAAAAAGGAGTGCGAAAAATGCGATAATTGATTTCCTCCTCCGCATTCTTTTCACCCAACCTTCTAGGTCGTCCACGTCTTCTTTTCCCCGCAACTGGAAAGCGGAATTGCCGTTCTCTTTGCATTATTCGACGGCAAAAGAGGAAAGAGGCGGGACGAACTCTTTCCGTTGACGGATTCCGTTATAATTACATTTTTCCCAAACGCCACGTCGCCGTTGACATATAATAAGCAGCCGTCGAATTGTACTCTTCGAGAGCCGAAGAGGGATCCGCTCGTTTAATTAACTGGAACGGAGGGAAAACGAAAAAAAGGGAAAACGAGAATGATTACTTTTTTATTCCCGCCCGTCGCCGGTTACATTAAATTAGCAATATCGAAAAAAAAAGTTGCTACCCTTTTTTTTTTCTCTTAGTTTCGAGCGTTCGATTTTTTTTTGGGAAAGGGGAAACACGCATCGACGTTATAACATTGTTAACGTTCATATTGGGGACCGCATGAATAAATAATTATCGACGAGGGAAATTGGCGCGCTTCATCATCAGCGTTCGGACGGTTAACTCCGAAAAAATAATAATAAAAGAACAGGATAAAACGATACGTACCCGGCTCTAAATTCAATTATATGCGATGCCAACAGTTTCCAATTCGATTTTGACGATGACGATTCCTCCTCGCGCTGTAATCCATCTCCCCTTCGCAAAAAAAAACGTATTCGCAACTTTACCGCTTTCGATTTAATTGTTTAATCGTCCACCGCTTTATTCGCGGACGATTTGTCAATGAAGCGCCGAACCCTATTCCGGACGAGATAAAAGTCGGAAGACGGAGAGCGAAGACCTAATCCGAGGGAAGAAGCGGGAAACGCAATATCCGATGAAGAGGAAAACGACGATGTGTCGGGATGAAAAGAAACGGGGGGACGGCGATGGGGATTTACGTTGCTCTCGCTTAAATCCTTCAACTTATTCTTCCCATTCGCCCCTTCCCCGTTCGCCGCGCTACCCTCTTCAATCCGTCTTAGTCTCTACGTACGGTCTGTTGATGATGATGATGATGACGACGACGACGACGTTGATGGCGTGTGCGTGTATGGGGTGTGCGGTGAAGTCACAAGGAATACGTTAAGCCTCCATCTTTCTCTTGCGCCCTCCGCCTTTATCTACAACGCGAACGACATTCAACGAGGATCAGAAATCGGCTTATCTGTTCGCTCGACTTTGCGGGTGACTGCGCTCGAAATCTGCCGGATAAGAGGCGGTTAAAGTCAACGGTAAAGATCATCATGTGACGACGACGACGACGATGTCGTTGTGTCGGCTCATGTTGAGCCACCCTCGCCCAAAACAAAAAAGAAACCGGAGCGAAGGGAGTAGAGAAAACGGATTCTATACCTTTCAAGTGTGTGTGTGTGTGTCTAAGGGATGAACGGAAATCGATTTTCTTTCCTTTTCTACCCTAGAACACTTTATATTGCGATCCACGAAGCCGAGAGAAGCGAGCAAAAATCGATCGACGAGTGTAAACTAAAAAGAAATCTTCGACGATTTTTCTGGTGGATGC
This sequence comes from Hololepta plana, assembly GCA_963695495.1. Lineage (NCBI taxonomy): Eukaryota > Metazoa > Arthropoda > Insecta > Coleoptera > Histeridae > Hololepta > Hololepta plana. The sequence continues at coordinate 1,537,613 of OY968839.1, read as the reverse complement.
GCCGGGCAACTCTAAAATTTCATTTTAGGCGGCTTTTTTTTGCTCAAAATCGACATTTTAATCTGCTTCAATTCATTCCTTATTATACCGATGTTTAACAACCGTCTTCTTTTGCAGCAACAACGGCCGGATCTGCCGCGTCTCCTCCAGCAGATGCACGCCCAAGTGCCGGCACACGCGGCGCCGCCGATCCCGATGATGCCGCATCCGGGGCTGGGAGGCGCGCCGCCCAGTTCGGCGGCCAGTTTGCTCGGTTTGTCCGGCGCTTTGGGCGCACCTGGACAGCATCCGTTGTCGATGCTCGCCTCGAAGCCGGACATCCATCGGCCGGACGATGTTAAATCGAATAGCGGTATGTCGGTTTAAAGTTTGATTATTGGTTTTTTTTTGTTGTATGGTCGAAGTCTTACGCAAGTACCGTTGCTTGGACGAGAGCTGAGAAATAAGATGCGGCATGGCGAAAATTTAGCAAATTTTAGAAAGCGAATTTCTTTTTGTTTATGGGGTTTTCTCGCATTTTTTTTTGCTGTTTTCGGGAAATATTTATATTCGACGGTCGTACGTGTCGAATATCATTTGACATTTATACATGTACGTAAAGCACATAAAGTCTATTGACAAGCTGACGCTCCGATTGCCTTTTTGCTCGTCCCATTCCGTAACGTCTCTTTTCAACTTCATTCGCTTTTATTCCTCTTTTTTTTTGCTCGCTTTTTCTTCAATTTCCACCGCTACTTTCTCTCTCTCTCTCTCCGCTTTTTTGTTCTTAATGCTCCTTCAATCTCTTTGTCGTTCCCTCATATTTTCTCCCGTTTATTTTTTGTTCTCTCTTCCCTTCTCTTTCAATCTCTCGCCCATATTGTTATTATTGATCAACGAACGTAAATACGATTTATCAAGCGACACAAATCGGGTTACACACTTCGATACACTTTGAAAATTGCCAGTTTTTTTTTTGCGACAACTCTCACTCTTTCTGTCTCCCTTTTTCTGCGTATTTCCTTCGCTTCTCTCTGTTGCTTCTAGACGGTGGAGTTACGCTTTTTGCTCCTCCATATTCCCCTGTCTCGCTTTCCACGTTTTCCCATTTCCTTACATTGGAAAATGAGAGAAGGCAACTGAAATCCGTCATCCAGCTTTCTTTTTCGATCCTTTTTATCGTCGACGTTATATAAATGTTTCTCTCTTAACTTTTACCGCTCACGCCGCGACATTGTTACCGATGTGACGGATAAATGTCCTTTATCTTCATCGTCCTTTCCCGATTTTTTCCCTAACATTTTGCTGTCAAAAGAGACCTTCCTTGTAGAATTTGGTGGGCAGAGATTAATGGATGACATACGAATTTACCTTGCTTTCTTCACCCCAAGGCTATGATGGCTTTTATTGATATTAGATTTGAGGCTTTCAGATAATAACACTTTAAATCCGAGTCGATTAGTCTCTTGTAAAATAAATAAATTGCGCCGATAATTCCCAGCATTTGGTCCATCGCGCGGACAAAAGCGAGCACGGATGGCAGAGAATTAAGTCGAAATTAACGTTGGAATTCGTTCGACGTTCAAAAAAGAAAGCTACGAAAAATAATCAAAGGACGGGATGGAAACGAATGGTTTCCTCGCAAAAATATCCGCACTCGAATGCCAATGGAAAATATCATCATCCGTACGTTCGTTCGTTCGTTCGGTCTTTTATTTTCGTTTGCATAATATTTCATTCGGTCTCTCATCCCTTTTCTTCTTCCTTTATTCTCTCACGTTGCCTTCCTTCCCTCGTCGTTTTTTTCCAACTGCTCAACTTCGGATTACATTTTTGTGCGGAGCCATCGGAGGCAGAAGAGAAAAAAAATGCGAAAGCTCCATCATCATCATCCCCTCCAACGAGCGAACACACGGCAGTCTGCGGGTAGGGAAAAAATCAACGGTGGTAGAATATATTATGTGGGGGCAAAAAAAAATGTGAGAGAAGAGATGGAAAAACAGGGAAAAATTGGATGGAAAACGGAATTGCATTTGACTCGCTCTTCCTCTTCGCCCACTCGCTTGTTTTAATATTAGGGTTTCCTCTTTTTTTTTAATTTTAATCGGCTGTAAAATAATACCCTCCCCCGTCTGCGGTCGGTCTTCCCTTTATTCGTTGGGTTGGACTTTTGCGCCATCGGAAACGGAGAAATTAAAAGGATTCGACGAATAAATAAACGCTTCTTTCCACTTCAGTTCGCGGCTGAAGTTATTAAAAAAAAGGAGGAGGATTCCACGATGACGGCGACGATGATTAGGAAAGAGAGGCAAATTTGAAGAGTGGTAGATGCGGGAATGTGACGAGAACGAGAGAGATTGCGAGAAAGGAGAGAAGAGAAAAATTTGCATTTTAAATGGTGCCGCATATCCACTCACTTCACAATAAAGATCAAAAGAATTCAACGAGCCACCATAACTATCATCGTCGTCGTCGTCGTCCTTCGGCGTGTACTCGAGACCGTCGGAATCTCTCTTTCCATCATCCACTTACCACTTGGTTCGCTCGTTCTAGCTCAACCGAGCCGTTCCGGTGGCGGCGAACGTAATTTATTCGCATTGAAAGGAAGCCCTCGACTCTCTCTCCCTTTCTCTCTTCTCCCATTTCCCTTCGCTCCCTTTTCACTTCTTTCTTGTCGAATCCCGCAAGGAAGAATAAAAGGGAAAATAATGATAATAATGTTGGCTGAACAAAATGCAGGTGGCGTCGAGGGCTGATGCGTGCAAAAAAGGGAAGCACTCAACGCTAGGAGATAAGGGTCGAAGGATAAGGGCGGTTTTCGAGGGTTCTGTGTTTTACTTTTTTCTCTTTCAAAATCCACTCCCATTCACTTACTTTGTCCGTCGTGTGCGTCGATGATGATGATGATGATGGTAAGTGTTGAATTTACAGAAACAAGAAAAGTATAACGGAAGGAGAAGTTCTTGTAGAGTAATAAAGCCTCAGGTACAACGGAGCGGATGATGACTCTTCACGTGGATCCTCGCTTCCCCGTTTTGTTGTTGAATTCGTCTCGTCGATGCAGGAAACGACGATGCAAGTGGATTCTTTCGAGTGCCTTCCACTTTTCCTCTTGCTGCTTTTCATTCGGACGCCGCGATTTTTCCTACCCAGTTTTTCCGATTCCAAAGCACATAAATTTGCCAAATGGAAATCCGAAATCCGCTTCTTTTGCTTTTATTTCCTGCTCCATCGACGCGTCGCTGTTTTATTAAAGAGTTCCACGTGGATGGATGAATGGCGCGAGTGTGCGATGAAAAGCAGAAGCTGCGAGCAAAAGAGGGAGCGAAGAAAAGAGAAGGAACCCATCTGTATACCAATGTTTCTACAATCCCTTTCTGTCTCTATATAATACAAAAATGTATCCTCTTAAGGATACTTTATTTTCACGGTTGGAATAAAACCAGGAAACACGCGCAAAAAAGCATCCTCGTCTCCGATAGATCCATCTCTTTCTCCCTTCCTTGCAGCAATCGCAGCGGCAGCAGTAGTAGTTTCGTTCCGCAATAAATAACGTGATTTCTTCTTCGCCTCCCTTTTTATCCGTCCTCTACGTGCATCCCTCTCTCCCTCGCCGCCTTATACATTGAACGAGCCTTTAATCGGTGCCACGTGCAAGAGGGAAAGAGAAAATGTGTTAAAACGGGAAGGCACGGAAAAGGGACGACAAAGGGGAAAGGTATAATAATAAAAGAAGTTGAGGAAAAAGAACGTTTCTCGGATGGCTGGCTGGTTGGATGAATGTGGATGGATGGAAAACGTAATCTTCCTCCGCATTCTTATTCTTCTTCGTCCGCGTTGTTGTCATGCCAACGTTGTAAGGTAACAACAGCGTCTGATGGCGCCGTAGCGCGAGCGAGAAGAAGAAACGAAGGAGGAAATGACGAGCGAAGGAAAGAGACGAACTTTTCGGGCGAGAAAAGCAAAAGTTGGCCGGCAATAAAGGACGAGACGCTGCGAGCTCCTCTCGAACTTCATCCGTCTCTATTTTCTTTGTCTCGCTTTCCATCCCCCATCATCCGGGTGTAACGGTTTCCGTCCTCGTTCGTTCCGCACCACTTAGATAGAGCGAGAGAGAGACGCGCACCCCCTCGAATCGCACGATAATCGCGAAGAACGAAGGAACGAGACCAGAAAGGGACGAACGATTTTGCGGATGGGGGCAAGAGAGACGTCCTTTAAATGGGGGGATGAAAAACGGGAGCACAAGTGGGTGACGGGTTCTTTACTTTACTACCGCCAGCAGTATTACAACCACCGCTAGGCGGCAGAGTATTATTATTACTACCGCCACCGCCACTTACTATTGCTACTCGCGTAATAGCGGTAGTCGTTCCGGCAGCACCTTATTTCGCTCTCGTTTTAGACGGGCGAACGTGCAAAAGGGAAAAGGGTCGTTTGTCGTCGCAGAGGAGGACGGTCGGTTTTATGCGACGGCGGCAGTAAACGGAGTTGGGAGAGGAACGAAATAGAGCGAGCGCTTTCGGGGGGGGCGCCGTACGAACATGTTTCGTTAAAGCGGCTTCTAATTGAGTGGTAGCAGCAATAGTAGTAGGTAGCTGGCACAGTGGCGGCGGTATTACCAGTAATAATAATAATAATAGCGGTAGTAGCGAAAAGGCTTTGTAACTGCAAAACTACTAATTAATTTACCGGATTGTTTCGCGAGTGCGATTTTCCCGTTTGCTTCTCTCTCTCGCCCCATTTCGTTTGCCCCGTTTTTTTTCCTTGCTAATTGTTGTTGTTGTAATTTATTTTCTTTCTTCCACTTTGTTTCGCTCGTCTCGCTCGCTTCGTTCGGCTTTTATGTGCTTTGTTTTTGTATCGTTTCCCTCGGCCAATCCTCCCGCTCTCGAACAACAGCAACAACTGAAACGTGGCGTTAATGCGTTCCCATTACTTCCTTTCTAGTTGCTTTTTTTTTGTTTCATTTCCCTTCTTTTTTCAGCGCCATAATTCCTCCCCTTTCCTTTCGTTTAGTTTTTATTTCCAGCTGCATCGTATATTATTTCTTTTTTAACTGCTGTTTGTCCATTGCAAATTTAACACGTTTTGCACTTTACAATGCAACGTTCGTTGTTGCTCTTGCAGCTACTGCTAACTAATACGCGGCCATTCCCTCTCTCTCTCTCCCTCGATGTTTCTCGGTCTTTCTCTTTTGTGCTGATTGTTGGGAGTAATAAAGAACTGGAAACTTTTTTTTGAACGAAAACAATGGATAAAAGCAACAAGGGTGGTGTGGAATAAATTAACAAACCGTGTTGTTGCTGTTGTTGCTCGAGTAGAAAATGAAATCAACTTCCACTGGGAAAAATAAAAAGATGGAAGAGGGGCCGATTCGAGAGGGACTTTGAAATATTAACAAAGCGAACGAATCATGGGCAGCCGCAGGTTGTGTGCAAAGATGGATTTTTTTGCGAAACCTTTTTTTTTTTAAATTTTGTTCTCATGTAATTCCTTTTTGTTTCATATGCGCATTCCGTTCTGGTACCGGATTGGATCTCATCCTGGCGATGATTTCGATGTGCGTTTGGAATCTGCAGGCATCAATTCAGCGGAGGAACGTCATGTGAGTACGAACGGCGATTTTTTTTTAATTCACTACGTTACTTTGCTTCTTCCAAGATTCACAACAACAAATTTATTTTGCTAATGCTTGGTACACGAGTCGTGGACGTAATTTTTCTTGTTGCATGCTTAATTAACTTCATTGTGTCGAGCTTTCGCCTCGCGATAACACGAATTAATTAACCCTCGGCAGGAGAATTATTAACAAAAATAAAATCGAGAATTTACGATTTCGATAAACGAGCAAAAACGAGTCATAAATCCGTGCCAATAAAGGTACAAAATGGCAACAATTTACGCCAGCTCGTAAAAACGCAACGAGGATATGATGGTTTGGATGAAGGGTGGGTTAGTAATGCAAGCGCCATTAAAAACGGCGAAACGTGTACAATAATGCAAGGGGGCAAAGTCTCGATGTTTGTTGTTGTTGGGCGATCAGCCATTCCACCGCCTCTTAAAAGAGAATAGATAAAGAATGAACGGCGAAGCATTAAAACTACATTGTCCGTGGATGGTAATGGAAACGCGTTAAATTTTTGCTCATCGTCGATGACTTTTCAAATTTTATTTCGAGCCGGAACTCATAATCCGCCGAGGAAAATTAATGGATTTAAATCGTTCGGCGGCAATCAAAACGCCATCCGTAAACGAATCAGGATATTAAAATCTCTCTCTCGCTCCTTCGCTAGTGATAGAAACGATCGTAATGTCACATCGATTCCGATTTCCGTTTCGCGTTCCTCATTTGCAAAAGGCCAAATGTCTCGTGTCGAAGGCGGAAAGTGAGGGCCAGAGAGAGAGAGAGAGAGAGAGAGAGAGGGAGAGGGAAACATTCAAAGTGGAAATCGTTCATCTACCACTAAGTTTCCGTACGATTCGGAAATGATGAAGAAGAGGGATGGATTAGAAAGAGGAAATGAACGGACGGACTTTTGCCGCTTGAATTGCGTTCGAATCAGCAGAATCTAGAATCAACAACGTGCGGGAGTGGAGAAAGGCCAAGAAAAGCAGGAAACTTTCCTTCCGACTTTTCTTGTTTTATTTACGAGGTCGGAATCTCTCTTTTTGCCCAACCGGAATTCTTCTTTCTCTTTACGATGTCGGAATTAGAGCCCGAAAGTTTTCGCGTCACGTAACCTTTTATTTCCCATCTCTTCGATAGCAGACCCTCGAGTAACGAAAAAAAAGCCTCGCAATCACTGAAGACGGAGAAAAAGCGAACGTTTTCCTTGTCCTTGTTCGCCCGCAAAAAGACAAACTTCGTCAACCACTTATAACTTGGCCGAAAGAAAACTTTATCCCCTTAATAACTTAATTGGTTAATTAACGAAATTCGTACGAACGAACGCGAGGGAAATGAAGAAAGAGACAATGGAAAAATAACAACTAGACGTTGCCAATTTTGCGCGCCCTCAAAACTCATCGCGAATTTATGGTGGATGCGCCGGGTATCGCAATCCAGTCGATCTCTTAATTACAAATTCACCGCCCCAATTTTGTTCAAAATCCTCGTGCAAACACGTCCTTCACGCCATCCCTCACGCACCCCACCTTCCCAACCCTTATCTCCATTCATTTAACATATTTTTTTACTTTTTTCTCTCGGCGTCCCGTTGCGACAAAACGCGATCGTTATCACGTGGCTTTCATTAACATTAAACGGATCATTAATTACACACACACACACACGTGTACATACTACGCACGCTAATTAATAAATGATGGGTGTAAATATTTGTGTGCGTGAAAGGGGCGGTTTTTAATAATAAATACATTCTTAACGATTCGAACGTAAGAGGGTTAACGTGCTGCGCGACAAGGGATGTAAATACGTGGGATGGCGAGAGAGATGGAAAGAGAGAGAGGGTGCGTTTAGTTAAAATTAGATTCGAATTTGGCTTAACATGTGGAGGGACGAGAGGGCGAATTAATATCTTCTACTATACGTGTTTAAAATAATGTTTAAAGGGAAAGTTACACACAACTACTACCGACATCGGCGGTAGTATACGTCAAAATCAAATTAGTTAGGGGTTGAAATTTGAAAAGGGGGGATCGTTGGCGAGTGGTCTAGAGAGAGAGCGAGAGAAGGGGGGTGGGTGCTTTTGCTTAAATTACCACCAGTAGCTCCACAAGCTATTATTATTACTACCAATGCTTCAATACTTCTGTAGCTGTCTTGCTGCTACAAATATACCAAGCAGAGTAGTTGTGTGTTTGTGTGATCATTGAAAGGACGAGTTTTCAGAGTCAACTTTCGAACAAAACTAAAAGGGTGACTACATTTTCGCATACGATCGGAGCGAGACGGGGGCGTGGGGGTGGTTGCCATTTCTGTTTGTGCGTGTATTTGTGCAAATATGTAGTGACAGATCAAATATATTCCCGTTCGCTCGCTCGCTCGCTCGCTCACGTCTCCCTGTCGTTTTCTCCCTTTCTTGCGTACATTACAAAGTTGCCCAATCCCTTTCCGCCTCCCGCTCGTCATCCCTTTTACTTTACGGTCGACACGTGCAATCACACCCCGAGATCTCGATTACAACATTAACAACCCCTAGGGTCTTTCAACTGGAAACCTCTCGCGTCCCCCCGTCCGCCCCGCATCGCACGCAAAAGACCTACAATACTATTATTATTACTATCGCCACGAACCGCTGCTGCCATCGCATTCACAATAACACGTACGTTGCACAATATACACGTACAACTTCTCCCTCGCCCATCGTCGTCTCCATTCAACCGAACCCTTCGCTTAATTTCGCTCCACGACACAGAAACCATTTACCACCGCTACCGCCACCATCAGCATCATCATCTCGCTCTTATCTCACCGTATGCTTTAGTACATTCGTTAACCTCAACCCTTTTCTTCGTCTCGCTCCTTCGTCGTATCGCTATCTTCGTCCATTCCGCTGCTTTGCTGTTTATTCTTTTCGGCCCTCAATCTCTCCCGTTTTTTTTTTTTTTGGGTTCGCGTAGTTAACACGTTATTTCGCACCCTCTTTCCAACACGTTACTTCTTCGCATCGACCGTTATTATTCTGGGCGATGGAAGAAAGCGGGGCAAATAAATTGAAAAGGAAAACAATGACGATGATGAATCGAGCGATTCCAACCCCTCGATGGTATCGTGCATGTGAGTGAGTGAGTTGAACGAGGGAGTAAATGGCATTTTGAGGGCGGTCGTCGTTTTCGTTTCGTCTTCGTATCAAAATCATATCACGATTATCAGGAACTAACCGAATTATTAATGGATGTTGAGTTTTTACGTTTTCATTGGGGCTGCTTTTTCTGTGCTTTTAATATTGACGAAGAAGCTGATGGAGCTTTTTGCGTGATTAACGAAGATTTTTAATTTGTTTGCCTTTTGCTGTTTTCGCATTTTGCACACTAGTGCTGTTTAGTTTGTTTGTTAATGCTTCTAACTTTATAACGTTTGCCAATAATGATTGCAATAATAAAGGCAAGGCTTTCGAAATGGGCAGAAGGGATCGATTATCGAAGGCGTGTGGCGGAATTGTCACAAAAAATTGTTTTTGAGAATTGCTTTTTAATTTTTGCGAACCGAATCTTTAATTCTCTCTTCTATTTTATAAGTGGTAACCATATGACGATGATGCTATTTAATCTTACCTCTGTAAATGATATCGTTTCAGATTGCTTTTCGTAACATTCCTAGACCAAGTTCCGGAAACTCGGTAAGAAAATTACCTATATTAATTTAAAAAAAAAGAAAAAAAAAACTGTTGCTTTTGAACCGTTTGCCACCAATTTTTTGTCGATTAATGTGTGTTTCGGCGATTGCTTATGAAGATGTGAGCCAATCTTGTCGATGATGCCGGTTATTAGTGGGAGAGCGTTAATATTACGTGGCGATAGAAGACCGAAAGACCGAGTTAATTAAAACGCCTAAATTACGACGCCGTCTCTTTCCGATAATGACCGCAAACTTTGTACCAATACCCAATCCAATCCGTCTCTTCTAGCAACCACTTTGCCAACATGTAATTAAAAAAAATCTCGCACGTGTGCGACAAAGACGCGGAGAACGAGTGTGGCAACGGTACAATAAACATCGCGTTGTAATCGCCCACCTATTCAGCTAAAGCAAACAATTCCCTCGGAGTATGTGTGCGCGCTCCCCCAACTCTCTCTGGTACGTGTAGCGAGCGCTAGTAGTAACGGCGACAGCAGCAGCAGCAGCGACGACACGAACAAGAGGAGAACCGCTGGTTTCGGTAATAAGCAGTATGTACTTGTTGGTAATAGTGATAATAACGCAAGTTACTGTTTAAATGTAAATATTACCACTGCTAATGGCAACTACGCTCGTGTTCCCGTCGGATGGCTGCTGCTCCCGGTTGTACCACTGCTTACTGTCGTTATAAACTAGTTGTTTGCCGTTGCGAGCGAACAGCGTTTCGCCCGTCTGCCGACGAAGAAGAAGAACAACAACAACAACCATTCGACGTTCAGATTACGCCGAAACTTTAACACAGAAGATAACCGCCATGATAATGACGATGATGTTGATGATGATGATGGCGGTAGGTTGCAGAGAAGGGGCGCAAAGGGATACAATGAGACGGAGAATCGTCGGGGCGAGAAGCGTGAATCGGGTTTTGTTTACCGCCCCCCCCCCCCCCCCCCCCGGTTGGATTATTAACAGAGCTCGGTCGCGCTCGCTCTCGCCGTCGAAGGGCGGATTTCCTTTCCCACTTCGTCTATGCCCTGCCGCACATTTTCCGCGTAACGTGTAATTCCAGCGGGAGCATACGCCGCGGGATGGTTCAGAACGACGTAGGGAGGGAGGGAGGACGGGGCGAGGAAAGAGTCTCGTCTCTTATCCATCTAACACGATCCATCCCCCATTCAATCTGCGCCCGATCTCGTCCCACTTCCGCCTCCCGCTTTCTCTCGCTCTCGCTCCCTCATTTAATCTCGCCGTTTATTTACGTTTTCCTTCGTTCACTCGCTCCGTCCGGCTTCGTTCCATCGCTATTGTTCGCTCGCGTTCGTCTTCTTCTTCTTCTTCTTCTACCCGCCGCTGCCTCCGCTAACCGCAACTCGACCGCACCGCGCGCACAAGTTTACGTCCTCGACCGCAAAACTGAGGGGTAGCAACGTTGCGGTCTATAAGGGTAAACTTGCACACAAACACCGCTCACGCCCTCGCGTTGCCCTTTGTCTTTCCTGTCGGTGTACTCGGGTTCGCTTTATTAAAAGCGAGATTTAACTTTTGCTACTGGCGAAGAACAACAATGGAACAAAGGCTCGACTATCGATGATGATCATTAGCGGCGAAAGAGACGATCTCTTAATCGATCGATCGACCGATCGGTCCGCCCAAGGACGGTTGGTTGGCATTAACGATGGATCCTTTGTGAATCCCCGCGCTGGACTCGCACTTTAAGACACGTGCGGCGACGACGACAATGTTAAAACGTGTCGTGGAACAGATGTCCGACCGTCGTTTCGCCGCTGTTGCATAGTTCGCGACCGGTCGATCGGGGTCGCGTTTGAATGGTAGTTGTTGTTGTGTTAGCCAAAGCGGGGCAAAAGAGAGTGACATCGGCCGCGAACGTTGCCGTTGTTGTCGAACTGTAATTTACGGTCTCGTAAATTGTTTAACTCGCCGTCGATGCCACAGAGAGAGAGAGAGAGTCTTTTCCGCGCATACAATCAATTCGGTCGGTTGTTTTTCTTTTGCGGACGGCTCGCAGTGTCGTTAACTTTCCCCCCCGTTAACAATCGCTCGAAGAGCAGAAAACGATTTACGAATTACTTGCGGAACGTTCTTCCGTTGAATGAAAACGAAAACAATGACGGTCACAATTGCGCTTTTAATCGCAATTAATTTCGCATAAATTTACTTCGCATTCGAAAATCGTCGACGGCGATAAATCACGTTTCCCATTTCGATAATGCCCGACCGCCGCCACCACGATCATCATCATCATCATCATCGGCGGCGTAAAATGATAATGACACACGACGCGTTATGGCGTTGTTCTGCATGTGGATCGGGCGAAAAGCGAGACGGATGCACCGCAATTAGTTGCCAATTAACGTTGTATCTCTCCATTATTACTAATAATAATAGTAATACTAGTTTGCGATGATGATGATGATGATGATAATTCAACCAAGTGGCCGGGCGACGCCGCAAATTGAGTGTCGCCGCGCCGTTTCGCTCGGTCAGTTAGTTAGAGGGCGACGACGGCGGCGGCGGCTTCAGTGGCGGCGGTGGTAGCAGTGACCGGTGGATTTGTAATTAGGACAATAATTAGTTCAATTAACACTTACACAACGACCAGTCGCTAGCCGTAATACTATTATCGTTCGGCCACCTTTAATCCCCCCGCACACACACCCGACGATGGTGTTTAATGGAGGTTTTTCTTTTGCAAACCAAAATTTTAAATTACTGTTCCTCGACTTCTCTTTCGTTGTCAACGGCCCCCTGGTTCTCTACCCCCGTTTCCTCCCTATTCCGTTGCTTCTTCGTCGCCCTCTAAACAATAAATTAGACAATTAAGCCAAACGGGAGGCGGAGTGCGAACAGCTCCGTCGTGGCGTGACGACGCAGCAACGACACCCTCGAGGTGCAATTACGTTTTCGCGAAGAGTCCGACCTCAAGCGCGAAGCGTGCGAGGATGTATTAACGCCGTAGCCTGCGACTTTTGCCGCCGCATCCCTCGACGACCCTTTCCGCCCTAACGGAATGTATTCCGTGCTCCTCTCTTTGCGCAAAGAACCGGAAAAGCGATTCACCGTTGGGTTACGGCTACGTGCTAGCATTATGTACGAGTTCGTCGGTGTGCAAACATGCGGGCGAAACAATGTGGGAGTTGCTCGTTAATGGCGAAGAAGGAGAAGGAAGATGGAAGAAAGCGGGCGAAGGGTGGTAAATTGAAGCCCGCCGTTCGTCGTCGTCGTCGAGTACGACTACTGTAATTGTAATGAAAGAGCGGCAGATGGAGCGAACGATGGGTGTGTGCGGTGGAGAAGGATGGAAGATTAGTTCGCATTTCCGCCGCGTCTACATCAACAAATTTCCACTTTTCTCCGGGCGCGCCACCCCACCGTCGATTCCTCTTTCGGCTAAAGCGACGAACAGAATGGAACGCGATGCGATGGAACCATCTCTCTTCGTTCCGCCCTCGTTCAAATCGCTTCGTCTCGCCGGCGAAAGACTTGCCGCGTCTCTCGCTTGCCATCATCTTCTGCGCTCTTTCCTTCCTGCACGACCGACACTTTTCTTAATTTAATTAAGTCTGAATTATACGCCGACGAGAGCGGCGCCCTTCTTTCCTCTTCTTCCTTCGCCCCTCACGCCGCCGAACGGATGTTTACTGGCGATGCTTCAGTTGCGTGGAGTGTAAGCGAGATGTAAGAATTAGAGGGTTGAAACAAGTAGGACGCGGGCGAAACTTCGATTGTTAAGCGTCACACCGAGAGAGAGAGAGGTTGAGTGGGAAATTTATTTCGCTCAAGTAAAATTTAATTCCGTATAACTCGGTATTGTTGTCGCGAGTTTAAATCTTATTTTCGACGAGGGACAAACCGCCTCGTCACTCACCCTTAATTCATTTATTTTTTGCGCCCTTAATAACACGAATTCCGTCGCACTCTTTTCCTCTTCGACGTTCTTCGTGTCGATTTTTCTTGCTCGAAGCTGTTCGCATCGATGGCAAGAAATAAATATTGAAATGGGGGACGAAATAAAAAGTTGCTCGCGAGGGTGAAGCGGCCGGCGGTCTCTACGGCGACTAATTTTCCAACTTAATTCGCCCTCTCGAGGAGACGGCGTTAAGAGACGCGTCGGGTGGACGGACGAGGGATGCATTTAGAAAATTGTTCCTCCGCATTCAGGAAACTTTATCATTTCGTTCATTATTCATTTTAAACAGTGCACTCAGTTCCGCACGAAGAAGAACTAGTTTTCCCCCAACATTTTCTAATTAGCGCTGCTCACTGTTCGATTACCATCCTTCCGCTCTTTTTCACTTCTTCCTCGTTGCCATAATAATCAATTTTAATTATCGTTCGCCATTTAAAAAGGATACGCCTTTTTTTTTTAGATAACCGTTAACCGTTCGCTTAACGCAAACTTTTAGCACGAACTTTTTTCGTTTGTTTTACAACCACTTTCCTCTTGATACGTCTTTGGCGGAGGAACGACTAAGTGGATGTGCCCGAATCTCGTCGTCATCATCAATCATCTAATTCTTTGTAAAAGGACGTAAAGTCTTGCTCGACCTCGTTTCTCTTCATAACGTCTCCAGAAGAACTTTGCAGTCGGTTTGTTTTTTGTTGAATCTTCTCCGCGAACAAATGCACTCAAGTTTCGAACGGGTTTTGGAATTCGCGCGGAAAGTTCTAATTGTTATGATAATTATATAATAATAATTGAAAATAGGGCAAGTGAATTAAACTTTTTTCTTTTCTCTTCCTCAGGTATTTTCCATCAAAACATCTTCTGAAGAGGTAGAGACTTTTCTTTTTGCATGCCACTTAATTCTATCTCTTGAACCCTTCATTTTTTTTTTAATCTTATTACTCATTTTCGAATTCAAACTTCTTCCCATTCTTCCTTTAACACGTTTCTTTTTTTCGTTAATGGTAAATAATTCGCATTTAGCGAAGCGATTGTAATACGATATTTGAAATTTGGTGGATGCGCCGGGTTGTGGTTCGAACTTTTGGCGAGATGGATGTTAATACTAACTTAAATAAATACGAGCGAAATGAAACGTTCATTAAACGAGCGAATAAACGAATACGGTCATTTCGATGTAATAATTGGTTTGATGATAATTATTATTATCGCGCAAAAATAAACAATAATCATTGTTACGAATTATGAATTGATTAAATAGCATTGTGCAAATGTTGATTTAAATTGATTGTCTTTACGGTATAATTAAGACCATCGCATCGAACGCAAGAAATTATCAATTTCGTTTTGCAACCGTCGCAACACCAGCTACTTCCTTCTCGTCTATTACGGCATATCCATCGAATTGGATATAAAAGCCAATTCCCAAAACGTTATACGTTTCCCTTATAACACACACACACACATAAATTTCTTCTCTCCTTTTTATTTCGCATCCCATTTCATTTTTATAGGTTTATAAAAGCTGCCACAACGTAAAACTTCGCGTACACTCTTGCCATACACGTTATGTTCTAACCGAACTGAAGTTGGCCGACTTACTTACTCGCTCTTCTTGTCCCCTTTTCATTTTTCGCGTTCTTTTTCGAAATTTATTTCTTTTGATATACAACTCCCCGAGGCCATCCGTTCCCATCAGCCAGTGTGTGTGTGTGTGTGGGTAACATGTTTCCCTCGGTATTGCCACTAAACACGAAAGGTTTTACGGTTTTTAATATTGAAACAGTGGAAGGCGTACATATAAAACGTTACCATCACCATCGTTATTATTATTATTATTATTGCCATTATATTGCACTAACATCGTAATCGTATATTTAACCTACCGTAATAATTTTCATTTTGATCTTCTTCTTCGCCCGCTTCTTTCGCATCCACCTCGCCTTGTCGCTTCGCTTCCTCCTCTTCGTCGGAAGCGCTTGGGCGGAAAACTGAAACCTCGAGGCGAACGCGGATAGAGAGAGAAATAAATGGAAGCGACAATAAATGTCACGTTTCTGTTTCTTTAAGACCGCATCCACACGTGATGCAAAAACAATAAGACCGTCTTAAAGTGCATTGCAAAAAGGCACTTTTATCGTTTTCCCCCGCACATAATATAAACACCTTAACCTTTTATTATTATTATTGCCGTTATCATCGCTCTTGTTATTATTATCGTAACGCCACGAATTGATGATGGCACTTCTTTTTTAACCCCATTCGCTCGGACGACAATTTGGCTACATTGTTACTTCGTTTTTTTTTTTCGTCTTTCAACAATCTATCTTACCGCTGCAAGCGATTTTTTTATCGACCGAACTTAAGATCTTTAAAACGAAATTGGTTTCTACCGGTTAGAAGCGGCGAATTTCCTCCTCGTTTCGCAGTTAAACTTTTACGGGATTATTATTATCATCATTGAATCCCTGCGATTATTATTGCCAAACAATTGGCTCCGTTCCGCCGTTTTTCCAGCGCACGTCTTTTCCAATCGAAACTTTCTCAATCCCATCGATTATCGAATACATTTTAATGCCCTCCCGCTATTATTACGCAGTTTTCTCGTTCCTCGATTCGACCCTACCGAAATAACGTTGGGGTTGAAGGGGTTTTTATGGTTCGGTAACACGTATGTGGAAGGAAACGAATAAAAAGGGCCGCGAACGACGGGCGAGATAAAAGAAAAGGGCCGTTTAAACGGGCGCCATCGCGTTACGTCCGGTGATTTGTGGCCGATTTTTTATTTCTTTTCGGCGACACACGCTTCACTATTCCGACCACTAGCGGCACTAAACAACAATAACGCCGCAAGTGGTAGCAACGGCGTGCGACGAAAAAAGTTGTTCCGCATTTCGAATTGCCTTTCGTTTGTCGTTTCCGGCGGCCATATGCAAAAAAAAAGGAAGAACGAGGGGAAACGGAAACGCGAGGAAAACGGCGGGAAATTGAACGACGTCCATTTTGGCTTTAGGCGTTACTTCTTTTTAACGATGCAATCGACCAGTGTTACTCGCTCGTGTTAAACGAAACGAACGCAAGAGAAACCGAATACCGCATTTAATCCAGTCGATTGGTTACCAGTGGCGAACGCTAAAAAGTTTCCAATTCGACGAGACTTCGAGCGCAAAATAATGTGCGAGCGAAACAGTAATTCGACGCTTTCGGACCGCTTCCCTCGCCTCGCGCAAACGTCTTTATCTGCGTCGCAGCGTTGCACCGGGGCTTCTTCTTTGTCGTCGTCGTGCACAAAAGGTCTGGCGGAACCAGAAGCTCTTTCACCGGCCGCATATCGCGAACGCCTTTTGTTGTGCGCTCTCTTCTCTCGCGTTAAACGGAAGTTGTCGCGTTATCTATTCGCACGCGGTTCTCCCAACTTCCGGCAACGGAGAAATCCGTTGCCTACCGCAATTTCCATCATCAACAGCAACTTCCATCGCCCACACGTGAAAACAATTTATTCGCAACGTTTGGAACAATTGTTGGAAATACGAAACAAAAAGAAAACGGGACAAGGGTGGTCGATTGTTTATGTAGATGGACGCATTAAACCGCCAGTAGTAGTAAGTAGATGAAGGAGAAGAAAAAAAGTCGGTAGAAAAAGAAGTGGGATATAAACTTGGAGGGTCGGATTGCGAAATCGATTTAATTCCGTACGTTTAAAAAGGGCTCTAATAGAGAATGACGTGAAGAATGGCATAAATAAAATAATCCAAGCAAAAAAAAAGGGAATAACAAAGAGAGTTCAAAAGGGGTTGATGTATGTGTGTGTGTGTGTATTTGGAGAAAACAAGAAACAGGAGTGGGGGAGAAAGCGAGCGAGGAAGAAAAAATTGGGGTGGAAAATAAAGTGAAGGGTTTGTGATTTCAACTGACGCGGAAACAGCGCCATTCGCAAAAAAAGTAGGGGATCGCCGACACGAAGGGAGGGTTGAAGGGTGGCAGAGTAGACTGTTAGGGTCGGAAAAGGAATTATACGCATTTTTTTTTCGGTTCCGTGCTCTCGTGGTCCGACAATATAATAGATTAAGGGCGTACGGTTTCTTCTCTCTCTCTCTCTCTCTCTCTCTCTCCATCTCTATCCTTCGCCTTTGCACCATCGGGATCGCTTATGGGAGGACGAAAGGGAAGAGGAAACGAAACAAACCGAGAGAAAAAAAAATGAACAGGATATAAAAGGGAACGCGTTTTGCTGCTGGCAGAAGAATTGTTGTTCTTCGTCTCGCTCTCTCTCTCTCTCCCCTATTTTTGTTTTTACATCGCTTTTATCTCTTCCTCCCCATTTTCTTTCCGCACTTTTATCCATTCATTCCTTCGTGCTTCCATTGCGAAACGAACGAACCCCACCTAATTGATTACCGGATGAAAGCGGCAACAACAGCAGCAGCAGCGGGCGCGATTACGTTTTTTTCCTCTCCGCACATTTCCAAACTCCTCTTGTTTTTGCGTCGATCTTTCTCTCTTCGGGCACATTCAAATCGAGACTCATTTATTATAATTTGCCCGTCCGCCCTCCGATAGAGGGGAGCGAAGCAAAAGGATTTCTTCGCTCTCTTTTTTTTTTGTTACGGAACTTTTTTCCTCGTTTTTTTTCCATCATCATCATCATCAACCACTTTTTTCCCGTTCGCCCCCTTCGTATACGTCTACGTTTTTTGCGTTTTATATAAATTACACTCCTTTAAGAAGACGGTGATGATGATGGAACAAGTTTGGGAAGAGCGGCGGAAACGTCTTATTCAGAAGCGCTTCTCTCTCTTTTCTTTTGCTCTCATTCTTCCTTCCTCGCCGTCTTTTATTTCTTCTCGAGCGTGCGACCTTATTACTTCGGGTACGTGTTAATGGTTAACAAAGGAGGATTATTGAGTTTTTACATGGAGGTTATTAATTCTTATTTAAAAACGGTGCAATCGGATGAAGATTGGTTTTGCTACTATTACGTAACGTATTTCTCCCTAGTTTTCATTTCGTTGCCAAAATCAATTGTTATGTAATGACGAGGGAAAAGGCGAAATTGCAAACATTTGCAAAACGCTGGCGAATCACTTGACGATGATTCACTTCGAGAATCCGTCGTTTAACAAAGGGGCCGAAAGCCGGATGAATAGCACGGAAAGGGACGGTTCCTGGCGCACCCTCATTAAACACATATATGGGGGAGCGACGTTATGCCTTTGAACTGAAGACATTCCTCTTGGACGACCCTCGACGTTAATAAACGTTTTCCCTCCGTCGCTCTTTTTATTGCCCATCCACCAGATCCTCTTTAACGGTTTATTACATTTGTACGACGCTAAATTCGCTTCTTCGTTATCGCCCTCGTCGTCGACGCCGTGGTCCTCGTAAGAGAAGGGGATCATTAACCGTGCTTTTTAAGGGTCTATCACCATTGTTTATTGAATCATCAAAATTCTTAGGGGGATACGAAAACGCAAGAAACGGGGCGGGCGAATTTTATGGCAAGGAACGAAATGAATCTATAAAATGCGAACGACTGCAACGACGACGACGACGTCGTCGACGATGATGGCCCCTTAAAACGACGTGTCATCGCCGCAGTAAATAATATTATTTTAGGAGCCGTTTCTCGCCATCTCTCTCGTTGCCAATTGGCAAATAAAAGACTCTGTAACTGTTAGGGATCGCGAACAAATTGCAAATTTAACTAGCTATCGCGATCGCAATCCAATTCGCGACTCTTATTTAACTTTCGCAAGTGGGTTTTAAGCGTTTTCGTCGCCTTCGCCTTTTTGCTCGTCCGCACTTAAATCGCGAGAGAAAAAAATTAAACTGAAGCCCTTTAATTGAGAGCGATTAATACGGTACGAGTTGACGGAAAGTGATTGGATCATTAAAACGCCGTGCAAACTCTTTCGCGTTCGCCATCTTTCTTCCCCGTTTCCTCGCTGCCTCCTCCTCTGAATCGGGATCGGTTTTAAAATCTTTGCCACCGCGCGATCGATTCGGCGTATAATTAAAATCCTCTTCCAGCGAGGAAACGCAGCGACGACAATAACGATGTGGGAGGCGGCGACGTCGGTTTCATCTCTTGCTTTCCCATCATCATCATCATCCGCTCGATCCGTCTCTTATGCGGTGTTGCGCCTTCACTGACGACGATGATCATCGTCAACATCGCATCGGTTTGATTACTTAAAGTTTATCCCCTTTCTTCTGCGTTTCCCCGTCCCCGTTTTCTCCCGTCTTTCGTTCCCCTCGACGTTGGCGAACTAATTGAGATTTTCGTCGCCCTCGTTTAACGTTAAGGGACGATTCTCGTTTGATAATTAACGGTAATATAAAGCGTAGAGTGCGGAGACTGCGAGCGTGAGAGAGTTTTAAGTACGAATTAAATTTGAAATTCTCGTTTGCAAATTGAGTTGCCACTTGCGGATTCGTTGGGTTTTTTTTTTGTTTGTTTTATATAGAAATATTTGAAATTGGTGGAATTTGCAGCGATTGGAACAGATTGTTCGTGGAAAAATATAATGTGCGCTTGACGCAACGAAAGAAAAACATTTTCTCGTTATCGTTTCGTATCTTTATTATTTTTTTGCAATTCCAAACCTAACGTAATTATTTGTTTATTTTCGACAACCGTTTTAATCATTTTTTTTTGCATAATCCTTCGCTCTCTTTCGTCCTTTCGGTGGTGTGTCTGTTTTTGTTAATAAATTCGGTTCCAGTAGAGAGGCACCGGACATTTCAAAATTTAATTACGAACAGATAAATTTACATAAAGCGGTGTTTTCGAAAATAAATTAATTAAAATAAATGAAAACCGGCTCAATCCCTAACAACAAACAGAATTTCGGGGGAAAAATGTACAGTAAATGATAGAGCGAGCGAGAGAAACTGCGGACGGCTGAAAAGTGCGATGTTATTATTGGATGACGGTTGTGTTTGGGCTGCATTCGCAAAAATAATAAATTCGCTAGTAATTGACAACAACAACAATAACAACAGCAACAACGAGGGTTCGTAACCCAATTTTAGCCGGGCGGGAGGAATATGCGAAACGAATAAATAACACAAAACAAAATAAGAGATGGGAGAAGTGGCGCATAAAAAAAATCGCGTATAAATTTAATTTGCAACGTGTCAGAATCGAAAATCCATGGGAAATGTAATACTTTTTATGCACCTATACACTTTTGTTTTCATATTTGTAAATTATAATCCATTATTATTACTATTGGGTCGAACTGCATCATCATCATCAATATCCATCCATTTACCTCACCCCTCTCCCATCGCGTAATTAATTCAATTGCAAAATGTTGCATTTACTTTATAAACAACAATAACAAATGGTAATTGCAACAAAGTAAAGGGAACGCGAATGTGGTTAAATTGTTGCCGACAAGCGGGATCGACGTAAATGGAAAAAGAAACTAAGCATCGACGGATCTCTTTTTCGCATAACGAGACTTAAATAAATTGCACGGCAAAAAAGTAAAACGAAAGAAACCGTGGGGGGAACCTTATTGAATTATTTCTCCAGTCGATAAATTTGCGATCGTTTCTCTCTCTCTCTCTCTCTCTCGCTCGGAAGAGTCACATAAATAAATTCGATGATGGAATGAAAATAAAGGGAGAAGAAGAGGAAAAAAATTAAATAAACCAAATGTAACCCTCTTGGGTTGGATAGAGAAAGAGACGGCGGTCATATTTTATAAGAACTCTCTCGCATATGAGCGCGCACACACACGTCATGTATATTATTCATTCCACTTGTAACGACTCGGAAAAGACGTGTTTCGATTCTTGGATGAACGTTACACATTCCATCCAACCGAGCAAAAACCGACCCAACCCAACCCCCTCGAACGTTTTCTTATTTATTTATTTTCCTTTTCCCCGTCAACGACGACGACTCGGACAAATTCCCTTTGGGGGACGTTGTATTATAAAACCCTCGACTCCACTCGCTCTTTTTCCCGTCCTTTCTGTTCCCCTTCTCGCTCTCTTTGTGCCTGGAAAGTCAACCGAAGAGGAAATAAAAGCGCCGGCAACAAAATAAACATAAAATTGCTCTCCGCCACCGCCAACATCTCTCTCGCCGTACCGTTTACTATTTACTTTATATAAAGGAAATTGTCCGTAACGCGCGAAAAGAAGGACCGAAACGAAATTGCGAGCGACCCGGAAGCGAGGTCGTAAAAATCGCGCCTTCCATCCGTATTTGCCGCCGCCGACATCCTTCTATCGCGTTAACTGTAATCAACCGGTCGCGAATAATTGACGAAGTTTCGAACGAGCGATCGTCGACGATTAATTCGTTTTGTTTCTCTTTTGCAGCGGAACTCGATATCGCCGGGCGAAAGGGAGAAGTATCGGCCGAGGACGCCGCAAGAGCCCGACCATAAGAAGGTGAAGAAGGAGGAGAAGGATTTAGGTCACGTAAGTATTAAAGTACGTAGAGTCACAGGGAATTTCGTTCTTGTTGTCAAAACGTGTCGATTGTTATGTGCAAACTGTAAACTCGTTTTGTTATGTTGATGACGACGATGATCGTCCTCCTCTAACCATAAAGTGGGCGAGAAAAAGGGAATGGAACCGTACGATAATAATGCGTTCCATTTAAAGGATTTAGGTCATGCGGTCTCCTAACGCTCTAAAATGCGGATGCACTTTCTTCGAGTACCAACGGCAGCAGCTCTTCTACCAGTCGGTTTTCATCTCTCTTGCACGTGCTTCCTCTCCCGCGCCGGTTTAGCAGTTTTATCGCAATTTTATTCGCTTCTCTTTTTACGGAACGGCAACGACGATAATGGCAAGTTGTTTTCTTCCCCTTCAACCCAATATCGTCGTCGTCGTCATCAACATTGCTGCCATCGCCACCATCACCATCAACTATTACTAATACCATTGCTAACTTGAAGCGAACGACCGCCGCCCTTTCTTCGCATTATAATAAAACGCTTCCTCTGCCATTTCCCTCGAAGAACCCGGGCACCATCGTGTTTACGGCGCTCGCTCCTCCAACACGCGGTTTTTATTACGGTCTCCATTACCCCAGCAAAAGTGTGAAGTGCCATTTATACGCGCACTTACTTTCGTGCACGCGCAAACTACTTCGTCGCTATCGTTCCAATTGGTGTTCGGGCTGCAGAGAAAATGAGAATTTATTAAAAGAATTGTTTTCCCTTTTTACGGTTTTAGCACAGCGACGGCGAGAAAAGCGATCAGGACCTAGTGGTGGACGACGCGTCCGAGGATCCGGTCTCGCCGCCGAACGGCACGACGTCGCCGCGCGAGAACGGCATCGACAAGCTGACGACGAAGAAGGAACATCCGGGGCCGCACAGTCCGCGCTCGGGCACGTCGAGTAACGCGTCGACGCCGTCGACGAAGAAGCACGACGCGGACAAGCCGACGACGCCCATCTCGAAATCGGTGACGCCGACGTCGGCCGCGTCGGTCGCCGCCGGCGGCAGCGGGCTGAAGCCGGTCGTCAAGACGCCGGCACTGGGACATTATCCGTCCTATCTCGGGGCCATATCGAACGGTGCGTACGCGTCGACGTTCGTTTTTCGTGTTAATGATTAATTTCGATTTCTAGGCGCACCGCACGACTTACAAGCGGCCGCCGCTGCAAGCGCATACGGCGCGATACACAATAACATTCCGCCGGCGTTGAACAATTACCCGCGGCCGCCGATGCAAGTCGGATACGATCCGCACTCGCAGATGCGGGCGCCCGTTGTGCCGGCCTTGGCCGGCATCCCCGGCGGCAAACCGTTAGTACTTCTTTTCCTCAATAAACGCAACAAACAAACTGCCATTCGTTCAATTGTACCGTACGTTTTAGGGCCTATTCGTTTCACGTGAGCGCCGACGGTCAGATGCAACCGGTGCCCTTTCCGCAGGACGCACTCGTCGGCCCCGGGATACCGAGACACGCGCGGCAAATCAACACGTTGAGCCACGGCGAGGTCGTTTGCGCCGTGACCATCTCGAATCCGACGAAGTACGTCTACACGGGCGGCAAAGGTTGCGTGAAGGTGTGGGACATCAGTCAGCCGGGCTCGAAGTCGCCCGTCTCGCAATTGGACTGTCTGCAACGGGATAATTACATAAGATCGGTGAAGCTGTTGCCCGACGGTCGGACGCTGATCGTCGGCGGCGAGGCGAGCAACTTGTCGATATGGGACTTGGCCAGTCCGACGCCGCGCATCAAAGCCGAACTGACGTCGAGCGCGCCGGCCTGTTACGCGCTCGCGATCAGTCCGGACTCGAAGGTGTGCTTCAGCTGTTGCTCCGACGGCAACATCGCCGTGTGGGACCTGCAGAATCAGACGCTCGTGCGCCAGTTCCAGGGGCACACGGACGGCGCGTCGTGCATCGACATTTCGGCGGACGGCACGAAATTGTGGACGGGCGGTCTCGATAACACGGTGCGCAGTTGGGATCTGCGGGAAGGACGTCAATTGCAGCAGCACGATTTCAGTTCGCAAATCTTCTCGCTCGGCTACTGTCCGACCGGCGAGTGGCTGGCGGTCGGCATGGAGAATTCGAACGTCGAAGTGCTGCACGCCGCCAAACCGGACAAGTATCAGTTGCACTTGCACGAGAGCTGCGTGTTGAGTTTGCGGTTCGCCGCGTGCGGCAAATGGTTCGTCTCGACCGGTAAGGACAATCTGTTGAACGCGTGGCGGACGCCGTACGGTGCCAGCATTTTCCAGGTGGGTTTCACGAATCGGAATTCGAATTAGTTGTTAGCGAACCATAATTGTCGAGCCATTTTTATTGATATAATTCTGTTTTAGAGCAAGGAATCGTCTAGCGTATTGAGCTGCGACATATCGGCGGACGATAAATACATTGTGACAGGTTCGGGCGATAAGAAAGCAACTGTGTACGAAGTGATTTATTAAATACGAACAGGTTGACGTGCTGTTGATCTAGACTTAGAGAATTAAGATGCAGAAAAAATACTCAGAAAAATATGATGAACGTTTACATATAGATATGCTATATAAAACAAGAAAACATGTGATAATTATTTCTAATGGTTTTAAATATTTATAAGTAGAGAACGCTTGTGTTGTTTAATAGAAAGCAAAGAAGAAGAACGGGAGAACACGTTTGCGAAGTAATTTACTGTAAATGAAATCGATGATACAAGTAAATTAATGAACTAGAAACCGATTAATTCGATGGATAGGAGTAGATATGAAAGTCAAGACGTGATCTCCATAATAAATCGCTTAGTAATTGAATTTAATTTGTTATAATGAATATGAAAAATTCTGAATATAAGAGAAACAAGAGGAGAGATATTGTACATATATACATACATAATTAGCTGTCGTTAATTAATTTGAAATTACTTTTGTATAAGATGAGTGAAGCTCAAAACTGGATAAGGTGCGTAAACGCGAGTAAAAATGGAAGAAATGGTAGTGATATTTGTATCGCTTTAATCATTTAGTTTCGGTTCGTTTTTTAACATTATTATTATCACGAAAAGATTAATTTTTAATTTATCATTACTGTACAGAGTACAGTAACTGAAGGAGATCGAAAGCAAACAATTAGGAAGAAACGGGCACTTTTTCTTTTTAATATGATCGATAATTAATATGCATCTTTTTGTTTGTTATTTAATATCTAGATGAAAAGAAATGAAAGGAAACAATTTTAGGAAGTTAAGGCATTAATTCAATTTGAAAATGAACGTAGAGTTTCTAAACAGAATGAAAACCTCTACGAGATAATTATGTCTTATATATTTGTAACAACATTTAATTTATACATGCATATATATATATATAGCAATTAAATTTAAAATATAAAGTATATTGAAGGAAAAAAATATATATACATATATATAAATAAGTACATATTAGTAAAAGAGGATTTAAATGAACAGAAAAGACAAACACTGATTTTATTAAGACGTTTATGAAGAAGATAAATCTGTATTTTTGCCTATACACGAAATGTTACAAAAATCAGGAGCATGTGCGCAAAAAACGTTAAATAGAAATTATTAATAACACTGACGAAAAGGACGAATGAACGTAATTTTGGTTTTTACGATGATACGCATAATTTACAAAAACAAAGAGGAAAAATAATGTTAGGACTTTTTACTAATTTAGTCATTAACTTCATCATAGAAATGAATTAACTGTAATTTTTCGTCTATTGATAAGAACTTGTAGTTAGTTAACTTTCTGTTAATTATTTGCATCGATCGCTAAAATAACTTTAAGGAAAATGAAGAGAAAAATGGTGAAACTACTACTTAAAAGCGAGTCTCTATTTTAATACATATTCGTAACGTAACTAGATATGCAGCAAATGAAACTTTTTTAAAGTGAGTTCAATTGTACACTTTTTTTTAATAAATTGAACCGAACATAATTGAATTAATGTGTTAGATAAATAATTGATCAAAATATTTCATTAATGGGATAATTTCTCTGAATGAACGTGACTAAACGCTACTGTTACGTTAAGTGTGTTATCATAGAATTGCTGGAGACATTGAAATTAAATCCTCTTTTCCTCTGTAATTATTAACTATTAATGATTTATGTTTTAATATCTTGTACATTTAATTTTATCGAATGATGTGAACATAAATATAAATGATAATATTGTTGGTACAATATTAGAAAATGAAAGAAATTTTTTATATATGGATATAAATAACGTTTATATAAGTTCAAAAATATCATTCTTTCTAATTTTTTGATAATTATCGGTTTCGAAAATCAATTAATTACATACAAAACTTAAATGAACAATAGACCAAGTTTATTAACGTCGCGATACCTCAACAATAAACTAATAAAACTTTCAAAGAAGTTCAAGTGGGAAAAAAATAAAATAAACCAGAATAATAGACCGCAATGTATTTTTATTAAAAAGAAATTTATGTTAATCATAATAAGTGTTTTTTTTTCTTTCCTTCATAAGAACCAAAGGCAAACGTGTGTTTAGACAACCAACCTTGCATAACTTGATGACCTTTATCAACTTATTCTTTTTCCTAATCAAATTCAAAACTTGAAGCCGGGAGATATCTACGTGTATTCCTTCTTACGCAACCTGCCTTACATAGCGCGAAGACCCTTTTTAAATTTGTGCTAATTAAAATTGTAATTCTCATATTGAGCTGAAAACCCCTAATTAAAACTGTACATGATATAACTTTATTAAATTATACTAGTTTAAATGCCTATAAATATTGTTACTCTTTGTATATTTACAAGTTTTTCTATTTCATTTTGATTGATCTTTATGAAAATATATATGCAACATCTACAATGAAAGAAACAAACAGCATATTTGATTGATGGTTCTCCAGTTAGAATTTTCTAAATTGAAACTCGATCCTTGATCGAGTATATCATATTCTTTTATGTCATTTTTATATGTGTTCAAAGCGGAAAAACATGAGCGCGCACTTATTAAAAAAATATAAGATTTTTAATATCTTCATAAATATTGATAATATGTAAAAACACCTCTCGGTCACGGTAATCTGATATTATTTACATTATTCATATTTTAAATTCAATTTTATTTAATTTTAACGCCAATCATTTTCAGTTGGCAAACTTCTTAAAAATGAACTTACTGGATAAAAATGTTAATGAAATCTGTTTACATATATCAGTACTTATCTTCAATAAATACGTGAGCAAAGTTTCTAATTCGTCTTACAATTAAATGCAAATATTGTAAATACTTTTCAAAGGAGAGTGGACGTTATTTACATCAAATAAGTTATATCAATAATAACAAAATTCTGATTGGGGATTATCAATGAAAGTAATTTAAGAAAATTAACTTATCCCATTCTCAAGGAGTTGTCTGTCACTTAACATTTTTTCTGTTGTATTATTTGTACCACACGTGTTCAGTTCATTGGCACAAAACGATATTTTTGTGTTCTATTAAGAATTCACTAGGACATACTTCTATCGTTGTCTGTCGGCAATGGATCATCCTACAAAAGAAAAGAAAATTGTTTTAATTACATTAATATGAAATTATTTCAAATGAGAGTTACATACTTCTTCTGATGATGTACGTTGTTGATTAAAGGGGTTCATTGGAATTGGATTATTAGGAATTGCACCTAGTTGATTAAAATGTGATAGCTGTTGAGTTAATGTAACTGTGCCCTCTTCTACAACTGTAACTATAGACCATAGTGCATCTGAAATTGATAAATTCATGCAAAATTAGTGATTATGAAAACATGGAGACTAGATGCTACATTATTACCACCAAAATATGATCCAGCTGGTGTACATAATCTCCATTTACTTTGATGCACACCTGGTTCACCAGGACTACACATATTCAAAAATATTGTAGTACTGTCACCAGGACATAATGCAGGTACTACTGTTTTCTGTGCCCCCAATGCTTCACCACCAGCACACTGTAAGTAACAACCTGAAGGCCATGGATCAGTACCATTATTATATATTTTCCAAATTTTAACAAAACTAAAATACATTCAATGAACATTTACATGTGTAGAATAAATGATAACGTACTTTGTATTAGGCTCTATGCTTTCACATTCGTTTGCCATTGGATCTGATTCTAGTGCCATAGATGGGAGCTTTGCCGAATTTTCCACATCAAAATATGAACATATTGCTGCTTGGAGATTCCTAAAAATTAAGGTAAAAAATGTACAATTATGTCAATATATACCTGTCAATTATATTTCTCTTTCAGATGGCTTTTGCATTGAATTAACTCAATTAAGTATAAAGTAATTACCAGTTGTTCATGTCCAAGAAGAATGCAGCAGTGGCATAATTCAACTGATTGCCAACAACTCTTTGCAGTTCCTTTATCAAATCCTCCCTATCAGTGGTGCCCATACAACTAAATTGCTGAAGAAGACTCTGTTCAATATCGATGCCACTACCAGAACCATCAGTTGGTCCATTATCAACATCCATTTCTAATTAACTACTCGTGATGATAAATGAAAATTAATCTTTCTCAGTAAGTATCACGTAAATATTAACTACGATAATGAAACACTGACCTATATGCGATATACGATAATCTTAATTCTCTATGATTAATTAAAATTGAGTATCCTCGGATTTAAGTGTTAAAAGTAATTGCTCCTCTTAAACACGCAGGAGGTCCAGACATGGATAAATATTTTGGTCAAAATTTTCAATGACAGCTGATATATGACAAACAGATTTATAATTATGTTCACTTCAATTGTAAGCGCAATCTGACGTATGAAAGTTGAACCATAGGCGAATGAATGAAGCATTTTATTTTGTGCAAATAAATAATTAAACATAGTGAATTATCCAATGTATGGGTGGTTTTTAAGAGATTGTGCGATAGTATAAGAAGAATATAACTTTATATTTTGTTTGGGTAAAAAGTAATAATAGATTCGTTATTAAACGAATTGAATGATAATAATATAGCGCTTGCGTATGCTTTTAATATTTGTGTGCCAGGCGCCAAATAAAATCGTAGGGGCATCAATTTTAACAATCACTATCATTTGTTAAGTTATCTTTGGTTGAAAGGGTACCTTGATATACCAATTTACAATCATAGTGTTTGTTTCTTTTCGCAAACATATTTGCACGAATTGGATATTAAATCGTATTTAATCCTACTTCAGGTAAGTCAATTATTTTTCATAAAGAGAAATTAAAGTAGTACATGTGCGCGGTGGAAAAAGATTAATTAAAAAAAAAAAAAAACAATAAAAGGTCGACTGAATTTTCATCTTCGACATGCGATTGTTTCTCAATTTCAATCGGTCCTGTCAGAATAAATCGAGCAAAATAAAATAATAACACGTATCGTTCTCATAGTAGCGTTTTCGCGTTTCCGCACGAAATTAACAAATCCATCTGTTGAATAATAAATAACAAGTAAATAAAATAAATAAAAAAACTGGGCAATATGAGTAACAATACTATTGATAACAACATGATTATACGTTACGATGGTGCAATTATGCAAGCGTATTGCGACAACGAAGGAACGATCAAGTTTATGAAGAACGAGGACGGCGAAACGTTTAGCGATGGAAATCAGAATACTGACGCAGATTCGTCGTCGATGATGCAGGCACTGTCGTTGGTCAAGCATCGGAAAGTTTATACGCGGCACAACAACAATAATGCGAAATCCTACGTGACGAAAAAGAAGAAGGTCGCGAACACGATCAAATGCGACCTGAACAATTCACAGGTAGTACATTCAATCAAAACCGTAACAAATCCAAACGAAACTTAGGCAGAGAGATCTCGTGCGAGTCGGGCAAAAGATTGGGGCTCAACCGGGATTTGAACCCGGGACCTCTCGCACCCAAAGCGAGAATCATACCCCTAGACCATTGAGCCGTCGCGCTTTGGTCCGGCCGAAGAAATTCCTCTAATTCCCCGTCTCCATTCTATATTCGATCCAGGTGATTTTCATAAATGGTAATTGGAATCGCGCGAGAACTAATTACGCCGCCAACAACAATCGTCGCATTCGAAGCAACGGCAACAGGATGCATAACGTCAACGTCGATGAATTGCACCAGCAGCAGCAGCAGCACCATCAGCAACAGTCGCTGTTGCACGGCGGCCTCGGCAATAAGCAAATGAAATTCGATGCCGGCGATTACGTGCCGAGTCCGCTAAGTTCGGATAGCGGCATCGAGGGCGATTCCGACGGCAACCTGTCCTGGTTGCTTAACTATAAAATCGAAGAACTACCGCCAGTACCTGGTAATCGAACATTGCATTCCGGCTAACACTTTTAATTCACCGCTATCGATGACGGCACCTCTAGACAGACACGTGCACTTCAATCAAGCAACATGCACAAAAAGAGACTTCTTTCACCGCTTTTCGCATCTCCCGGATACCCTTGCAATTTGCCAAAAGAAACGCGCGAAAGAGATTGAAATTAATTCCGTTTTGTTTCTTTCGCCTTCCAGATTGCAATACATACGACCAAGGCACGTACAATTATTGCCAGGACACGCAGATCGCGACCTATCGCCAGGACAAGCATTATTACGAGCCGAACAATACCCAATATGTGCAAGAAGTAAGTTTATGGCAAAAATGTTGGCAAGGAACCGATCGAAAGCGTCTTTTTTCCGCCAGCAGATCAACGTCGCACCGTTATTAACCGAGAAGGATGTGGCGGTGCGATCGAGTAACGCGATCGACGACAATAGGGCCCCGAACCACCATCATTACAAGTATAAGGGCAGCAAGAAGCCGCCCTTTACCTACACCGAACTGATCGAACACGCGTTGAACGAGAAAGGCGAACTGACCGTCTCGGGCATCTACCAGTGGATATCGTAAGTCAATTAGTTTCCCGTTTAAATCGAGTCCAAATCCGAGATTCGGCTAATCTCATGAAATCTGCTTTATTTACGTTCTTTATCGGAGGCAAATCGTGGATGTAATTTCGTAGAAGGCAAAGGGACGACGACGACGACGATGTTGATGAATCATTAAACCTTATTACCGCGACTCTAAGAAATGTTTTATCGACACGATAAGAAATCGGAGGGCAAAGATGGAGAGAAGAGAGGATGGAAAAGGACAGACCGAAGAATGCCCCGTTCGAAACTATGCCCCCAGGGTAAATTTGCTCTGTGGTAAATCGGCGAAAAAGGAGCGAGCGAGCGAGCAAACGGGTCGTTTTGTTCCTTTAGAGAGCAGCGTCGATATTCGGTGCCAGGCACCGTTTAACACGTGGCCGCAGCAGGACGACTTATCGTTTGTAATAGCGTCCTCGTACACCGGCCGCCCGCCCGCCCGCCCCCTCACGTAGTTCGGGAAATTCCCCCGTTTCTTTTTTTTGCGTTTTAATTTTATTTCCCAACCGAATCCTCCTCCCACATTAATGCTGCTCCCCCACGTTCTTTCTTTCTTCTCTCTCTCTCTCTTTCTCTCTCTCTCTCTCTCCCCGATCGTCGATCCACCTGCCCGCCATCAAACCAACCAACCTGCCTTCGTACCTACCCCAGGTAAATGCACACGATCATTCTTTTCGGGGGGGTCGTCATTTTAAACGTTTTCACGATTTCGCCTCCACCTACGAGTGCACGGTTCATTAGATTGGAGGATCATTAGCATGTACGGGTAACCGGTCGACGCGGTTCGTCGGATTTGCGCCTTTTTTTTTCTTTTCTTTTCGATGGTCACGATGGACGCCTTTCCCATTGCTTTTTTTGTGATAACGCATGGAAGCATACGTTCGCGTTCACATGAGCTCATTTTATTTTTGTTATTACGGGGTTCGTTTCACCTGATCGCAATTACGATGCACGTTCCGCAATAAATTCACCTCTATTGTTTGCTTCGAATAAATTTCAAATTAGATTGTTGCGAGTGGGAAGCGTTTCTTTCTGAATTCATCCGACGTGCGATCGATACTTTATCGGTCGTTTTCCGAAAGAGGAGGATTTTAAACGTTTACTGAAGCCATCCACCAAATTCGCATGACTTTTACTCAATTCCTCACGTGTTGTACTGCAGCTCAAATAGGTTCATTGAGGAATCGTTGGCCTCGTTTCGCACGTGAAACAAAATTGTGGCACAATCGGTTGCGAGTTATGCGGTTACGTAAGAGTCTTCGTATAAGCATCGGTGGTTCAGTGGTAGAATGCTCGCCTGCCACGCGGGCGGCCCGGGTTCGATTCCCGGCCGATGCAAGAACGTTTTGCAAAGTTCCCCAGCGACCCTAAATGAAGAAGAAATTTGCAATAATTGCCTTCGTCAAATTTTGCTTCCCACCGACGATTTCGGCGCGTCGTGTCGACCCTTCTTCGTGTGCTAACGGTAATTCGAATTGCGACCGTTTATGGAAATTACCCGATCATTTATCGGGTCGTGTGCGCGCCGCGTTCCGTTCGACCGGATTCAGGTGCATTTTTCCTTCTTCCGTTTTGCCCCTTTTCCTTTTCGTCGATGCATGCACACTGTCGTTCATTATCCTGTTCAATGGTCCACATCCGGTTGGCTCGCGTTGCGTTTCGTTCGACGTGCGTCGTCCATTTGGTTTCCCTACAAATCGTAAATCCTCGCCTCGTTCCTTTTTCGGGTTCTTTTTTTCGTGTCCTTTTTTTCCCCGGTGCTTTCCCGCGTAGGTAACTGGTACGAGGCATCACCAATGCCAAGGGAAAAAGGCCTAAAAGGAAAACAAAAACAGATTGAATGTAGGATTAAATACGCACACATGTATAGGATGATAAGTGGTAGAGAAAATGAATCTCGACGACATAAATATTCTTAAGGATTTAAATGCGTGATACGTGCCATAAAAATATTTTATTTGCGTCAATAAAATTCGATGAAGAACCGTTCTTTAGGGCGGATCGCGTGATTCGCATCCGGTCTCTATTATAAATACGCGAAACATGTGATGAATGGGCGATAGATGATGAAAAAATAAAACGAAGTATGTTAAGATTAGGCCATTTTTTATTTGTTTATATGTTTATAATGGGTTTTATATAAACTTCTTCGGTTTCGAGGACGCACGGGGGTGGCAAAAGAAGTTTCCGTTTGGCGTTGAAATGTGCCTCGATTCTTCCAAACGCACACACGCGCCCGCCCGCTGAATGGAAAATAATGGTAAAAAGCACGACGTCAATTTGAAGAATCGCGTCTATTAAATGAGCACCGAATGGAGTTGTCGAAAAGAAACGGAAAACGCGCTAGCCAAAACGAGATGTTTATATATAGGTTTTGCATAATGGATTAGATACTTATTCGAATCACGATACGACAACTAAACAATTTAAAGATCCTTCATCGACAAGAATAATTCTTTATTTGAGTAAAATAAAATCAATTTTCTTACTACCTCCTCGTCCTTGTTGCAGCGATCATTTCCCGTTCTACAAGCAAAACGACGACCGATGGAAGAACTCCGTGCGGCACAATCTCTCGATAAATCCGCATTTCCGCAAAGGCGGCAAAGCGTTACACGGAGCCGGACACTTGTGGACGATCGCGCAGAAGGACGACAAGAAATCGTGGAATATCGTGAGTCGAAAGGAATAACAATAAAGCACTTGAACAGTCTTAAACAAGGTACGAATTTGCGCTAGAAGAAACAACGGATGCAACAGTTCATGGAGACGACCTATAACGATTGGCACAAAGAGAAACCGACCGAATTGGACTTGGCCACCGCAAGTATACTGCCGGAGAACGCGGCGGACGATTACCAGGGGAATTGCGTGAATGTAAAATTGAGAATTTAACTAATGAACGTTTGACGGCAATGTTTCCGTTCCAGTCGAACGAGATTTACATACAACATCCGAACGCGTTGGCCATCAAAGAGGAGAACGTTCACATAGAGTACGTAATCGACATGGAGGATCAAATCGAAGGTAATTTCGTATCGATTAATAATCGCACGCTTTCAACTTGTTCTTCTTCGTCGTTATTATTTCCAAATCTCATCCATTCTCTTTTAAACTATTCCACTTTTTAATCGGTCTTCTCTTCTCTACTTTCTATGTCGATACCAAATAAATATTACCAAGTCTTATTAGGTACGTCAAACTAATAAATCTTATAAATTTACACACAAAGAAGCATCGAACAGTGTCCATCGAATGTTACTTAACTTGTTGCTATTTTGTCCCTTCGTAGAGTTCCTATGTCCGCCAGTTTCGAAGCAGCAAGTGGTCGAGGAGTGCGGCCTCACCGGCGATTATCTAATCACCGATCTCAATCCGACCACGCTGGGCCTCAACTTGGGCGAAGCGGAAATCATCACCGACGGTAACATATACGACGATCTCAACTTTCAGTGTTACGAATTACAGTCGGAGCAATAAGTTGGATAAATGTGGAATGAGGAGCAACGATGGGGAGAGATTTAACGATTCTCTTTTTCTTTTGATTTAATCAACAATTTCGTTGATCGTATAATTCCGATCACATTTACGTGCCATTCATTTATTTGTTATTTTACACGTTCAACGGGTTCGCAAATCGTTTTGCGTGTTTGTTTCTCACGTTTCTTTTGAGTTTTCCCTTTATTTCTAATAGATTCCAAAGTGATCCCATATTTGATATATCATTTTATAAAAGGGAAGCAATAAAAAAAATACAGATGCCTTGTGAAAGCAAATGTAAGCCGTCCGTTTAGATTAAAAAGAAAGTAAAATTAAAATACGTAATTTTTAGAATTAATATGAATAACAATTTTTATAGCGACATTAATCGAAAAGCAAATTAGAATTAAATGATTCCATTTACTTATTGTTAGTAATTATAGGCAACTAGTGTTGATTATAATAAATAACTGATAAGTTATAATTCCGTTCTTTCCCAAAATTCGCGATTTAACTAACTACATGTAGAAAACGTGTTGCTATGCTTATCTAATTAAATCTTAAAATCAAAACTAAAAAGCAATTTTTTGATAAACGATTGTACTTCAGAATCTGATTTGTTCATATCAAAACTAAACATGATTTAATACAACTAATTGTTAAATCGTCAAGTATTTCATCAAAGCAACAGTAAGGTTGTTAAATAATGGAATACTTGGCCCTTTATAAAAATATGTTAATGTTTAATTGCAACTTTGTAAATGAACATATTTCCATAACAACATGATATACTATTGTAAAAACATATTAGAAATTTGTGCCTTGATGAAAGGTAAGTGATAAAATATTTTGATAGTAAGGACTTCACATTTGTAATAATATTCTTCTCAAAATTTCCGCCCAAACTGATGGTGTGGTAGAGAGCTTTCAAGATGACTTGGCAACTTCATCTACTTATTCAAGGAGGGCGCAAGCTACAAACGTCAGCTCAAATTCAACATTATTGTTTACATTGAAAATATCTTTGGTTTTACTCTACAGTACAGTTCTTTGGTATAAATCATTCGTCAATTAAAAGCACTTTCCTGATGTTTATTGATAAATTAGCATTTACACAGGAGTGAAATGTGTTGTTAAAATGCACTTAATAGCGATCTTGCAAGAAGTATGTATATTTAATGCACTTAATACATTTCAATAATTTGGTTTATATTTGTTTAGATTTCAGTGCCGTAAAATGGAACATATGAATTCGAACTATATTACTGAATAAACGTAGGAGGAGAATAAAAGATTAAAGTATTGAGAATAAGGAAAGCCAAAGGCAATTTTGGGAGAGCAACATAATTAACTGACAGGTATGCACACTATTGATCATAATTAAAAATACATTCAGATTACAAATATTTTATTTTCACATGTACTAATATATGGATGTCTATTATTTATCTTTTAGCAATTAATTATGGGCCAATGGTAGAACACAAAATATAATTCAAGGACCAAGATTGAGTAGCAGAAAATAAGTACATTCAACATGGGAGAAGCACAAAACTAAATCTATGAAATTGCAAATTAAAATTGCTTTGTTTTCATAAAACTTAATAAATTTAACACTTCTTGTTAAATACTTGATTATTTTTATGAAAGCAAGGTAAATATATGATTTATAAGTAGAATATACTTTGTTTTCATAAATATTTAAGAAGATTTAACACTAATTGTTAAATCTTCAAATATATTTATAAAAACAAGGGAAAAGTAAGATTGTAATGTATTCTATACTTTGTTTTCATAAGAATTGAAGAAGAGTCAATGCTAATTGTTAAATCTTCATATATTCTTATGACAACAAGGGAAGAATAAGATTTTAATGTATTCTGTACTTTGTTTTTATAAAAATTAAAGAGGATTTAACACTAATTGTTAAATATTCAAGTATTTTTATGAAAACAAAGGAAGAATTCGATTGTAAGGTATTGTATACCTTGTTCTTATAAAAATTAAAGATTTAACACTAATTGTTAAATCTTCAAATATTTTTATGAAAACAAGGGAAAGGTAAGATTGTAATGTGTTCTATACTTTGTTTTCATAAGAATTGAAGAAGATTCAATGCTAATTGTTAAATCTTCAAATATTCTTATGACAACAAGGGAAGAATAAGATTTTAATGTATTCTGTACTTTGTTTTTATAAAAATTAAAGAAGATTTAACACCAATTGTTAAATCTTTGAGTATATTTAAGAAAACAAGGCAATAATAATTACTGTAATTATGTTTATTTTAATATTATTACAACATTAAAATATACTTAAATAAACAATTTTAAAATACAACCAAAATCTCTAATTTACAAATCTCCTTCAATTAAACATCTCCTCAGATTCGAATTCACCATGAAAAAAAAAAGATAAAGAAAAAAAAAATCGAGTTAGTTTCTCAAATTTCTCGGACTTTTAATTCGAGAAATATTAGGAGAACATGAGGACCGAGGAGGTCGTCGATCCTGATTTTTGGCGGGAAAAATTCTCAATGAATATGCTCACGAATTTCTCGAACTTTTAATTCGTGAAATATTAGGAGAACATGAGGACCGAGGAGGTCGTCGATCCTGATATTTGGCGGGAAAAATTCTCGACGAATGCTCGTGAATTTCTCGGACTTTTAATTCGAGAAATATTAGGAGAACATAAGGACCGAGGAGGTCGGCGATCCTGATATTTGGCGGGAAAAATTCTCGACGAATGCTCGCGAATTTCTCGGACTTTTAATTCGAGAAATATTAGGAGAACATGAGGACCGAGGAGGTCGGCGATCCTAATATTTTGGCGGGAAAAAATCTCGGCGAATGCTCGCGAATTTCTCGGACTTTTAATTCGAGAAATATTAGGAGAACATGAGGACCGAGGAGGTCGTCGATCCTGATATTTTGGCGGGAAAAAAATTCGAATCAGAATCGATTTAAGTGAAAGTCTGAACCCTGCATAACTCGGACATGTGGCGCCCTCTATGATTGAAAAGCTGAACTAAGCTTAGTCAAGATTTGAATATAAACTTTATAAATTAAAAAATAATTCATTTAAATTGCCTTTATTAAGTGAGCAGTCTATAATTTTATTATACATTACATTGTAATTTTACATTATTTATATAAATTAATAAATACTTTGCTTTCACAAGGTTTTTTATTGATTTAACACTTATTGTTAAATCTTCAAATGCTTTATGAAAGCAAGGTAAAAATACAATTACAATGTAGAATAGATATTGCTTTTACAAAGGTAATAGACAATTTAACAGTAATTGTTAAATCATTAATAATTTTTATAAAAACAAAGTATCTTCTATCTTACAATCTTATTTTTGTCTTGCTTTCATAACAATTGGCATTGAAGCTTCTTCAATTCTTATGGAACCAAGGTATAGAACACATTACATTCTTAATCTTGCCTTGCTTTCATAAAAATATTTGAAGATTTAACAATTAGCATTAAATCTTCTTTAATTCTTATGAAAACAAAGTATAGAATACATTAAAATCTTATTCTGCCCTTGTTTTCATAACAATTAAAGAAGATTTAACATTACTTGATAAATCTTCAAGTATTTTTATGAAAACAAAGTATATTCTAGATGCAATTCTTAACATTACTTTGCTTTCATAAAAATTGTTAGGGATTTAACAAGAAGTGTTAAATCTATTAACTTTTATAAAAACAAAGTAATTCTAATTTGCAATTACTTAAATCTAGTTTTGTGATGGTCCAATGTTCAATTTACTGATTTGCCTTTCTTATTAAACATCAATTTTCTGCTTTTCAATCTTGAGGTGTTGAATTATCTTCTGTGTTCATTGCATTGCCCCATAATTATTGCTAAAAAATAAATAATTGAAATACATATATTAGTACATGTGAGAACCAATAATATATGCTCCACATAAAATTCCAATTTCTTCATTAAAATGTTTGTAGTTTATGTGAATATATTTTTTATTATTATCAGTTGTGTACATACCTGTCAATTAATCATGTTGCTCTCCCAAAATTGCCTTCAGCTTCCTTTACTCTTAAGACATTCATCTCTTCTTCTGCTTCGAGAATATAATTTAAATTCATACATTCCATTTTCACTGAAATTTAAACAAATATAAATGAAATCTGATAATGTACAAATGCCTTAAAAGCATATACCTCTTTCAATGTTGCTATTAAGATATATTTCACAAGACCGTAACTGATTTTCTGCGTTAATTTATAAATAAATACGAAGAATATGCTCTTAATTTTGGAAGCATTTGCAGCAAAGCTATTATTCGCACTGCAGCACTAAAATCAAAGATAATATACAAGGAAATCGTAGATGAGCAACGTTTGCAACTTGTGACCTCTATGAATGAGGGGCTGAACAGTTAGCACGTCATCTTGATAGCTCTCTACCATACCTTCAGTTTTGCCAGAAATTTTCAAAGAAATATTAGTGCTTTGATTTCATAAAAATATACAAGACTATAACAACACGTGTTAAATCTGTTAATTTTTATGCAATCAAAGTCTATTCCTATATACAATTCTTATTCTTAGCATGTCTTAATAAAAATATTTAAGTATTTAACAAGAACTGTTAAATCTATCAATTTTTGTGAAAACAAAGTATGGTCTACATACAATTCTTATCTTGGCTTGGTTTCACAAAAATGTTGGAAGATTTAACAATTAGTATTAAATCTTCTTTAATTTTTATGAAAACAATGTATATAATACATTATAATCGTACTCCTCCCTTGTTTTCATAAAAATGCTTGAAGATTTATCAATTAGCATTAAATCTTCTTCAATTCTTATGAAAACAAAGTATAGAATACATTACAATCTTATTCTTTCCTTGTTTTCATAAAAATATTTGAAGATTTAACAATTAGCATTAAATCTTCTTTAATTTTTATGAAAACAAAGTATATTCTACATACAATTCTTAATATTACTTTGCTTTTATAAAAATAGTTAGGGATTTAACAAGAAGCGTTAAATCTATTAACTTTTATAAAAACAAAGTAATTCTAATTTGCAATTACTTAAATCTAGTTTTGTGCTGGTCCAATGTTCAAGTTACTGATTTGCCTTTCTTATTAAACATCAATTTTCTGCTTCTCAATCTTGAGGTGTTGAATTCTCTTCTGTGTTCATTGCATTGCCCCATAATTATTGCTAAAAAATAAATAATTGAAATACATATATTAGTACATGTGAGAACCAATAATATATGCTCCACATAAAATTCCAATCTCTTCATTAAAATGTTTGTAGTTTATGTGAATATATTTTTTATTATTATCAGTTGTGTACATACCTGTCAATTAATCATGTTGCTCTCCCAAAATTGCCTTCAGCTTCCTTTACTCTTAAGACATTCATCTCTTCTTCTGCTTCGAGAATATAATTTAAATTCGTATATTCCATTTTCACTGAAATTTAAACAAATATAAATGAAATCTGATAATGTACAAATGCCTTAAAACATATACCTCTTTCAATGTTGCTATAAAGTGTATAATATTTCACAAGACCGTAACTGATTTTCTGCGTTAATTTATAAATAAATACGAAGAATATGCTTTTAATTTTGGAAGCATTTGCAGCAAAGCTATTATTCGCACTGCAGCACTAAAATCAAAGATATATAGAACAAAGATAATATACAAAGAAATCGTAGATGAACAACGATTGCAACTTATGACCTCTATGAATGAGGAGCTGAACAGTTAGCACGTCATCTTGATAGCTCTCTACCATGCCATCAGTTTTTATAAAAAGACCTGTTCTATTACTTCTATTACAATTACTTTTGTGTCAGTATGTCGCAAAATATTGTTAGTAAATGTTCACATACTTTTATAAAAACATTTACTTGATAAATGAGAATATCCTAATATTATTAAGCTTTTGCAAAAGTATTTGAAATTTACAATATTCCAATTGAATATCACAATAAATCTATAAGAACATTTGATTTATACATGATAGTGTTATTCAGAAAACTATGTTTTTGTAAAGGTAATTTACACACTCACCAAAGTAAATCAGGATTTCCAGTTATATTTGCTGTCTTGTTGCAGGTAGAATATTCTATTGCAGCATTAGAAATAACTTTTCCTTTTGTTTAACATAATGTACCTTCAACATGTATGATATAATTTTTTAATTTCATGTTTCTCTCTAATATTCACTATCCTCTAAATATTCTGCATCAACTGCGACGCAATGTTTTCTAAAAGAAAAAGTAATTCGTAGAATTAATATAGTTTTAGCACAAGTCATTACTATTAATTGAAAATTAATTGTAATTTAATAAAGTTAAATCCTTCATTTCTACTCCGTTACGAAATAAAGATTTAAAATAACACAATATAATAATTTCATAACTTAATTTGACGTCCTTTGAAAGGAAATATATTATTTTTGAAGATTGTAAACAATGAAGTTGTCGGCAATGTAAATTACTGAATATTATTTTTCTACTTGTGCCCTCTCTGAACGAAGTTCTGAAACAGTTGCAGTTCAGCAACTTAAAACGCGTGGGCGCTGTGCCGTCAGCTGTGGAGCGAGATTTTGAATTTTTAAAATAGAATAGTAGAATACAAATGACTGAGAAAAATGTGAAGAAGATTAATGGTAGTGATAATTTTGAAAAATATGGTAGGACATCGATATTAGCTAATTGAAAGTATTTGTGCTACTTAAATGGAAGACAAACCGTTTTGGGTACTGTCTATTTAATACAAGAAGTCTAAACATAGTCAAAAACTTGGATTACTATGAAGTTTACTACAGCGAAATATTTCGAATTTAATTCAAGCTTTTCCTTGAAATTTGCATCCCCAGAAGGCAATTCGTTTTCCGATATACCGTGTACCAAAACTAAGAAATCTAACTAGAATTCGATTATTTCTAAGCAAGAAATAATAATAATGAAAGTTTACCTTAGTTTCCTTTCGGCTCCAACAGAAGATTGGACTTTTTCGTTCGAAGCGTAGGCGTTTCCCCGCGGATTCGTTTCTTAAGCATCGTCCTCTTGCTAAAATACAAATCTAACATTAAAGATAATCGCAATAATATGATAGAATCAGCGAGAGGATCTTAAATTGATCTCTCGAGGAGAGACAGAAATCGCTCGTGGCTTTTAATCATTGTTCTTTGCAAGGCTTCCCTACGACGCTCTTTATTATTATTAAACCTTCAACTACAAGATGAATTGAATATTTGCATTAGCGTCCGTCGTATTCTTGTCGTTGTTGCTTCTACAGCACATATTACGTTATTATGGTCGGTGTTCTCGTGGGAAAGAGTCCCTCGAGTTTGCTGCACGTAACGATCGTTCTTAACTTATCGTTTTATTATAAACAATATACATTTTACACTAATTAACTTTGTTTTAATTTAGCCAAAAGTGGAGGAACAATTCGAACGCGACTAAACGTCAAACTTTTCTTACGACGACGAGGACACCAAGCACGCGCTATGCGAACTAACATTTGCTTTGAATAGTTGGTTGCATAACTTAAGCAGTATTATAATAGCAAATAATTTTCTTACTTGAAATGAATAATTTTTAATTTTGGGAATGTTTCCAGTTTGTTTGTATCAAATGGCACGTATTAACAAGCTCCAATGCAAATCAATTAATTTGATAATGGTACCTGCATTGATTAGCGCAAATAATTGCGAACAACAATTACGACTGTTAATCTTATCAATAAAATATAAATTGAAAAAATAAAATAAAATAAACGGATTGCGAATATAATTAGAGGAATGTCCATTAGTAATTACACGGTAGCGGTAATATTCAACTATTTACACCTGGATTAAAACAAATAGCACAACGTAGGCATCGTAAAGATAACATTGCAATGGGGAGAATCGAAATGTGCGATTATAAATGAATTACTAAAGTTAATGCATTATTAACGCACTATATCAATGGAATAGGTCGATAATGCATCAATTCAACAATTTGAAATTAATTGAAACATGCATAAATTAAGAAAGTTCAAAGAGCTAAAGCGCGTGAATTGATTAAATACAGACATAAGAAGGCACGAGAACACTTCGGCAAATAGTAAAAATCGCTTATTAATAGAGAATTATATCGATTCCTGTTTGAAAACGAAAATCAATCTCTTAAATATTGAATTGATTTTATCCCGGCGCATCCACCAAAAACGCCATTACCTTTTAGAATGTAATTGCGGGGGTAAATCAGCCAAAATATGTAATATTCTTATAGTTTATTTCATCATATCAAATCTCTTTATAATCTCCTCTATTAAACACCAAAGAAAAAGGCATCGTACCTCGGAAAACCGTTTTGTATTATACATTCCCTGCAAGTGCGTCAAATTAAGATAAACGAAAAGGAAACAACTTTAACGTTTGCTTTCTTCACTCGATCGTTTAAACGATTTAAGAATGCACACCGTTAAGTGCGTTTAAGTCTAACGGCGGTACGTCCGGCGGCACTTTCAAATAGTTCTCGCCGTCGTCTTCGTCGTCGTCCAGATCGGCCGAGGTTACCGTTGCTTGCCTCTTTAAATTGGCCCGATGTTTGGCCGATTGGACCCTCTGTTGCAATATCTAAATCGAATTGCAAACGGCAACTATTTATTAAAGTTCAAACGTTCGCTTATAAACTAGACTGATATTCACGTGACTTTTATGTTGCTAATAAATAATTCGGGAGCGGCAATCACTCGAACCGGACGGGCAAAAAAGGTAAATGTTTGGAGGTCAGTCGGGGATTCGTGCGAGTTCCTTTTGCTATCTAATAATAAACGCGGCGGACGGAAAAATCGTTAGGATCTATTCGCGACTTACTTGCTGCCGCCTAATTTCCGCCTCGTCCAATTTCTCTTGTAACTTTTCCAGCGACAAATCCGTCGCCGTTTGCTGTTGCTCTTCCAATTTCTGCAAACGCTTCGGCGGATGTTTCTTTATAATGCTGACGTCCTCCTTATCGTCGTCGAAGGCTATCTCGAACGACATGCCGTTATCTGGGAAAAACGATCGCAATAACAATCATTTTCAGCGTTTAGATTAAAACGAAATGATAATATGCACGTAGGAAGAAAATCGATGGTTTCGTTTGTTTGGACGCTTTTCAATCTGAATCGCGCGGAATAACGACCGATCATTAGGACGTCGGCATCGATTCTTAACGGAATTTTAAGCGGTTTGTCGCCCTAACAATCGATTTCAATTCAATTGAGAAACTCACTGGTTTTCGTCAAATTATTAATGATACTCGCGCTGTTCTCCAACATTTCCGTCTGCGGTTCGGTACCGATCAGCGGCGGCACGTCGGAATTCTTCCTCGGCGTCGACACTTTCCGCATTAAATTCACGCCGTTCGCATTCGTGCCGTTATTAATCGGTTCGACCGCCAAGTTTTTCGCCGCACTGCAGCCCATCTCTTCTGCCTTTCTCCGAATCTGTAACTCATCGAAAGAATTGCGATTTCAAAGTTCAAATGCGAAATGAAACGTTCGGACGTTCTTAGTTATAAACGTTACGTTCGGTGGGAAATTTGCATAAAACAGTCGATAAAGCTCGTGTTGGCGTGTCGCGTTCTTGCTTGGTGAATTGTAAACGAGGGAATTTGTTGTAATTTACGATGCTGCAGTTCCCTTAATTAAAAATTGCGGGGAGCCGATGATTAACAATTCTTCGTAAATCGCTGGTCAACGATTCTCTCGTTGGATGAAATTAAATATTTCAAACGATAATGTATGACCAGCAATCAATCATTGCATTCGTAATAAATGGCTATTCTAACGTAAATAAAAATAATCGATTCGAACATGCTACATTGTTATCTGTGTGGAAGAATCGTAGGACAATGGAAACGAAAAAGAAGTTTACGGTAAGTTCATTATTCTGTTGAGGGATCTGCGGATTCCAGAACGTAATAAACACAAAACGCATCATTTAACCAAGCGCAAACAGACAATCACGCTTATTAAAATTTTAGCAGCAAATTGGCTACGATTTGTCAAAAGTTCCAAACAGAATTGTTAAACTTTCAAGAAACAACTATAGCAAAATTCAAACTTACCTTTAAGATATCGTTTGTTTAATCGTTTGTTTAATCGCAACGTTTAAAACAAGAGCCGCAACAACTGCCGTTCGCAATCGTATCAAACGCATTATTATTGTGAAGAACCTGATGGCAAATTAAAAATTGTAACCACTATTCTTCTTGGAAACCCCTATGGAAACCTACCTGTATGTTATGGGTTTGGATGGTATTAAATGCAGGGAAAAAGTGGTGCGGTCGAGTATGCGCGAACTAATTGTT
Source organism: Hololepta plana (assembly GCA_963695495.1). Taxonomy (NCBI): domain Eukaryota; kingdom Metazoa; phylum Arthropoda; class Insecta; order Coleoptera; family Histeridae; genus Hololepta; species Hololepta plana. Next base: position 1,493,173 of record OY968839.1, on the reverse strand, counting down.
TACATCGAAATAACCATGTAGATGGATTAATGAATTAATGCCAATTGGAGCGCGGAAATTCTTGCTAAACGCCGATTTCCTCCTCATTTATAAACTTAAAAACAAACGTGCGCTTTACTCGCAGTCGTTAACTTGCGGCTAAATCTTCGTGCATTTTGGAAAGCGTAATCAGTTGACGAAGTCGTCCAATAGCTTGTCCGGAAATCATCGGAGCTTTTGCGATGTTTCCGGATTCTTATTGCGGTCCACTCGATTAAACAAACGCGCCCCGCATCGTTGGTTGCCTATAATTAACGCGAAATCGGCGTCCGGCAACTTCTTGCAGGAATCGATCCGTGCAAAAGGCACGCGATTCGAATGGAACGTGTGTGCCGATTTTCGCGAATAACTCATCGACCGTCCATCCGAAGATTCTTTAACGTGACTGAAAGCTTTGGCCACGGCAAAAAATAATCATTTTCGCCACGTTCAATTTTTAACCACCAAACGTACGCATTCACGTGTTATCTCCAAAGACTTAAACGAATGCGAGCGAACGCAACGAATTATGATTAGTGTCACACGCGGTGGCAAAGAAACGATTCGATAAATAAAATTAAATAAATGGGGAAAATTGCGAACCGTCGTTGATTAATTGCGACGCGATCTTTCGCGCGTAATAAATGGCATCGGCGTAAATGGGTAAAAGTGCGAAAACTAGCACTGCTCGCACGCTAATATCGTTCCACGTAGGTTTTGCGCGTTCGCGAAACGGTTCGGCGAACAAGGAAAAAGAGCAGACGAGGAAGAAGGATTATTCTGGCGGAAAAGACGTAAACGTTCCCGCATACTTGCAATCGCTGAACGCGACGATGCAAAAAGTTACGTAACTTATTTGCCACTTTGATCGTACGCATTTAAAACGGACGTTTTCGCCGAGCGGATTAATTGTTAGAGATGGCGAGGAGGCACCCGGAACGAGGAATCCGGGCGAAAGAAGATGTTGTTAAAACGAAAAAAAAAAACAAAAAAAAGGAAACTTTAAATGGATTCTTCGTTTGTGCGTGTGCGTTTATTACGTTTTATAAGAGACGGAAGGCATGCGAATTAGCCGTGGCATCCGGGCAAAAATTATTAGCGAATTTATTAAACAATGCGACCGGCAGCCATCCGGCGAATGTGGCCATTCGATCGCGTAATAACGCACGCGAGAGAGAGAGAGAGAGAGAGAGAGAAGAGGCCGTCGAAGATTCTTCGAAATTCTTGACCCACGTCTTCTTCTTCTTCTTCGCGACACTATAAATCATTCCGTTTACTCTGCGATCGATTACTTCTTCGGGAAATCGACTTCCCATAGAAATCTCGCATGTTCAAACGGAACGTTAAGGAAACGTCCGAGGGAAAATAAGAAGAGTGCACGGTACAAATATAAACTGGCGCTTTAAGTTTATATATAGAAGAGCCGTCTTGTTATTATTACATTTCTAAAATCCACTAGCGCACAAAATGTAACACACTTACGAAAACATGCATTTGATGATAATAATAATAGTTTCTCGTCTCTCTATCGCATCGCGTTAGCTACCTCGCTCTTGCACGTGCGCCTCCGTACACGATCATTTATTTATAAATATGGCATTGCTCGAATGGAACACTGCCAAAAAGAAAATCGTAGCGTTAAAGAGAAGATTCTTCTCGAGTCGAACGGGAAAAACCGCATCGCAAAAAAAAATTACGTTCGTAGTGGGCACGAGAGAGCGAGAAATTTAGATCTTCCTGCATCGGCCCGAAAAGGAACGATAATCACATCAAAAATCCTTTTCCAAACCGTCATCGCGCGTCTTTCGCGCTGCTTCGTTTGTTTCTTGTGTTTGGCCCAAAGGCCGTGAAGGTCGCCCATTAAACGGCAGAAAGCAAGCTAACGAGGATTCACATAGTATCGGCAAAGGGAAATCCGCTCTTTGGTCGTTTCGCGAGCGTAACTTTCTTCGGCGATTTCTTCTTTCCCTTGGTGCTGACTTCGATTTCGAAAGTGGCCAGCAATAGAGATAATCGTTTGGCGATCAATTAATCGATTTCAATAGGTAATTAAAGTGACTAATTCCGTCTCAATTAATCGCGAAACGATTTTATCATTGAATCATTTGTGCAGGTGTTTCTTTATTATATCTTGCTACTTTTGTTCGCATTATTTGCGAACAATGAATGCAAGGTGACGGGAAACTGAACAATATTCCGTTTGCACCTGTATGCGTGCGTATTTGATTTGATTGCAATTAATTTTCCTCTCCTTCGCCTTCGTCATCGTCAATCAGCGAATCCTCTCTAAGTTAAATGCATTCCGCACCTAGATAAAAACGAGACGAGGATCTCGCCGCATGACACTGTTCACCTCGATCTACTTTAAACGCAAACGCGCCACGGTTTCGGACGAAGAAAACGTTCGGCGAAGATGATGGGCGACCAAATTCGGCTTAATTTCCGTAGTTTTATTCATGCGTATTCTCGTTCGTTCTCGTCCTCGTTTGCATATTTATTACGAATAAATTCGTATTGCAAAAAGCGAAGCGAACGATAATAGGAACGAGGATTATATGCAAAAAACGTTAACTTTTAACAATAACAATCCTCTCCCGTATTTACCATAGATTTATGTCACGCGGTGAACAATGAACGATCGCGTCTCTTTCGCCGATTCCTCTTCGTCTTTCTGGTTTACCGATCGAATTAATTGCCGTTCGATACGTACAAGTGTATAGATCGTCGGATCGGAAAGAGGCAAGGAAAAGAGTCGATCGATCGTACGTACGTAAAACACTAATAAGAAACATTGTTCGATTTTTGATGCTCGCAAACGTCAAGCGAAAGTCTGAAGGAACCGAAGAATAATTTAGTACCAAAAGCATCCGATTATTGGCGACGAGAACCCCAACAGTTGCTTACTTCGTGACTTTAAAGTTCGATTTCTGTCGAGAACAACGTCGCAATCCATCATTATTCTACGCGACGATTGACGGATTCTTCTTGATATCGGCGGTTAGTGTTAAAACGTGTAAATATGCGCGTACGCTTCCAAGGGCCGTTTTCGGTGTGTACCAACAGGAATGTTGTTGTCCAACTGACGTCGTTAATTAAAAAGAAGAAACGACGCCAATAAAGAAAGAAGTTATCGGAGATAAATACTCATCTGACCGTCACGTTGCATAAATTGCAGGTTTTTCTATTAATGGCCCAGGAAAATACGGCAACCTTTTGGCTATGATAACATATACTTCGGCAACTTCTTTGGGAACATCGTTGAAACCTTTTTCAATAACTTCGTCGGCAACTTCTTTTGTAACTTCTTCGGGAACTGCGTTGAAACCCTTTCAATAACTGCTTTGGTAACTTCTTCAGTAACTTCTTCGGAAACGTCTTCGACAACTTCTTCGGCAACTTTTTTTGGATCTTCATTGAAACCTTTTTCAATAATTTCTTCGACAACTTCTTCAGGAACTTCTTTGAGAACGTTTTCAGTAACTTCTTCGGTTTCAACGAAGTTAAACATTTTTCGATAACTTCTTTGGCAACTCCTTTGGGAACTTTTTCAGTAACTTCTTCGGGAACTTCGTTGAAACCTTTTTCGATAACTTCTTTGGTAACTTCTTCGGGAACGTCTTCAGTAACTTCTTCGGGAACTTCTTCAGTAACTTCTTCGGAAATGTCTTCGACAACTTCTTCGGTAACTTCTTCGGCAACTTTTGTTGGAACTTCATTGAAACCTTTTTCAATAATTTCTTCGACAACTTCTTCAGGAACTTCTTTGAGAACTTTTTCAGTAACTTCTTCGGTTTCAACGAACTTAAACATTTTTCGATAACTTCTTTGGTAACTTCTTCGGGAACGTCTTCAGTAACTTCTTCGGGAACTTCTTCAGTAACTTCTTCGGAAACGTCTTCGACAACTTCTTCGGTAACTTCTTCGGCAACTTTTGTTGGAACTTCATTGAAACCTTTTCCAATAATTTCTTCAACAACTTCTTCAGTAACTTCTTTAACTTCAGTAACGTCGTTGAAACCTTTTCGATAACTTTTCGGCAACTTCTTCGAGAACGTCTTCTGGATCTTTTTTGACAACTTCTTTGAGAACCTCGTTGAAACATTTGTCAATCACTTCTTTGGGAAATTTTTCAGTAACTTCTTTGGGAAATTTTTCAGTAACTTCTTTGGGAAACTTTTCAGTAACTTCTTTGGTAACTTGTTCTGTAAGCTTTGGGAACTTCTTGAGTAATTTCTGCGGTCACTTTTTCAACCACTCGTTTGACCAATTCTTGCGCCACTTATTCGTATATCTTCGGGAAATTCTTCGACCACTTTTTAATCTACCTTCATGTGCCAAAAAAAAAAACGAATCCATACAGGGCGATTTGAACGTATCCGATTACCACTGCGGCATACACATATAACTCGGAATCGAACGCACGGTAGAATCTGAATATTATATTTATGTAAAGTGAGATGGACAAAAGAGAAGCAACACGAAACAAAGAACGACGCTATTTGAGGATGGCAAGTTGGTTGTCGTTGTCTTTCTTTACTTACCGCACATCGTTCCTTTCTTTTTTTTTGTGCCGGTTCGCTAATATGGAGTTCGCTTCCGGCAGGCCGTTTCCTAAACTGGCGAGAGCTGGCACGGACCGATCGACCGACCGGCATCCTATAAGAGGTTGCATTATTTTATGCAGACGAAAGGAGACAGAAGAAGAAGTCGCTTTGGTACACATAGTTGCACGCATCGGCCTAACACACATCATCGAACCCGATGACAAAGAGCGCATAATGTGTGCGTACGAGAAAATAATAATCAAACGAATGCCTTTTGGAAAATTTATTTGTACTTCCAGAGACAGAGAAATAGAGAGAGAGAGAGAGAGGGATCGATTAAACCGAGCGAAGATCGAAATGGATAAAGCAGCGAGAGGAAGAGAGATCAATCGTCCTATTCAAATTCTTCGCGATGGTTATGATAATAGCGCAAAAGTGGCAGCAATTGCGATTGTCATAATCCTCGTCTTCCACATCGATATTTTATTATTATCGCCGTCTAATAGGTTTCGCTCGGCGATATGTTAGACCAACGGAAGGAGAAGAATTAAAGCTCGAAATCGGTCACGATTTAATCGAAGCTCTCGCCGTTACGATTGTTTTCTTCTTTGCGAGAGAGACCAATAAATTCGTCAGGAACGCAATGATGCGTGCAGAATATTCGCGTGCGAATTTCGGAACTGCGAATAATATCGCGACATCTTAATCGCCGCTATCGAGAACGATAATAAATGAACGACGAACGCGTCGGTTTTCGCCTTGTTTTGTTGCCTTTTCGTTCCGCAGGACGACGACGACTGCTTCGTTAAGGATCCGCAACGTTTTTGACACACATTCGGCGCAGGCTGTTTGCGACGTGATTCATTTGTCGCGCGATTGATATGCGACGCTCGTCGCATCGAGTGCGGCTCGTAACGCCATAATTGTTTTTCGTACGTAATCGATAATAAAGTTATTGATTGTCGAACAAACGAAATTTGCATGCAAATCGACGGCGGAATCCGCGGGGAATGAATTGTTTTGCGTGCAATTCTGGGAAACAAGAGATGAACGTTGATCGTCGTCAAATGTCCAAATTAGTAAGACTCAAGTGCAAATTACTTCTTTTGTTCGTTTAGCAACAAAATTCCTCGAATAACTTCCGCGTTACTCCATCGGGTCCGACGATTTCCTTCTTTTTTTTTTTGTCGCCGCTCACTATCAAACACCTGCACGCGGAATTACGAGCTTCGATCGATGACGATCGCGTTCGCTGGATTCCCATTTAGATCGCAAAATTGCCGCGAACGATCCGCATTTCCCTGTTGCGTTTTATGGCGATTCGACGATTTTCCGCGGCTCAAGCTGAATACGTTGCCTTACGCGACGCTTCGTCTTTTTTTTTTTCGTAATATTTTCGCAACTAACACTGAAAATAAACTTTATAACGCTTTTAGAAGCGAAACAACAAACGGCACGATGGATGGACGTGGCCTTGTTTGATCGTCGTGTGTTTTCTTCCTCGCGTGCGTTAGAGAGAAACATCGAACGCATATTTTTAGTCCATTACAGCAACGCGAGGAATTTACACTTTTAGCTTCCTGTACGGGAATAATAATAAAAGGAACGAAAAGAAAGCGCCGGCATTAGATTTTCCGAATAAATCCCCCACGTCCGTCCATCTCCCTTTAACGCGCTCGAACCGACCGAGTGAGAGAACGTTCGCGATCGGGCGCACGTAACGCGGTCGTAATAAAAGAGGTCTAAATACGTTTTCGGTCTTTTCGTTTCTAATTCCGGCCGAAATCCCTTCGTAGGCTCATCGGGGAAATCGGCGCGAGTGAACATTTCGTCGAACGCACCGAAACGTGCGTCTTGGTTGGTCTCCCGCTCGCCGCGGGTGCCGGGGACTCGTGGGCCCGGTGCCAGCAATGGAAATAACGTTCTAAATATGGATTTTTTTCGTCGCGACGCGTCATCGTTTACATCCCATTAGGCAATGAAACTCGCAAAAGAAAAACCGTCCTCGTCCTCCGATCGATTTCGATCATCGTTCGCCCCGTTTTTTTTTTTCGCGCGATTTCGAGAAAAACTTGCGGCCGGCCTGTCTAAATCCGTGTGCGAGCGCTAGCGAGAGAGAGAGAGACCTATTTTCGTGCGGCGGTAAAAATAAAACGGGGCCCCCGCGACTCTTCTATTCGGGATCGAGAGTAAATTAGGCGCCCTCGAAATCCGAATCAAATGCGGTCGTCGCAGGCGAGCGCAAAGGGAGAGGAAGAAGAGAAAAGACGACGACGACTTCGGACGGAACCAATCCGTTATCGATCGCCCGTCGATTCGACGCTGCGCCGCATTCGTTGAATCGATCGAGCGGATCTGATTCGAATTGATTAGGACGCGACGGGAATTGGGACCGCGGCGAATCCCAATTAGAGCAGATTCGAACTGGTCCAAGTCGATTCGTTTGCGCTCGGGCAACGGATGCTCGCATCAATCAGTGGCTGCGCCCGAATTTCGACCGATTCTCGATTCTTCGCCGTTCGCTTTCGCTGCTCTAGCCGGGGCAATAATTACAAAATTATGCAAGTCCTTCTAGAGTTGCCAGGTTTATTATTAGGCTTCCTCTTCGGTTTGTTTCGCATTCGAGGTTTGTTTTTTTTTTTGGGAAAAGGATTGTTAAGTATCTCAGATACGTATACCTTTAGATAATGAGTACTAACACTGCAGAAATACCTGTTCGCACTATTTACCTAGGTTAGCGTTAATTTCTAATTATTCCTATTGTTAAACTTCTATTTTCACTATTTGGAAAGCTGTTAAAAAGTCCTCTAATTATAAAGGTCGATACAAAAAGGGCCACCAAAATCTGTAAATCCAGAGCGAATTAAGCATTTGAACAAGTACTTGTAGTTAAAAAGTGCTGTAAAATAAAGTAATAGATGTAACTTACTACCAAAGTTGTGAATCGCCGTAACATTTCCTAACAGGATCAATTTGTGCTGATTAATTAGAACGACTTTCTTTTGCATACCTTTATATATATATATAAAATTGTTCTTTATTATTACACGTAACAAACGAAACTATCGAGTAAAATTATGATTAATTAACAATAATTAAGTAAATCTTTATGATTATAATGAGAGCGAAAGAAACTAAAAATTGAAATAAAAAAGCGTTCGAAACGTAGATACAAATTGCTCGTCGGGCGTCGACTTGCGATTCCTGCAAAATTCGAAAGGAAGCCGCCGCGAATCCATTGACTAGTCATGAACGATCAGAGCGAGATACGAAATGAAGAAAACGCATAAAGGCGACGATAATGATATTCATATTTAAATTAATATTATAATTAATTAATAACAAAATTGTACAAACGATGAGTTGATTCCCTTCGCCGAACGTTATACCAACCGATTGGTAATTCTGCCACGATGCTACAGTATATTGCCCAAAAATACAAAAATATCCTCTCTCTCTTCATTCGACTCGACCATTTTAAATTCGCTTCTTTCTCATCAAACATTCTATCAAACATATCACTTCGCTCTTTAGGCCTCTTATTCCCCCGACAAAATCCGTCGCTTTTCAACTCACGCGATGGTCAAAATGGCAATCATTTAAGTACTCGTAACTGCCCGCTGCCGAAGAGGTTAATTGCGTTATGCTGTAAAAAAAAAATGGGCACGAAAGTGAATCGCCCTCCCGCCTCCTTTATTATCTCATTTCGTTCTTGTTTTGGCAAGTTTATTGTCGTCATTCCGCGTTCAATCGACCAGTCTTCACTTCCTCTTGGACAGATCGAGTTCGCCCTGTCCGTTGGCGGTCATCACCGACAGCGGTATCGTGATGAACTGCGGCGGATGCGCCAACCCGTTGGCGTCGCCCTGCGGCGCCAGGCTGAAGATGACGCCGCCGTTCGACGGCGTCGCGTACATCATACCTTGCGGCGTCTGGTACATCAGCGGCGATATGATGGACGTCGTCTGCGGTTGCGTCGACGATTCGATCTTCGACTGTTGAGTTGACGAGGATGGCGAAGACGCGGCCGACGCCGCCGCCGCCGCTGCTGCGGCCACCGATTGCGCTAAAGTAATCGAGGCGATGGCGGATGATGACGATGATGGGGCGGCGGATGGCGACGGCGTCGAAATTGGCGGCACGTTTTTGTTCGGCGCCGTTTGAAAGTGGACGCTCGCCGATTGTTGCGCGGACGTCGACGTCGCGTTGTTCGTTCCGTTCAGTTTCGGCTTGATGTCGGCGGGTTCGAGGTCGCCGCCTTCGTTGTCGCTGCTGTCGCTGCTGTCCGCCGCCGACATGTTCTCGTCCTGGAAAAGAAGAGGAAGGGCAAACAGCGTTAGAATGCGATTTCTTATTTTTATTTCTCATGTAAGCGAATTCCGTCGGTTCGTTCCGATAAACGTTTTGAGAAATGCTTTGGGTGGAATAAAAAGCTGCAGCCGCAGAAGAGTATCGCGATTGTTTCGTTGGCCCGAAAGGAGTCAATGCCGACTTTATATAGCGTTGCCTCTATTCGTGTCCGATACGAAGTTATTCCCATTAATGCTCTCTTTTTTCCTGTTCACTCTCCACGTCACTTTTCTTTTCGTGCCCGATGAATGCAAAATCGTTTTCGGCATTTGAAAATTTTTACATACGCGAAATACCGAACGAAACGTACAAACACATAACACGCCGTGCTTTGGTCATTTGTGGTGCCGCAAGCGGGCGAAAGAAAAGAAAGGAGAGCGACAGAAGCGAACCGAGTTGAAAATGACAAATTGCAAAGCGTCTCGTTACAACGGCAATAAAATTTCTCTCATTGAAGGAAGAAGAAGCAAAAAGCAGAATCGATTGGGAAAAGAGTAGAAAAATACCGAAACGTAAGAGCAATAAAAATAAACGGACTTAGCCAGTCTAAGTAGCAACGAGAACGAAGAAAAAGGAACGACAAAGAAATGAGGAGAGTTCGTCTCGGTACGAGAAGAAGAAGAAGAAGAGATCGACGGAAACAAATAAGATAATAAAATAAATGAAAAGGAGCGAATAAAAAATAAGGGCGCTTGCAAAATAAAATTGGCAACAACAAATTTTACAACGTAAGTGAGATTCCGATTTAAATTGCTAAAGTACATCCTTCGACCTAAAAGTTCGTAAACTAGCACTTGTTTTTTTGATGCAGTGCTGCGGTTGCTAAATTTCGTTAAATTTCGATTGTTGCAAAAGGAGTTAGAGCGCCAAATGTCCAAACAACATCTTTCTACAGTCGGTGCAACTATTAAATTCTGTTTTAAACTCGGGAACGAGCTTTAACCGACACATTCGAAACATTAAACGCGAATCTCGTGTAAGTCTCTGAAGAGTGGCGGAGACACTGATGATGAGCATCGATTAAGAATTCGATTAATCGATTAAGAATCATCGAGAACAACCAAAAAATCCTCATCGAGACGAGTTGCATTCGAATTGGGAATGTGAAAAGGATTCGATTCGCACCATTTTCCTTCGGAATTCTTCATCGATAGCGGAGGGAAAGGACAAATGCCGGAGACAACGAGAACAATTTCATCATTATTCTTCGTCTCCTATCGCTAGCGTATAGAAAATGAACATTCCCTTTGCCATTACGTACATACGGATGCTACCACTGCTAACCATCATCATCATCATCATCATATTACATCTATCTAAGTCACCAGATGCGACCGACCGTATAGTGCAGCGATGAAATAAAAGAAGAACGGCCTATAATAGGCAAAAGTACAACCAGCCACCAAGCAGTCTGCGATTTTCCAATCGGAATCGCATCGTAAAACTCGTCTTTGTCAAATTTGGTATTGAATCCGACGACTCTCTCTCGACTCTCTGTTCCTCTTTTTGCTCTCTCTCTCTCTCTCTCTCTCTCTCTACTTTTATTTGTCGTTCGGTGCAGCAAAACTAAGAAGTGGAGGAAGAAGAAGAATCCAATGTACAGTCAGAACCGAGTCAAGACTACTAATTAGATGAATTAATTGTCTTTTATAATGTCCACCACTCGCATTTATTTATTTATATGCCGAACGATAAAAAGAGGATTGAATCGAGGAGGGATTCTTCGTGGATATCCAGCGTTTCTTTTTCCCATCCCCGTTTCGCTGGAAGATATTTTATATCTTCAACGCGCACGTACACACGCAACAACAATGCAAGCGAGGAGATAAAAGATTTAGTATTGCACGTTTGGAGAAAGAGAAAAGCCATTCTTCTTGCTCTTCAAACGCTTCGTCTTCCACATCTCGCGACTCCTTTTTGGTTCGGATACTACCACCAGAAGAGATAACCATCAGCGCAAAGATTTCAATTGTACCCTTCTCTCTCTCTCTCTCTCTCTAATTTAGAAGCTCGCGAAGATCATTCTCGATGCTCAACTCAACCCATGCATTTTGGCGCAACTTTCAAATATTAACGCAAACTTTAACTTTGCTAATTTAGGCAAATCTCGAGGCGGCAGGAATTCTGCGCGATAACAAGAAATAATATTCTCGGAACGTCAACGTATTTGGCCAACGGATAAATAATTCATGCGATCGCTCGTAATTGCCATCGAGATAAAGCGATAATTAACGTCGATCGCGTACGAGGAACAATTGCGCGCGGATTTAATGATAATAATAAACGGTTATTGTTAAGTGTAATAATTGCAAGAGGAATTAACGCACGAAAAAAAAAAAAAAAAGAACGAGAGACGAAGAAAATTGATATTATCGTCACATTTCATGTCGTTATAATTACTTGAATGTGTCCGATCTTACATGCGTGTATCAATATGGAACGTCGATTCGCCAATTTAATTCTTCCACTTCCTTCTCTTTCTCTCTCGCTGTTAACATACGATAAACTCGATGGGATCCGTCATAATCGATTCTATGGGAAGATGCCAATTAAGAATACGTATGGTGGAAGAAGAACGAATTTTTTTCAACAATTTCAAGTGGGAATCGAATCCGGTTCGTGAGATTTCAATCTGTGTTAAGTAACGATTATTTAACTGGTGCGAGCCGTCGCCGTCGACGACGCAGATGGTCTTCTAAATGGCGCAATTGGGCCGAATCGGGTGCAAATGACGGGGTATCGCGAGCGACCTTAATTAACATCTTCGACCACCTTTAACCACCGAACATTTTCGCAAAAGCAAACCAACGCTAACGTAAATAAACAAATTGGAACTTCGTTTATTTTTCCCCTTCTCTTAGCCCTTTGTTGTTGTCGCATTGTTAACGATGGATGGCCTTTGTTTCGTCGTCCCACAGTCGAGCGACCGCAAGAGAAAATAAAGTTAAACTAGAAGAATCGATCGGCCGAATAACCGAAGAGATGAAACAAAACAGAGAGAGAGAGAGAAAAAAGAGAGGAAGCGAAAGAAACAAGAGGACCCGTCAGTTCTTAGGCGCCGGACTTTTTGATCATTTCGGGTATTGACCCTTTCGGGTACCGGGTCAACTCCGCTTAATACGTGCGAGTGTGTAACGTTAAAACGTAACACACACAACGGGAGAAACGCTCGACCATCTGATCGACGGATCGGCCCAAACGGCGTCGGATCGTTAGATTTTGCGCGAAATTTGACGCGAATTCGTTCCGGAATCGAGCGAAAATTGTCGATACGTAAGCGGCGGACGCTCCGAACGCAAACGAAGAAAGGTTGATAGATCTAATTAATAACAGCGAATTAGTAGCGGAATCGATCGTTCAATCACAATCATCGCGGGGGTGACGCGAAATGACGCCGAAAAATCGATGACATACCTGCGAGGAGCAATAAACGCGCGGCGACGCAGGAAGAGTGCAAGAGCGAGTGCGAAAAAGAGGTGAGTCGCGGAGCAGGTGGTTTTGTTCATGATCAATCATGCAGAAAAGTATCCGTGTCTTTCGCTCTTTATTTGTCGCGGCGCTTCATTCGGCTTTTGATCGTTTCATTAAGACCTTTTATTTCCTCTTCCTCTCCGTCATCGACCTCTTTTCTTGCGTAGCATTTAGGGATATCGATGGAAATCGAAGTTTGCCAACTTTTTAATCGATTAATCCGCATACGAAGTTCACCGCTGGATGATTTCGTGAGGAATTTACGAAGAAGAAAACGTTGTCCGCCGCGGGGGACGGAGAGAACCGGAAGTAGATCGTTGTCGTTTAACAATAATACAATTATCCGCAATAAATAGGCGATATGATCTTGTCCACCGACTTATAACGCACGCAAGTATGTGCACTTCTTTCGAGCCGATGGTAATCTTTATAAAAGCAAAAAAGACGAACGCGGAGAGGACGATGCGTCTCCGATATTGTAACAGAACAAACGAGAACGGCCAATAAGTAATGGGGTCCCTTTTGTCGCGCACAATTACAACAACGCGAAACAATGGCCATTATATTATATTATCGAAAGGGGGCCCGTGCAAAATATTGACTTATTATTATTGAGAGGCCGTAGCTTAAACCGTACGTGACATAGTACGAGGAGGAATAGAAAACGAACGAAGTTGCACGTGAAGAAGAGCAAAAGGTCCACGCGTTTAGACGAGGAGACACAGCAGAAGGTCCTTCTTATTTTTTTTTTCGTTGCTACCACTGTTAAACGTCCGCCTTATAGCCACAATAATCTTCCATGCGTTTAACTCGCATTGTTTCGGCAACTTTTTGATTGAAACGTCTTATCGTTAGACAAGTTCTAGTTGTTCGTTCGCTGCTCGAGGGTTTTCTTTTCTCGTCGAAACGAGGAGCGATCGAACGAAAGCGAGTCGGTTATTTTAATTGTATTTATGGCGACAAGCAATTGTACAAAGGAACAGTAAACCAAGTGATCCTATTTTACATAAGATAATAAACATGTGTGTGTGTGTGTATTGGGGTGGAAGAAAGGTGAAGAGATAACGCGACGGAGAGGAACGAAAAAGCAATCGTTTTACCACGGAGATGAAGACGAAGCTGCTGGTGTACGAGGGAGAAAAGCGACAGCAGGAGTAAGACGAGGCGAAGAAATGAAACGGTTCTTCGACGAAGAGTCGAACGTCGAACAAATTTTGCCAATACCTTCCCCCGAATCGAATCGGATGTTTGCCAAATTTTGAAAGCGTTTTCTTCGCTTCGTTCGTTTGCCCGTCTTGTTTGCGATACCTTTTTCCATTTCACCTGTTCGTATGTTAATATGCGATTATTATGCGGGGAGAGAAATGTTCGTTTTAATTGCAAACAATTAACCGCAACATGATATTTACGGGCACGTTATAAGCGCGTGCTGCTGTTTCGTATCGCCCCGTCGATGATGATGATGTTGATGATGAAGATGACGAGGACAAAACGTTAATAAATAACGTACGAAAAAAAGGAACGTAGGAAGACGACCATTTTTGGCGGTCCACCGTAAAGTTAAGTAATGTATAACAGAAATGTTAATAACAATGCCGGATGTCCACGTGGATATAGGCGGAGGAAATTCTCGACCCTATTATTTCTGTTTTTTAACATACGATTACATGTAACAATGTTAATAAGAGTTATTAATTTGTTCAAGAGAAAATCGTCCTTGCTATCGATTAATTTCTACTGCCATTTTCGAAAGAAACAAACGAAGCTTTTAATCAAAGAAAACGGTTAACCAAACTTTACTTAATAAAAAAGGAAACTTTTAACCAAACGAAAGTTTGAACCAAACAAAACTTTTAATAGAAGAAAACTTTTTACCAAAGTATAGTTTAAAAGAAACATTTTAAACTAACGAAAGTTTTGGCCAAAGAAGACTTTTCATCAGAGAAAACTTTTTACCAAACTACAGTTTAAAAGAAGTTTAAACCAAACAAAACTTTTAATCCGAGAAAACATTTTACCAAACTATAGTTTAAAAGAAAAGAAAACTTTCAACTCAACGTAAGTTTTAACCAAACAAAACTTTTAATCAGGGAAAACTTTTTCCCAAACTATAGTTCAAAAGAAGTTTAAACCAAACAAAACTTTTTACCAAACTATGTTTTAAATGAAAATAAAACTTTTAACTCAACGAAAGTTTTAACCAAACAAAACTTTTAATAAAAGAAAATTTTTTCCAAAACTATAGTTCAAAAGAAGTTTAAACCAAACAAAACTTTTTACCAAACTATGTTTTAAATGAAAATAAAACTTTTAACTCAACGAAAGTTTTAACCAAACAAAACTTTTAATAAAAGAAAATTTTTTCCAAAACTATAGTTCAAAAGAAGTTTAAACCAAACAAAACTTTTTACCAAACTATGTTTTAAATGAAAATAAAACTTTTAACTCAACGAAAGTTTTAACCAAACGAAACTTTTAATCAAAGAAAACTTTTTACCAAGCTATAGCTCAAAAGAAGTTTAAACCAAACAAAACTTTTAATCAAAGAATACTTTTTACCAAACGAAAGTTTTAACCAAACAAAACTTTTAATCAAAGAAGCCTTTTTACCAAAGTATACGTTAAAAGAAAACTTAGCCAACGAAATCCATGATAAATATGAAGAAATTATACCAGAATATTGAAATAAAAGAGAAACCTGTAGAAAAGAAACCGAGGAAGAAATTCCTGTCTTTAGCTTCTTCCTTTTTAACGATTCCTCCGCCATAAGTCTTTTTTCTTGTTGTTTAACACTTGTGCGGCCGCCACGAAGACGTTTATGGCGATGTTTCGTAATCATAACTTTCTTCGACGCCTTTTTTGTAAAAGGCGACGCGTGCGAAATTGAATGCGCAAAAAAAATGGTTTATTGAGGATTTCTTCCGCCATCCAGCAAGAAAACTTTCATCTTAACAATACTTATTGTAATTTGGTGCCAATTGCTATTTAATTGAAATTATTAACCAAATAGATTTTTCCCTCATATTTCTCTTCATTATGTTAACCAAACTACATCTTAACAGTAAAGATATACATTTTAATAATGGTAATAATATACAAGGTTTCCATTTATGGTGGGCATACGGATCAGGATATAATATAGCGTATGAATATAAATTTAATGCCAATTTCATTTTCGTATTGGGAAATAATTATGTCTAATTTGCAATAAACCGAAGCAAAAAAAAAGAGAGAGAGAGAACGAAGAGGAGGCGGACAACGATATCGTCGCTGTCGACGATGAGGATTACGTGTTGCAAAAAAAAAACAGAAAATAAACTAAAAGAGAACGAAGAGCGAGATTGCGCCGAATTGGGTTAATTGCAACAAAATAATAATGACGATGACGACGACGACGGCGATGATAATAATCGTTTCTTATTTATGGCGGCAATTATTCGCCAAACTAATGCAATAGGATCGAAAGAATGTCGTTTAAATGATATTTAAAGCCGATTGAATGCTCTCGCGAAGAATCCACGTCGATTAACGAGAGAATCGAAATAATGGAGTCAATAGGTTACAGGAGGATTAAGTCGAAGGACGTGCCGACGTGTTTTGATTGATTAACAACGAGGCATTTCGCGAAGAGACGAACCACTTTCGGGGAACAATTGAGCGAGGCCCGATTCTAACACGAATTCTTTTCTTCCTGTACGAAAATAATTAAGGTCGATTAATTCTCGGAAAGTTTTCCCAATTCCTTCCCTATTAATCCCCCATCAATTTCGTTTCCTCCTCGATAATCGTCGTCGTCATCATCATCGACGAATTAAAATTTATTACGTTACCGGTAGCAGCGACGTGTACGTACGTATATGAGAGAGAAATAAATAAATAATAAAACAATAATCGTCCATATACGGTCGGGAGGACCTTCTATGGACAAAACCGTATTTCTTTCACTCCATAAGAGCGATCGGTCGTGTTCGACACCGGCCGCGGCACAACAACAGCACAGCACAAGAAGCACACGCAGCGTTTCGAATCGCCCGAGCGAACCGATCGGCACGGAAAACGTAGGTGAACCCCGGAGTGGCGACAGTTTCTTCTTTCCTCAGTGACGGCTGTTGCTCGCCGGTAACGTCCGTGTCCGTGTGCGCGGTTTCGATTTCGCGAGGGGTAAACGAGAGCGAAGGGTGAATTTCCGGGCGAATCCGGGCCGGTGTTTCGTTGTTCGTTATCGTCGCCATCGTCGATCCGTCCGGAATTCGTCGACGGCGTCGCGATGCGGGGCCGTCCGTCGACCATATGGTGAGTAAACTTGAACGGTTGCACTTTTCGCGAGGCGTCGCGTAAAATATTTCGCGGTTATTGCTAAATGCGCGCTTTTGCTTAATGCGAGCTTTTACGAATTTTACCTAAAATTGTCAAATTGTACGTTTGTTGTTGCACTTTCCGCGCGTGCGACGATCTTTTACGTCCACGCGTTAATTTTGCAAAAATTCGCGAAATCCGAGCCGCGCTTCATTTCTCGATCGAATGCACGGGGAAAGGAAATGCTCTGTTTGAATTTGAGAGAAATTAAACAAAACGTGCTTTACCGATGATCGTCGTCATCCTCCTCGAGAAATTTGCAGAAATTATTGCTGATTGTTACACAATAAAAACCAAAGAATGCAGAATGAGACAGATCTTATGGGAATGTGAGGGCATTGTCGATCCGTGCACGGGGTTGAAATTGCGCGCCCCGCAAGGAAACGAGAAAGAAACGGGCGCAAATGGGGGGCAGCAAAAAGCTGCCCAGCAATAACGCGGTCGACGACGACGATAATAAGACATCCAACCACAAAAAAAAAATGTGTACATGCCTCTTCTCATTTCGTTTCTCTCATTTTCTCCACGTATAAACCACACATATGTGAATCATTCGGCGTTGTTTGTTGTGTGTTACAGAATGCGGCGCGCGAGAGAGACTCGGGCGTCCAACGACCCGATCCCCCAAAGACATATGGTCGGAAAATGGTGTCGCATCGCCGTCAAATCGCCGTCGATCGCCGCCGACGGCGTTCGAACCGATGGCGACGCCGGTAATCGATCGTCCCGCGTGGAAAAATCGCGGAAAATTCCCGATTAACCACCCCGGACGGGGTTAAACATCAACAGGTGTGACCTCTGGGGAGTCCCCACCACACCTTACCGCACATACACAACAAGCAGCAACAACAAGAACAACAACAACAACACGCACACACACACACAGACAACTCGGTCAGCGCCACAGTTCGATGTCGAAAATCACGAGTCGCTCTCTCTCTCTCTCTCACTCGCTCGCTCGCTCGCCGATCGCAAAGGTAAATTATTTCTTTTTATAAAATGCCTTTTCATTATTCGGCCCGAAAAGCCATTCATCCCGTATCGTTTGTTAATAACAAGCGAGGACCGATTGAATTCGATTCCAGACGCGGTCGAGAGTTGTTCCTCCCGCAAGCAACCCTCTAAAAGAAACGCGACATCGAATTAATTAATTGGTAAAGAGAAACTTTTTTTTCGGGGGCGATAAATTGCCTCGTTTCGCAAACGCGGGTTAATCGAAATCTTTGCCCCCTTTTCTTTCGCATTGTTTTCCAACGAGACCACGCGAATTAATTGGATTTGGCGCAAAAGTCGATCGACTTTTTCGATACGCCGCATCTCTTTCCTCATTTCGTTCTCTCTCGCTGCGTCTCTCGGTCTTTCGTTAACAAGTTGTTAAGATAAACGAGATGGGAAACGTAAATTTATGCACGTTTTTGTTCGGTTCGATCGCGTTGTTGTCGATCATCATCAGCAGCAGCAGCATCGACAACGTATGGAATAACAAGAGATCATCTTCTTTCGCGTTTTCTTGCGTCTTTTTTTGTGTCCTCCACATCTTGTTATTCTTCATCAATTAATAGTGAAAAATATGTGTTAAATAAGTATAATGATGATGGTAATGATGCGATGAACGGCGACGGGAAGGAAAGGAGAGGCGAAGAAAAAGTGGCCGATGAAATTGGCAGGAAAAATGTAATAAAATGATAAATGGCAAAAACAAAGAAGCCGGGCGACTTCTTTTCTTGTTGCGTTAAACAGTCGTAGTGATAATGACGACGAGCAAGAAGAAGAAATTTAATTTAATTTATTTTAAAAATATTCAGAGGTGTTGTGGCAGGAAAGAATCAAAGAGCAGGAGGAACGGGTGAGCGAGAGAGTGTCGTGTTTTGTAAATTAATAGTCTCGACTTTATAACACTTTAACGAACAGGAAGATTTTTTTTTTGCTTCAATCCTCGTTCATTTTAAATTGCGCAATTTTTCGTGCGATTAACATCGAATAAGAATCGATTTTTTGCAGTCTAATAGAGCGTTGTTTCGCGTAATTTTCGAATGTTCGCGAAGAATAATTTCTGGGGATAGCCCCATAATCTTCTGCCGATTGTATCCGTCAAATCATTCGATGAAATTCCAAATAAAAACAAGTTAATGGTTTTAAGACTTATTCGCTCGCTATTTATTTATTATTGCGTTCGTTAATTATTGCAATTTTTTTGCTGATTAATATAGGTAGTAAAGCGAAAGTAAAATAAGGGCTTCCCCCCATTAGAACGCTTAAAAATGAAACGGCCAGAAAAACGAAACGCAGCAACATTTTAATGATGCTCATTAATAAAAGTCAATTATGCTTTTAACCAGATTTTATTTATTATTAAAATTAGCATTAGCATTTTCGCATCGCTACCCCATTCTCGTTTACGTCCTCATCGCCAATAGTTTTTGTTACGAGAAAAAAAGGTCGGAAAAATGATTGGAAAAATAAAAGATTGCAAAAAGAGAATTGATTATAATATTAGCACGTCTCATCAATCGGCGTATCTCGCAGCTCTTCTCGATTTTAAATAACCATTATTATTAATACCATTCGATTTATATTCGCTTTCTGTTGCCAGACGTTTATTTGCAATCTCTTAATTTCCTCGCCATTATTAGGATTAATAATTTCGCACTAATTAGAAGCGAAACAAACTTTTTGTTTCGTTTAGAGCAAAACAAATTAGCGTATTGGCGATATTAATAAATGATCGTCATTTATTTAGAGATGGATCCAACATTAGCATTCTAAGACTTTTTCGCAATTTCACGCAAAATAATTAATTAATTTTAATAAGGATTAATGATTTCCCCATACGATCGCATTTATCCATCATTAGATGCAATTTATACAGGGGAAGGTTTTTTTCTTTCCTCTCGTTCACTGTCGATAATAGTTGACAATTTCATTTTTTTTTCTTCAATTACAAAATAATAAAGGAAATACATGCGATTTTATTTGTTCGTCCGGATGTGGCGTTTTCGTGATTATTAATAAATTAAAAGCGAGCGTGCGATTAGAATAAATTAAGATCGATTTGGTGAAATGATTCATAAATGGTTTTCGTAATAACAATAATAATTGTGTCGCACTTAATGCCTCCATAATATTAATAATTTTCTTTTTACTGAATCGCAACAATACGAATACCAAATTCGTATTTTGTATTACAACAATCGCAAAAATAGCAGAGAGCGAGACAGAACAATGGCAATTTAGAAACGAAGCGATTAATCGTTTTATTATTTTAATTACCAACCCATAATTTAATTGCTAATCGATTAGAACAAAAACAGAATTAAAAACTTTTAAAATTAAATTTTCTTTTTAAACGCAACGAAGAGAGGAAGAAAAGATCGCGGGAAGATTCGGTTAAGACCAGTAGCTCTTCGTAACAAGAATACCGTGGGGTACGGCAACAACAGAGAAAAACAACAAGAACAACGTTAACAGCGTAAAAAAAGCGAACGGACAAAGAAAAGTAAAACGATTGTTACCGCCTTTAACTCATTCACTTCCATAACGAAATTATCTGACAATGCGCCCCGTTTCGCCTCTTTCACTGTTTCAGATCGTCATCATCGTCATCAACAACAACAACAACAACAAATAACATCTTCTCGTTTGGTAACCGTGGGCGTCTTTACAACTACCGCCGCTATACAACACGAAAGAAGAAACCTGACGACAATGTGCACGGAAATTGAGACATCATCATCGTCAACTACCACAACAAGAAGAAGGCCATCGTCGTCGTCGACAACGTTCAAGGGAATTTTTTGACGCGTTATTATTTGGCAAATTTGGATAGAAAAACAAGTCATTCGAATTGCAAAACTAGAAAAAAACGCCAACGCTGGCGATTTAACTTTTTTTTCTTTTGCGAAACGTCTCCTTAATTAGCGAGCAATCGGGGGGAGACCTTTCTAACGGCCACCCTACGCTATAACCTTCGCCTAATAATAATTTATTATAACTGCAAGAACAACAACGACGACGACGACGTCGACAAGGAAAACGTTAGCCGAATTCTTTCGATTTGAATCACTCGCTTTTAGTTTTAATTAGCTTAAGATAATTGCAAAAAAAAATGATAATTTGTTAATCGACACGTGCCATACAATTTAGTTAATTAAGTTTGTCTTCGTTGCGGCCATTTAGAAGCGATAGGAAGGTAAGTGAGTGTTTAGATTTGTAAGTTAAAACGTTCGTCGTCAAGTTGCTTGCTCGCTTGCTGCTATTATTTTCCGATTCGAGCAACATCATCGAATTTGAGTGCTTAAAAGAGATTCAATTAAAAAACTTTAAAAAAAAAGTGGATGTAAAATAGAAGCGGCGATAGAGAAAGATGGTTACTGATTATCGTTAGATTGGATCGTTCCAACCAACGAAAATTCCTTCTTCTACACGACGTGTCAATCGCGTGTCAATCATTTTTTTCTTTCTTCTACGCTCCACCAGAAGCATTAACATTATTAACCGATTGGGAGAAGATGAAGGCGAATGGTTCCATTCTTCTCTTGTACAATTATTTACCAATCGATTTTTTCCTTCTTTCTTTTCAAAGCGGCTTCCATCGCCGATGTCCGTCTAAATAATTAACAAACAGTAGTTTATCTGGCCGAAAGTTTTTTCCTTCTTTTTAGTACGGTAAAATATCGAACCATTTGTCTTCTTCCTCGTATAATCGTATACCGAAAAAAAAAACGAACTAATCGGTTAAAATCTCTCTTTCTCTATCTGCCCATTTATACCTCTTCATATGTTAACTTATTTACCAAACTGTTTATTAATTTCTATCGTCTAAATGACCATTAAATACCAAGTGGGTAATAATAACGATAGCAGCGAGCGAGCGAGCAGCACGAAGAAAAAGAAATTGAGTAAAAGGAAGCTGAAGGTATCATTATCATCATCATCGTCGACGAAGATCGAAGCGATCGATTAAGAAGCCACAAAAAAAGTAATAATCAATCCGTTGATATGATTGATATTTATTGATCGGTCTTCTTCGAGGCTGAGGATTTTTTGTTTTGGCTCGAACGTTTAACGTAGAGAAAAGAAATCGTGTTTGTCTTCGATTGACCGATTCGATTTACCGAGCGCTCCGTAAATATTGATGGACGATAATTAAAAGGTCTTAATCGCATTATAGTCCTAGATTAAAATTTAACGTAAGCTAAGTTAATTTGTAAGTTACAATTAACGGCGTTCTTATGGGTCGTCGTTTGAACACAATTGGCTGGACAGCTTTAAATAGTTTCTCCGTGTTTAACGAATCGCTCTTTGTCCCCCAGTCGCCAACGAACGGAGTTCGCCCCATTTAATCGTTTGCAAATCAGTTTGTCACATTGCGTAAAGATCGTTATCGAGCGAAAATTTACACGTATCGCTGCAGAACGTTACCAGCATCGGAGGAGACGGGCGAACGCAAAAAAAAAACAAGTCGAAGGTAAGAGCGACAATTTCGCAAACTGGGGGCCCCGACGATATGCGATTCAATAAAGAGGTAAGCGTATAATTAAATCACATTAACTTATTAAATATAATGATACGGTGCTGATTTGCTTTCGTTATAATTTTTGCAATTCGGTTAACTTCCCTTTTTTCTTTCTTCTGCTCCTTCTTCTTCGTCGGCTAAATGCGCGTGTATGCGAAGTATCAATTTTCATAATGTAATTTCGCTCGTTCGGTCGACAAACGACGACGATGTCGATGATGGCCAGAGAGAATGCTTGGAATACCAGAAGAAAAATGAGCGGTGATTGATCCAATTTACGCCATATAAATATTGTTAAACGAAGGAAAAAACCTCGCTCTCCTCGCGTCGTTACCGTAATGGCAAATAATAAAAGAGTTCCTCTGTCCTTTTTTTTTCCTTTTCTCCTTCGTCTTCCTCCGGTTCTTTTTCGTCGTCGTCAGGTTGTTTTCGATCCCGATAATGTTCTTCGCCAATCGACCGATAATCAAATAATTGGTTCGGCTTATTATTGCGATGATGATGCCCGATGGTCGAATTGAATTTAATAATAAATAAACGCCGCATTATATTTAATCATCATCATCAGCGTAATATACCCATAACCGTAAGTATCATCATCGTCGTCGTCGACGTCTTCCCGAAAATTTCTTATTAACATTTTTCTCCTCTTCGTCATTATCTTTCGCCTCCTTTTTCGTTTTAATTATTATAATTTAATTACATAATCGAATCGACGATCCGATTAAACGTTTTATTCAATTAGATCGTATGGAGAATGATTCTTTTTAGTCGATTAATCGTTGATGTTGTTCGTGTCGTTGAAGAAATCCCCTTGTAAAATGTAGGAAGGCGATTTCTCTTTACATAACTTGTAAGTCTTATTAAATTGTATCGTGAATGTAATCAAATGTCGTATAAAGCAGGCTTGAATAAAGCGATTCCAATAAAAAATTCTTGAAACAAACGTCTTTTTATTTCCTTCCGACGTCGAAACCTTTTCGTCAGCTCAATTCGCCAAAATGCCAAACCGAACGCGTTCACCGGATGATAACCAAAAGGGTGAGTTCTCTGTTTGGATGATTTCCTCGCCGTCGAGTTTTCCTCTGATTTCCACGTAATCGCTGCAATTTTTTGTTTGTTGTTCTAGTTTTTATTTCTGTATTAATTGCAGGAGGAAAAGCGATATCCGTCGAATTAAAATGCGCTCAAATAAAAGGCGCGCTTTTATTGACCGCTCATAAAAGGGCTTCGCAACAATAAAAACGTTGCCCATATTGAAAGATCTGGACCGATTCTCGGGCATTTCCTTCAATAAATCCATCTCTTTTTCCTTTCTTTCTTTCCTTTTTTCTGTCAGTTTCGCTCATTATTTTACATAAATGGCCGAGTAAATGACGAAATTATTGCTCTAATAAAGCAATCGATATCAATTTAATAAATCCATGCGATTTCTTTATCATTTTTTCTTTCTATTTTGCGTTGCCATTAATAAGGAAAGAGCCATATCTGCATTTCGCCTTTTACGCTTCGCAAATAACAGCTGAGATTGTTTTTAAGGTACTGTTTGTTGTGTTTGCGAAATAAAAGAGCTGTAATTTTTGCACCAATTATTTTCCTCTCGAGTATCTCTCTTTTATAATAATTAATTTTTGTTACAATTTAATTTTATTTATCACATTTTCAACGTGACCGTCCGTTTGTTTTGTAAATCGCATTTCCCATTTCGTTTTCCACTCACACATTTTTATAAAGAGAATAAATAATGTCCTTTGTAATCGAATTAATTAATCAACTGGCATTAATTAAATTAAATTGTAAATACGTTATATGTACACAATTATTAATAATTAAAAGAACAAATCAAATGTGTTGTACAGAAAAAAAATCGTAATATTAAAATAATAAATTATTATTTCTTAAATCCTACTTAGCGACCCCTTTAAATATCGTCCATCAGTGAAAAAGGTGCGCTTCAACCACAATTACATCATAAATAATAATCATTAATTAATCAATCTATCGATATTTACATAATTAATCCTGTTAAATCATTATTATATTTACAAGATTAAATCTTCTTTTCTCAATTAATAATCGCTCGCATAAAAACCCCTAATTACATCCGCCCCCTAAACGAATATTGCGCGAAAAATACTTTCAGCCTCTCGTTTAATTTCTTTTTCGTATTATCAACTCATTGCTCCTTGATTAGATCATTTTCGTGTTATTGTCAAATGGTTCTTTGAGCATTTTCACGTTTTCTTTTTTATTCTAATTTTTATTTGGGTGGGGCCGTTGACCTGAAAACCACCAACGCCACGTAACAAAAACTCCTACAATAAATCGGCCCCCGAAATTAAATAGAGAAAGAGATCCCGATTGTAAGAGCAAAAGAAGAAGAGGTTGAGATTTCGTAAAAGAGATTCTTTTTATTTTTCGAAATCTTCTCTCGGTTTTTTCCCATTTTATTTTATTCGTTTCTCTTGTTGCTTTCTTTCCTGGTGGTGGGTTGTAATTTTTATTATTCTTGTGATAAATGTGACGTCATTTGAATTTATAATTATTACTTCTCGCCGAACGAACGAACAGAAAAAAATCGCCCAAATAGGATTGCAAAAATGGTGAAGCGATTCGAATGGATCGAGAAAATTGTGAGATGAGAACTCGTCATTTCCACTAAGTCCCTGAGATTTCGTTATCATTCATCTCCAATCGCAAACAAAAATAATCAATTCGCCTCGCAAATAGGAGGAATTAACACCGAAAACCATCTTTTCGCACAAAAAAAATCAAGTTCAAAGTTTCTATCATCATTGTTCATTTAAATTAATCGATTAATCGTCGTCGTCATCATCATCATCATCAGATTTTTGCAAGTGCAACAACAAACGTACAAAAAAATAATAAAAATAAACAAAAAAAACAACAATTATTAAATCTACTAGATTAAATAATAATAATTATTAAAAGGGGGGCGACACACAACACATTGCAATAATTAAAAAAAAATACAGGGGAGACACACAACGCACAAATTAACTACACAAAAAATCGGGGGAAGAAGCCACAATTAAAATACAATTCGTAAAAGAAAATAACAATTTTTGAAAAGGGGGCACATGCACGTTGAACAAACAAAAAATCGCTTTAAACTAAATAAGAAATAAATAATAATAAACTAATTTACAATAATTTCCTCATCTAAGTACTTTATATTATATTTAAAAAAAAGATAATTGAATCGCTCAAATTGATACGCACGGGCACTCGAATTTCATTAATTAGAAAAGGGGGGCCCTCTTAATCCTCTTTCGGCCCCCCTTCGTCGTTAATAATTATCTATACATACAAACTCCTTTAATTACGTATATATATGCTTAAATATAAATTTCCTTTAATAATTGTAATAATTTAAGGATACTTAACTAGACTAGAAACAAGTCAAGTTTTCTCGTCCTTGATCAAGGATTAATCGCAATTAGTTCGTTTAATAATGAAGAATTAAGACCATTCATATGGCGAAACAAGATGAATTTCGATGGGGGGCCGCGACAATACTATTTTTCTTTTATCCGTTGCCACATTTCTTTTTTAGATGCTTTCTTCTAGTTTAATATTACGGCAGCAACAATAAGTTGCACCTCTGCATTTTCGTTACGACACAGCCAACAAGCGCACACGCTCCGGAGGATAGAGTCGAGTCATTTCTTTTCGTCTCGAGGAAATTTCCAAAAAGGAAAACTCGAAAGTTTGTGTTCCTTCGACGGAAAGTCTCGCGTTACACTTGACAGAAGACTAATAATTTGAAAGAATAATAAGTGTACCGTTTGAATTCAATTTGGACGCTTTTTGGTTTTTATCCCGGCTAATGGAAAAATTCAAGCAAACTGCCAATTTCCGTGCGACGCCTATAACGAAATCCAATTAGTTTTCTATGTCATCGACTAATAAACGTACCTGACTCGCGTACGAGCGGAAAAATTAATTTTCCACGCAATTAACGCAACGAATAATAATAGTAACAATTAACAAAGCGCTGCGGAGGGACAAGAAAAACGCGTTTCCGGCACGACCGGAAGTTATCCACTTTCGTATCGTATACCAATTGGAAATTCTAATAAATTTTCAAGACGAGGGCAAAAGAAGAAGAAGAACAAGAAGCAGGTAGCTGAAAGAGGAATATATCGGACACACGCGAGCCTACGTGTTTGTTTTATTTACTTCTTGTACCGCTAACTTCCTCCTTCATCATCATCATCATCGACTTCGCGACGGTTAGTTATGGTCGTATAAACGTTAAACGGCCGGCAATTGTAAGAAATCGATCGAATTACAATTATATTCTTATTGAACTACTTCTTTTGCACCGTTTTCGATCAGTCAACGATTAAATCGTCCTGCTTCCGCCCGCCAAACGTCATTTTGACAACAGTGCTATCGATTGGTATCACTGTTGTTTAAGTCATTCGTGGTACGAATCCTTTCGCGCCACACGCAATTTCGACGTATGTCAATTAATAAAGTTTTGAACAGGACGAGTTAAAAAAAAAAGTGCTACCAACGTAACATTTCACGAATCGTTTGGTAACTAAGAGATAATAAAATATGTACGAAGAATCGGTCGCGTTGCGAAAAAAGTTAAAACAGTTTATCAGCCCGGAGAAGAGCGCGTCTTCTTCGCGCGAGACGGTGCGTCGTGGCAACGAAGAAGGATCTTCGTTTGGCCCGCTTTTCTTCATTCGCCGTCGTCTCTTTTCTTTCGCAACTTTAACCCGTCGCGAACAACACGAAAATATCATTAAAAAGTTTACCGGGAAATTGGCAGTTTCGCACGAATCAATCAGATTTCCTTCTCGTTTCGCCAATCATTTGCACCCGGTCGGCGATAATTGTCCCTAAATCTTGACTACGACCATCCTTGCAAGCGATTAAATCCCAATTTGGGACAAATTAAAATATTAATATTTCGTCCTCCAATAGTAATAATAATAATGATAATTGTATTAATTGAATCCCTCTGGCGCCGCGCGCGCGAACGAGCGTCTCCCGTCGTTCCTCGGCGCCGTCTTCTCGTTTCCCTCGCGACGGTCGATCGCGTGTTTGAATTTAGAAAAAACGAAAGAAAAAAAGAAAATACGAGCAACGCGACGGACGTTCCCGAACAATTATCGCTGCGGATGCGAATGACTCATGTGCGTGTGCGCGTGCGGATGCTGCTGCGGGTGGCCGTAGCCCTGATGGGGCGGCGGCGGTAGCGGGCTCGGGCACGCTTGTGCGTAACCGCCGCCGTGGTGCTGCGGACTGCCGCCGAGCGCGCCCAAATGGCTCTGCTCTAGATGCGTATAGTGCTGACCGCTCAGCGAGTGCGCGTGCGTATGCGGCGAGCCGTAAACCATTTGTCTTACTTTTGAGTCCTCGTCGCTGATGTTGTACGTCAGCTCCGTCTCCTCGAAGCCGGTCGCGGACATCCGCTGGTCGCCGGACGCGGAGCCGGCGGGCGGATCCGGCGAATTCAGGCACGTCTGGATCAGCGCCTTGCCCGCCTCGCTGGTGATCATCGGCTGCAGTTTGCGCGTGGCGAACGTGTACACGTGCCCGGTCTCCGATGCCACCAGCAGCATCACCTGCGTGCCGGTCAGCGTCGACAGCTCGTACGCCTGCAAGCGAAAGGAGACACGGTTTAACACCTACTTCGGCGAAGGATTTTCGGCGTGACAAAGCGACGAGTTTCGAATTCGAACGCCTACTGCCCTAGCGGATAAAGAAGATCCTCCTATTCGATCGGCGCTCGATTTCTAATTAATTTCGTTTCGGATGCGACGCAAATCGATCGGGGATTTAATTAACTTAATCGCCGGCATTGTCTCTATCGCCGCGACGTAGGCGCGACGGATTTCACAATTGTCGCTTACGATAATGATAATCGAGAGGAAAAGACGTTAACTCGCGCGGGCACGTAGGCAAAATATCGTCTTCTTAATTGCTAATAGGGGCCACGACCGCTGGAAGCACCGAAATCGCCTCTCTCGATCGCCCGGATTAATTGTCGATAAGACAATAAAATCTGAATTAGCGCCGGAGACAACGGGTCGCGCTCGTTTATTTCACCAATTAAATCCCGATTTGAATAAATTATTCGCTCGTTCATAGCGACTTCTTGCATAATAATCTCTTCCGATTCTCGAATTAATCCATCGCGATTATTCAATTTCCAACTCGTCGTTTTTCGTCGCTACGACGGTACCGGATTATGCTTGTTATTATCCCGTTAACGATACGATTCGAGTCGCGAAAAAAATGGAAATCGTCAACTTAATGCGCGCCAATTTTCCTTAATAGAACGGCATTAATTAAATAGGGACCCGGTTCGATTTCCGAGCGTATGGCAAATTTAATCGACGATAATGCGTCCGTCGTTAAATCGTAACAATGTTTTTAATAAAGGCGAGAGGATGATTGTTATTAAGTTGCTCTTCATCGTCTCGGCTCCTCGTCGAATCGAGCGATAAAGAAAAAATAAGCGTAAATTGCTAATTACTCGACAAAAGCCGAAGAGTTATCTGAGGAATTCTTTTCTTTCGCCCGGAGAACTAATCGAACTTTAAAAAAGTTCAAATTTGATTTACGACCATTTGTTGGATGATTAATGACGACGATCGCACTCGGAAGAGAATAACAAAGAAGACGTTAGAGAGAGGAAGAAAGTTGTTCCCTCAAATTATTCGCTCCACTTTTCGAATGCCTTCCGAGCGACTTCAGCTCCCAAAAGACTTTATCATCGTCGCGGTTAATTAATGATAGTCCACCGGGAAGTTGATGGCAATTTTGCTGTTCAGCGACGGTTCAAGCGATAGCAGCCGTCATCGAACGACATCTGAATTATGCAATTGCCAAGTTTTCGCATTTTCTAATTAAGAAAAATCGATTTTGACAGGGGATAAACGCTCGATATAAACGCCAAAAACAATCGGCAATTTCGTGCCTTTAATCGATCTGTTTGGCATGTGAATTACAATAAAAGAAAAATCGTTTGCGAAATTTATGACGCGATAAAATATAATTAATCACAAATAATTGCGATTAATAGGCGTTTATTGGCGAATAGATTAGAATGGATTTCGTTGTTGGTATTTGGGTAGCGATTCATTAGTAAAATATCGTGCTGAATTAATTGAGGTCCAATTGGCGAATTGCAAACAAAAATGCGAATTGTTTGGTTCTTTGGAATTTATCGAAACAACAATGAATCTTTATCGGGTTCGAAGTCTTAGGATGCCTTCAGACAAATTCCGGAGTTTAATCGCTTCCAATCCGTCGAAATCGATCGTTTCTTGTCTCTCGCTCGCTTTATTTGCTGATGAAAATTTCTTTTGCATCGCAAATTGCAAGAATGTAATCTTGACAATTGCAATTACGTTTCCTATTGCATCTTTTTAGTCGTGCGACGATGTCGTTCTTAGAAATTGTGTAACGACGATCGAAATGTAAATAATACGTGACTAAATCGATATCTCTCGCTGGGAATCGTACGGAGAATTGCGGAGGATCCTCATCAAATCACGCTTATCACGTGTAATTCAGATTTTGTCGCAATCGTCGAAGAAACGCTATTAATTCGAATCTTCTGAATCGGACCGATCGGACGTTGTTTCCTTGTTATTTTTGGCAATTTGACGGGGAACAAAAGAATTGCGCGATGGTAAGCGATTCCGCTGCAGAAGATCGCGCAAATTCTGTTTAACACGGGACGATCTTACAATTAAAAAAGTGAAATAAAAGATCGACCATCATTACCAAAGGGCAAACTGTTCGTTGCATTTGTAAAGTTCACGTGGCCAAAGAGGCAATGCCCCTGAATTAAAAAAAATCCTCTTCGTCTCGCATACGATCATCGCTTGTTGCCATACGATTTTCCCGATGCTTTTGGACCGTCTTCGAAAGTTTCGATATCAAATTGGTGGAGAGAGAGAGAGAGAGAGAGAGAAACCGACGAGTTATCAAACGTCAAATCTAAGATAATTAAGAAATATTACGGGCCTAATGGCAAGGGAACGAGACAGAAAAAGAATTGTAAGATGTTGCAGGAGGAGGAGGACGATCATGATGATGAACATATGTTCGTATCCTTCGTTAGAGCCGGACCCCGAAGAAGTTACCAACCGAGTGCGTAAAGTTCTGTTCTTTGTCTCGCCAATTGAACCGTCCATCTGGACGGCGACGAAGAAAATAACAGTACCACACTTCTTCACCATCACCATCATCATCATCGTCATGATCATCATCATCATCATCTCGGTTCTTTTTACCCGTACGCTTATACATACATACACAAAAGAGAGAATGTAATAATAATTATCATCGGCGGGGGTCACGTGTTACAAACGACGGCGATTCCGTCGTGTTCGGCTGCGAATTCGCGAATCGGCCGCACGCGAATCGACGGTTTGTGCCGTGATAAACGTTTAATATGATCGAAATCGATAATTACACGATAAATAAGCGATAATTTCGATAATTACTAGCAGATGCATATCGCTGGTCGGTTTCTTTCTCTCGCGACTCCACTCTCTCTCTCTCTCTCTCTCTCTCACTCACTCTCCGTCTCTCGCAACTCTTCGGCGATGCGTGCGGTTTGCGTGCGCACAAACTCACGTGCATGCGCCAGCGGTGGCGGTTCCGTCGTCGCGCGAGGATTCGCTCGCGAAGAGCGACGGGGCCGACGACGAAGATGCGACAATATCGTTTACCCCTAATTTACCGTTTCTAATTGGCTTCTCTGCGTATGGTTTGCGACAACTCACCTTCTTCATGATACCAGTTTTCCGCTTGGAAAAGGTCGTGTAACGTCGCAGCTTGTTCTCGATGTATTCCATCTTGATCTTGACGCGGCCCTTCGTCTTCTTCCCGTTGCTCGGCGGCGACTTCTTCGACTGCAGCGCGCCGTACGTGTCGTCGCCGATGTCGTTGACGCCGCAAGCGTCCATGCCGGCGGACGTGCCGCCGGCGCCGCCGCCGGACATCGCCTGTTGCGGCATGCCGCGCTCGTCGTAGCAAACGTCCGACTTCAGCGTGCGACCGCCGCCGCAAGCGCTCGACACCATCGTCGTGTGGCGCGGCGACAACTGTTGCAGACTGGTCGACGGCCGGCCCAGGCCGGGGTTACCGTAGATCTCCGGCGGCGTCTCGCCGCTCAGCATGTTCATGCTGTAGCCGAGATTGAAACGGGAATCCCTCCCGCCCGGCGGTTCCATGCCGCACCACAGTTTGAACGATTTCCTTGGACTTCGCGCGATGCGGCCGTCGTCGGAGACGATGTTCGACGTGCGTTTTTGCGTGCGACTGGCGAGCGAGACGACCGATCGGCGAACGTGGTGCACGAGCGAGCGAGCGAATCGAACGAGCCCAGATGATCCGAATGTTGTACGTATTCTCGCACGGTCGACGTTGGAGTTAACCCGTTCGTCGAGTGTCCGCGATTGGGCGAACGGAACGGATTGAACGCAAACGAAAGGGAATTGCGAACGGGGGGGTGCGAAATGATTAAAAGAACAACAAACACAGAGCACCAACTAACGAAAATTAAAAAAAAAACACCACCCTCGTACGGCTACGACACACACATGAACTGGTTACGGTCGGTATCAGCGGACTGACATACCGTCATCGCGCGACTCTACCATCCTCTTCCGGCAGTCTCTTGCACTAGGCCGTCGCGCAAGCGTCGCCGTTTGCCACCTCTTCCACGCCGCGGGGACGCAATTTCAAATTATTAATTTCGCCAATCTGAAAAATTAACAACGAACAATTAAAATTTAAGTAAAAGATTGCAGATTCGCGCTTCCTCGAAGCCCCCGGAAAATCGACGGACCGTGTTCGCGCAACGATCGAATTCGTTCGCGCCCGCTGAATCGCGAATTAAGTAGGTTAAACGAGCGTAGAAAGCAAAAAAGTCGTCGCAAAAGAGAGAGCGCGCTCAATTGGTTAGTCGCGCCGCTCGCTCGCTCCTTTGCGAAATCTTCATTTTACGTTTTCTCCGGCCAATTTCCCTCCTCCTCCTCGACGACGACACCAAACGGCAACGTTTTCGTTCTGTCTCCGTCGCGTGATCATTGCCGTCGCTATTATTTTCCTTTTAATTGCGTATAAATTAAGTGCAACGAAAAACGTAACGTCTCCGTCCTCTTTCCTTCTTCCTCGCCTTCGTCGTCGTCGTCGCCGTGGCCGTTTTCATTGGCGGTAACCGCGGTCACGTCGAGGTGGGACGTTGGAACGTGCACGTCGTTGGGACTGCCCAGTTGCCTTATTTAGAAACGGTACGTTTACCATATAAAGATAAGTTGTCCTTAAATGGGCATCGTAAGAAAATCCCACCTCTTCGGTTGCGCGGCTAAAATTGTCGCTGAAACCGCGTCTTCTTCGTCCTCTTCGACGCGAACGAGATGGAAGAAAACGATGGAGAAAGATAAAAGACGAAAGCAAAAAAAAAAAAAAACGAGGAAAATTAAGAATCAAACAAACGAATTCTTCCTCAACTTTTTTTGCCCTTAAAAAGCATCGTTCTGGAATTCCAGTACCATTTACTAGCTGCTACTTTGTGGAATAAGTTGCTTTGTTGCCATTACGACAACTACGAAAAAGAATGGTAACGAATATTCATCCGCCTCTTGTGATTTAACAGCCACCAGCATTAATCCATCCATCAAAGATTTATAATCCGCGATCATAGATTTCCCTGGCAGTTTTTCTTCTAGGCTCCATCTGATTAATATTCCATTTAATTTCAATGTCGAAACCCACTGATTTCTGTCGATCACGTTCGCAAACTAATTGCACTTGACTCTAACCAAGGCCGAAGTTCCGCAACAGGTGTCAAAAATCGGCGAAGAAAATCGCTCTTTACCCAGAGTCGGACCAACTTGCTTCTGGGAGTTTGTTATGGACGAAGATGATCAATTGGCAGAAGGAAACCGTTCGTTGATGAATTTTAAAGGTAAACAACAGCAAATGACCTGATCGAAATGGAAATCGTAGTAAAATCGAATTCGGTATGAGACCAAATGGAGATTGAAACTCATGTAAATATTTTCCTTCCACGCCGAACCATTTAAGTCGATGTAAACAAATCGTTTAGGCGATGTTGCGGTTTTGTTTATGGCAAGATGCGAAACGAGTAGAAAACGGTAGAGGAAGGTAAAAAATGGCGAGGAGATGGCGTCGGGGAAACTCTGCACGAAAACGAATTGCAAACGTGGGTGCTGCAGAATTAGAAAAAGATGTTGCTCGTGTGTTACCGTTAAGTCATCGACGGCAAGTGATTTGCGCGAGTTGGGAAAAAGTTAGAAACTTTGAGCTTTTAACAGCAAAAGCTTCAATTCTTTTTAAGAGGCGCATATCCCGAACTTTCCGTCGTTAATCGACTGTCAACGCCTCGACAGCGATAATCTTAATCCAATCGGCGACGCAATTAAAAGAATTAAATCGTATAAATACGAAATAGTTATAAATACATTAATAACATAATAAATATGCACGGTATTGGAAGATGGCCATAAAAAGTAGTGTCATTAGTTTGCTATTTCTGACGCCCAAACGGCAATTTAATAATAATAATAATCAATACGTTTGCGTTTGTGTGTGTGTGTGTGTTTATGTGTGTGACGCATACGGTAATTAATGATTATTAAATTGTTGTTAATAATAATAAGAAATTCGTGGAACGTAGGCATTTCGTATAAATCGATGATATGCGGGTCAATCGAAATTATCGAGACGTTTTCCGGACGTGGTCGCTTCGTGTTTCCGGAATCGAATCGTTTATTCGATTATTCGAGGTTAACTCTTCTAATATGGCAACCACAACAAAAAGTTTATTAATTAAATTGAACAAAGACGAAAGGCGAAAGAGAGACGGAATTAAAATGAAAACCTAACCGAGTGCGTCGCTTACATACTAAACGATTTAATATGAAATACGAAGGAAATATTTGTTGCCAATTGGGAGTTTAGAAGAGAATTCGCACGACGAAAATTGATCGATCCTTATGAAACGGTGATGCAGATCAAACAGGGAGATCAAAAACAAATCTGCTTGCATTAGGATTTACAAGTTGGCATGCTTGCGTTGACATTGCCGTTTAACAAACTCTCGTAATTTGTTGATCCATAACGAACGTCTTTTTGATCGCTCTGCACAAATTGAAGTGAACTTCTGGATTTTGACAAGCTTCTTATCTAACCTCTTAGCAATCCTTTGTTATATGTAAATGCAGGTTAATTAATGACTCCAAAGTTCGTGGTCCTTCGAGCCGGATTATAAATTAAAGTCTTTTAAAAAAAAATAAAATCTGGGTCCTTCGAGCCGGATAAAACATGTCTATCACGAGTGCTCGATGACTTCCCGTGGTTTGACGAACGTATTAGAAGTTAATGGCGTCGTTTAAATTAAAATTTCAAATGAAGCAATTCGATCCTGTAGGAAGTCGAAGCGATCGCTTCTCATTCTTCGGCGGGTAATCCGTGAAAAATTTCCATTAATCATTGGGTAATTAATTTTAATTAGAATTTACCTTACGAAACGCGTTCGTCAATTCCCAATTGTGGGATTAAACGTAATCGTTACGAAATAAAAATGTAAATGCCGCATTGAGGAAGTCGAATTAAATAACAACAACCGCGTCCAGAAAAACAACGACCATCTGAAGGAACAAAAAGAGGTACAAATGGTAGAGAAACAATCCGAACTTTTTGCCGTAATCTCGCTCGTTGTAAAGTTCGCAATTAGAAATTGCGAATTAAGTCGACGACCGACTGGTTGTTTGCCAAGTCCTTTTCCTCTCGTCTTTCCGACGTCATTACTGGGAAACACTCTTGCAATTAATTGGCGATTTTCTTCGTTGTTGTTGTTTTTTTTTCCCGTCGTTTCACAAAGCACGAAAACGAACGGAATGAAATTTTAAGACGTTAACAGCAGACCATCTGTCGTCGCTCGATAATTGCAGAATAATTAATAATCCCGTTCTCTAATCGACGCGAAATTATCGCACACTTAATTATTTGCCAATCGAATAATCGAACAATTGCAACGACAATAACAAACGCTCGTTTCCTACGTTCGCAATTATCGACAAGAAGCGACCGTCGAAAGGATCGACGTGTCGACGAGCGACGAGAAAGAGAGACGGAACGTACGGCACCAGAAGTAAAGCGAAGACCCGTCGTTTTCATCGCCATAAGAGGAATTGT
This sequence comes from Hololepta plana, assembly GCA_963695495.1. NCBI lineage: Eukaryota > Metazoa > Arthropoda > Insecta > Coleoptera > Histeridae > Hololepta > Hololepta plana. Next base: position 1,457,695 of record OY968839.1, on the reverse strand, counting down.
TGCGATCCGTCGCCCGGTCTATCTATGCGCGCATTAAAGAACGAGCAGACTGCATGGCTCTCTGACGAGTGCGTCCTCCTCTTCTTCTTCTTCTTCCTCCTCGGTTTAGCCCTTTTAGCGCATCGATATAGTCGAGCGGCGGCAGTATATTACGGCTGCAAAAATAAAGAGGACGACTCGCTCGCTCGCTACTGACGGTGATGCGGCGTGCATAACCAAACAGTTTTTCGTACTTTATTACGACCGGAGGTATATTGTGAGAAAAGGTTTCTGCGACGACGACGACGACGACGACGAAGAAGAAGAAGGAAAGAACCTAATGCTTGAAACGTCCTCTTGCTCGTTCCGATGGCTCGAACGGGCGATAGTGCCACTTAAATCGATTCGCAATAGATTCCGACGAGGCGAAAGAGAGGAGAAAATCGGCGAGAAGGTAAAAAGAAAGAAGGAAAACGAGATGGCGATAAAGAAGAAGTGGAAGAATCCAATACATAAACCATTTGGGGATATTGATGGGAGGGAAGGAGCGTTGCGCGCAGCGAAAAGCGAGATAATTAAAAGGAATTCCTTTCGACGCGAACGCAAAGGCCATCGGTTTCCTTTTTTTTTCCAAATTTTGACGTACAACGTGATGTTCGCGGGGGCCAAACGAGTGATTGAATTGGATTAACCAAGAAAAACAAAAGAAAAACGTCTGTCTTACTATTATATCTGCCGAATTGTTCGCCACGTCGTAATTGTTGCAATTTCGATTATCTCAGTTTTATCGGGCAGTTGTTCATTTCCCTATAAACGTGAATAACAAGCCTCATTTTGCAATTCCGTCCACGCGACGTGACAAACGCATTTTCGTACGGCGAAATGATTGAAGTAAATTGCGAACAAGTTTAATTGCTATTATTATATAACGTACACCGTATTTCCTTCGGATTGTTATTAACTCGTCTCCTTTGCTCCGCGGAACCGTCCGATGAATAATAAAACCAATAATATGTTTTAAATAATGTTAATAATAAAAGAGAGATGTTTCCGCATGTTGTTAGCTATACGTATATCGAGTGTGGAAGGCCTATAATTAATACATAACGCAAGGAAGGACAAAATTCACCTGTATGAACAATTTGGAAATTTGCAAAGTCTTCGGCCGTCGTCTGTAACGACGTAATTTAGCAATTAATTAAGAAGCTGCGAAAGTAGATGGAGCGAATTCGGTCCGAGACGAAATCGTTACGTTTCGGCGGGATAATTTATGAAAATTGCTATTAATTTTTATTTTATTTTATCAATAATAACGACGATGAATTATTAAAACGCAAAACGTCTTATTTGCCCTCGCTCGGCGTTATTTCGATTGCATAAAAAAGATGCCAAATTACGTTTCGTGGTGTACGAAACGCCGATTGTGACGGCGATGGAAATTTCGGTTTATGATCGAATTAAATAAAAATACGGCAATTTTATTCCGAGCGCAATTTTTGCGTTTCCTTCGTCCGTTAAATTTATATCGAAAAAAAAAAATGAAAAAGAAAACGTAATGTAATAATAATCTCGCCGTTCCGCAATAAACTATATTATAAAGTACATGAGCAACTTGTCGGTTTGTCCATTTTCGGAGAGCCGCATAAAGGAAATTCAAATTTATTTATCATTATGCCGCGGATAAGCGACGCATTTGCACGTGCTCGAATAACAAAGAAAAACGTAAATTATACTTTATGCCTTTTAATTGGCAACTATTTGCGCTGACTTAACTAACAGACTGCTCCCTTTCAATTAACTAAAATAATTGTATATCAACCAATTACGGATTGTTTTCTTTCCCAATTCAAATTGCACAATTTCAGTGCTTCACTTAACACCTTCGAATTATTGTTATTAGTTGCGAAGTGCATCGATTGACACGCTATTGCACATCTGGATGTCCTTTAACATTAAAAAAGAACAGAAAGAGCGTTCGTTGTGATGGGATAGATTCTAGTCCCATTAGCAAACTATTTATAGTATAACAATGATACTCATAATAACAAAAGTTACTACAATTGAATAAATAATTATAGGTTGTTGTTGTTGTTGTTTGCGTTCGGATGAATAAAATATATTAATCAACGTGTAATTTAATACGTAAATGGTATTGGGAATTGTTTCGTTTTCAGCGGAAAAAAAAACTAAATGCGAATACGCGTGCATATAGCAGCAATAAGAAGGTCCTTCTCTTGCATTCTTTTTCGCTTTGCCATTGTAATTGGCTATAAATAGTGAAAAGACCTAGTTTAATCCCTTGTAACAACTGGCAAAAAGCATAATAACCGTTTAAATCTTCGATTACGACAAACAACAGAAACGCCAACGAACGAAGAAATAATTCAACGTCGTTTATTTATGCTTCTACCACTTCGCCGGCTAATTAAATGAAATTCCTCACCTTCAATACGATTATAGTCCGTCGCTGCGACCCTTTCGCGACTCCGCATCCCTTACGTTGTCGTCGATCGATTCCTTTCGATCTCTGAAAAGATTAACCAAATTTTAATGTTCAATTGCGATAATCGCCTAGTTACATTACCAAATGATTAAACGCGAACGTACGCATCATTTGGACGCGCTGTATCCATCTGTAACCTTCATAAATCGTACGTTTTCCTTCAGAAGAATCACGCTCATATGATTATTTCTCCGTTTCGCGAAGGATTCGCAAAGATAAAACGCCATTTACGGTAAATTGTTGGATCTCGTTGTAGACTGCATGGCTCCGCGACAATAAACTTTGTAAATCAATCGGTTTTGTCGAGGCGATTTATTCCGTTTGCCATTCCGAACGGCTGGCAAGAAAGGAAAAAAGAAGAGGAAAAATCGATATCCATCTTGCTGGGATTTCTCTCTTCGCATGGAACGGAAAGAAAATGGCAAACTATTATAAAAATAATGATGTAATGTCGCATTTTATCGAAAAGCAAAAAAAAAGCACAAGAGTTATATATTCATTCTAATAAAATCGTTTCTTTTTTCTGTCGATTTACTCGATTTGGTATTATGAGTCGATAATTATGTTAAAATAATAAGTTATTTAGAAGAGAACAAAAAAAAATGTTGGTAATAATAAAGGTCCAACTCTCCTTTCACGGTCATATAGTCCTACGAACGTAATACGAATGCAAATTATATAATTAATCGACGTTCTGTGGCTCGTTCGCTCTCTCTCTTTCTCTCTAAGCGATTTCAGCGTGGGTTAAGTCACCGTGAGATTTATGCGAACGTTTTAAGGCAAAAAAAGTGAATAGAAGCTAAAAGGCTTCCGAACGTTTGTTCGCATACGTGCCCCGGAGTCCGGTCAAAAAGTAAAAGAAACGACCATTGTTCCTTTACCGTACTTTATCGCGTACCGCACCATTTACCTGTATTAAATTTTGCAATTATCCTTAATCTATTATCCGTGTAATTTGATCTAGATTAGACGTTGTTCGATGCATTAGTACCGATCGATTCGGGTTCAACATTAAATCTTATCCTTTTTCAGAACGCCAAATAAATCTCTCAATATTTTTCCCGTGCTCGATGAAATATGAGAGACTACGAGGCTTTTCCTCACTTGCAATCTAATCGTTACAAGTAGCAAACGGATAAGAGGATCTGAAGTGATCGCAACCGGGTGGCAGCGTCCAATGTTTCCATTTTTTCTTTCTGCCGTTTTGCTAGAAAAGAGAAAAGAACCACGTAACGCAGGGTCTGAAGACAATGTTCGATCGGTCAAAGGACTTTGCTTACAACCAGTACACAACACACACACTGGCCATTGTTTACTTTTATTTGCCGCATAAATAATTGTAACCTGTTATATGAGTCACGGCAGTAAAGGGAGAGAAGAGAGACTCCTATCTGATCGATTTTATTTTATTTGCCTTCCTTCGTCTTTCCTCCTTTTTTTTTCTTTCTTTTTTTGGCCTTTTCATCTTCCTCGTTTTCCTCTTATTTTTTGCATCCTTCTTCGTCTCTTTTACCCATTACAATTCCACGATCGATTTCAAGTTTCCTTTGCTCTTCTTCTCGTTTTTTTTTTCAATTTACTTTGATGGATATAAATAAATCCGACGTGACATCTGTTTAAGAAATGTTATGGCTTTTAGTTAATTGCGCCCGAAACCGATCGAATCGCGTTCAATTGAACAGTTTCAGTGCGAAACAATATTAATATGCGATGGAAAACGAGCGGTTTTTGGGAGAAACGAGAGGAAATTGTTCATGGTTTTGCCTCTTACGAAACTTTTTTTCTAAATACGCGAGCGTCGCTCCATCGGATCGTTTCTTTTATAACATTCTTCAGCCTTTGTTGACAAGTTCAGTTCTTTTTGTGAACGCCGTTGCATTTCGAATCAATTCTTCATTCTCTTCGCGTGTACATGTATCTGGGACAAAAGTAAAAAGGGTATAAAATGCAACAAAAAGTTCGTCGTAAGAGTCGTCTTCTATTTACAAACTCCCGATATCGTTAAATCGTTTCAATTTCTCGGGGAACGGATCCTTGTACAAAACTGGATCCGCACGAAACTCGACGGACTTGAGCGGCATGCGGCCGAACGATTTGGCGAACCGATCGACGCATTTCGATCGTTCAATCATGTGGCTCAAATCGGCGGATAACATTTCGTTGTTCACGCATTCCGGGCATTTGAATTTCTTTCGCGGTGCCACCTGCAAATCACAAGAAGAACACGAATAAAGCTCATCGTCGACGAATAAAATGTAAAGCTCAAAAGTACTTTAATCGGCGGCTTGTTCGTTATGTTCGCCACCAAGAAATTCATAGCGATATCCTCGCAATTCATGTGTTCGTCGACCCAATCCTTGACTGCTGGCGGTAAATAAGTGGTATACAAATAACTCCAGTATTTGTGTATAAAAGCAGCTCCGGTTAATACCATCGATATCTCGTTGGTCCACTCCGATTCGTACTTCCACATCGTGGTACCATTATCCCACACGTGGGTTCTCGATGGAAAACCTAAACATTTCGAATTATAATTGGCCGCTTAACGATATAACAATCGATCTTACCGACGATCCGATCAGGAAATTCACGCCACACTTCGTATCCAAATTCTAATTCATCAGCGGTCAACATAACGATATCGTCGTCGATTGTGAGAAGTGCTTCGGTCTCGATTTCAGCATACGGATAAAATCGATTCGATAGTTTATTAGCATTGGTCTTGATCAATTTAATCGGTTTTGGAATGTCCGGAAAGGCGCTTACTAAAAAAATCGAAACCGAATAAATATTTATAACACAAAAGTGAATCGTGAATTACGTGATGGTGGCTCTTTGTTCTGATTGTTCCATATAACTAATACTTTCATCAGGCTTGGCACTTTTGCCAGTTTTTCGACCAACAGGAAAAGGCTACGTATCCTGTCGTATGTTAAAATGACGGCGGTGAATCCTTGGTTTCTAGGCGCCGTAAGCGGAAGAAAGAGCGGATTCGTCGATCTCTAAAACGTTACAATGTTAGTTGACGGTCGTAGAAATTGAAAGTGCTTCGGATACGTTTTCAGGAGATACATTCCAATCGTCGTATGTTCTACCCCAATGCGGATACACTCGATCTTGTATAATATCCAACGTCGTCCCCACAATCGATTTCAAGTCTTTGAAATAACGATTGTACAAGAATTGTATTTGTCTTCGCATTTCCAATATCCTTTTCTGCGATATTTGATGTATAACGTCTTTTAATGTGTAAAGGAAATCTTCCATGATGAAGATCGCTGCCCTTTTCCAATCCAATACCTCATTAAATGGCATTGTTACGCCATCGATGATTAGAACTGGTATGCAGTTGGATGCCATTGCTTCTAATAGAACAAACTGGCCCATTCTCTCGCCACGAAATATCAAACAAAAAGTACTAGTTGCTAATATATCTGGATAATCATATTCCTGAGCTGTATTCACGGAACATCTTTTTGTGTAATTGTGCTCTTTACACATGTCTAATATAAGCAGATCATTATCATTTAGCTGCATTTCTTTCAGTTGTTCCATATAATATCCATCTATACCCAATTGAGAAGAAACCATCAAATGATTTCTACAAAATTGCAAATTAGCATTAAATCAATTACATGCTTCATGTTAAACCTTTTCTCCAGTATATTGTAATTTGGTTTTGACACTGTGCTGTATACTGGTATTACTATATCAAAACCATTCCTATATGTGTATGTATCAAAATCTGCACCAGCAATTAAAGCATTGCCCATGTTTATTTCTAACACAGGACTGAAATTTGGTGGTCCACCTGATATCATGTTGAAAATCAAATGATTGGCCCCATGATTCCATCTGAAATCAATAATTTAATAAATGTTATTTATACATTTAGCTTATCATACTTGGATAGTGCATTTAGAGCTTTTGATGTGAGATTCAAGTTGATCCTTTCCTGACTCAATGTATCAATTGATGGTACAAAAAGGCAGGCTTCATTTGGATTGGCTGTATAATATTTTGATTCAATAATTGATTGTAATATTGTATAATACTGTTTTGACATCACATCCATGATAGGATTGTTTCTCTCATCGACGTATTTTTTTAAAGGATACACATAAACGGTGATTCTATCGTGGCCAGTACGTCCACATTTGTATATATCAAAACAATCCCAATGGCTACATTTTGGATTTGTTGGCTTCGCCTTTAAATCTTTTTTCTTTATCACGTGTAACGGTGGATTTAATATGTGATCAAGTCGAAGCTTCTCATATCTAATCAATTTCTGATTTGGTCCACTAACGAAATCTACTATTACCAAAACAATTGGTACAAGAAGTATGATGAATACTAAGATAAAGAACCCTTTAAATCGCTTCACAGTGAATGATGCACCAATTTTCGATAACTGATTCTTTGCAGGTACTACCATGATTCCTCAGAAACGGTTTTTGTTCATTAAAAGTTAACTTTTTTCTTATAAATTCACATATTTCCTTGTATTATTTACATTCACCTGTTTGGTATTATTATCGACCTTTGACAAACAATTATTCAATAAGAATGTAGATCGCCTAAAAGATTCTACGACTTACAACTAACGAACCTTGATTTGCCAAAGTTTAAAAACCATCTACAAGACACAGACCTGCACAGATTCACGAATTTATACAAAACTACGTCAAATTCTTGTAATAATTAATCTTTAATCCTTTAACGATCTACAAAGAATGTTTGCTCTATGTTAAATGAAACGTCAAAGTCAGTCATTTAAAAGCTCATACTGGAAGTGGAAATATCAATAAAGGAGCCTTACATTTAAGAATAATTAATATATTTTACATTCCAAAATGAACGACATTTCATGGACAGGTTAGTAAATTATCTCATATCAAAATCATTTATAATCTCTATTTGTTTTAGATGCAAGAGACACGTTGAGGAAATGGCGTGAGAACAATGAGAGACTTAGCGAAGATGTTGTCTATTTGTGGACGTCTGTGTTGGAATATAATTTAAACAAATTAGGGAATGAGAGTAAGTAGAAAATGTGATGATGTTACAACAAGCAACAATATTATACAATTTTATCAGAATATCTGGTGTTGGAGCAAGTGTGCACAGCAGCATTGGATTGTAACAGAATTGATGTTGCAAAAATGTGCATTAAGCTATTAACAAATGAGTTTCCAAAGAGTCACAGAGTACAAAAATATATTGCCATGTGCTTAGAAGCTCAAGGTAGATATGAGGAAGCCTCACAGAAATATGATAAGCTGATAAAAGAAGATGAGACAAATAGTGCAGCAAGAAAGAGGAAAATTGCTTTATTAAAATCACAAGGCAGATATGTTGAGGCTATAAAGGAGCTTACTGACTACTTAAGAATGTAAGTTTCTTTTTCAAAATTTCACAAGTGTTTGTTATAAATTTTAACATTACAGATTCGTTATTGACACAGAGGCATGGCAGGAATTGAGTGATTTATATATAAATGAACAAGATTTTGCAAAGGCAGCATTTTGTGTAGAGGAACTAATTTTACATCATCCACAAAATCATTTGTATCACCAGAGATATGCTGATATCAAATACACTCAAGGTGGATATGATAATATGGAATTGGCAAAAGCTTATTATTGCCAAGCATTGAAACTTAGTCCTAATAACATGAGAGCTTTGTATGGTTTATTTCTGGCTGCCACAAATATTGGCAATTCACAGAAGTCAACAGCCCAAAAGAAGAAAGATGCATTTAAACTATCTGATTGGTCATTTGCTGAAATACAAAACAGATATATGAAGGTAAAGAGTTTTGAGGTGGAGGAGCGTTTAGCAGCATTGCAATTGAATTAAAGTATGATAGCAATTCATGTATTTATATATTGGAAATGTAAAATAATATATGTTAATTCATGAAAACATTGAATTGTGTAATGATTCTAAGTCCATTACTCTTTCCTTCGCCCGAATTTTCTCTTTACGGTATAATTCGTATCTTTCATCATCTGTAGGCAATTCGTGCCTACATAATGGACAACTATTTGTCTGTAACCAGAAATTGATGTCAAATTTACATTTATAACACATGCTATGATACTAATACCTTTGCTAACCATGGCAAGATGCAATTATCATGATACTTGTGATTACAGGGTAATTTCTTTGTTGCTTCCCCTTTTGCAAATTTCTTAATGCAAATGGGACACTCTTGACCTAAACATTACCTTTAGTTAATAATCAATGGAATCAAATTATCTTACCTTCTTCATTAATAACTTCTATTTGCAATTCATCAATTACTTTCTTTGATGCTGGCGGAGGCAAACGATCATGTTCACCAAGCTCTTCAAACATATTATAGTCTAATAATAATCTTGCTAAATGCAAGAAATGATCTGGAGTTTCACCATCCGCAAGTGGCTGCCAGCCCATTTCATCAAAGTAATTCGACATTTTTTATTAATGAACAGCTTACCTACCAGCTTTAATATTTTAATCTGCAAAAATAATTACTGTTAATACAAGAATTTTGCAAGTAATCAATTTTCATTACACCTTACTTTAAACGTCAAATCATTCCTAATCAAAACATTGTTGTCGTCTTTCTTTCACACACAGTATACGTATGTTTTGTCGCTCTTTAATTTTTCCACTTCTGCTGAATAATATTATTGTTTCAGCAACATAAAGCGCATAAACGATGATTTTTAAATCAAATCTTGATCTTAGGTGATGGATTTGTCAGACTACAAGTTACAAGATGTTCCTGAAAGTGTTTATTATATTAAGAACTTTATAACAGCTGACGAAGAGAATGAAATATTGAGAAACGTGTATTCGGTACCAAAACCGAAATGGACATGTTTGAAGAACAGAAGATTGCAAGATTGGGGCGGCGTACCACATATAAATGGTATGATCAAAGAAGAGATTCCATTGTGGCTGGTTAAATATATGGATAAAGTGTCAGATTTGAATGTATATGGTCCAGAGAAAAGAGCTAATCATGTATTAATCAATGAATATTTACCAGGGCAAGGTATTATGCCACATTTAGATGGTCAACTCTTCTCGCCAACAATAGCAACAATCACTTGTGGCTCACATACTGTGTTGGAGTTTTTAGAATCAACTGATAGAAAGTTAATATGTAATGTATTGCTAGAGAGATGCAGTTTAGTTATAATACAAAATGATATGTATGAAACATATATGCATTCCATTGATACAATAAGTGAGGATATGATTAGTGAGAAGTGTGCCAATGTAAAGTATTGTTCAAACAGTTATTCTTCTGGTGATATATTGAAAAGAGACACAAGAATTTCATTAACCATAAGAAATGTGCCAAAAGTCTGTAAATTAAAGTTGAAATAAAAACAATATAACATTGCTTAAACTATTACATCTTTATTCAGACATTGGTTCAGGACCTGGACTGTTTGTTATATCATCTAATGATGTATTCATGGCATCATCATTACTCATATCTTCTAACATGGCACGTAATTGATTTGCACTTGATACTAATACATGAAACTGTTTCCTCCTTAAACCTAATTTTTGTTCCAATGAAGTACTCTCCTCATATAATTCTTTCAGTTCAGCCTTTAAATCAGCCAATTTCTTATCAGTCTCTTTCCGTGCAGGCTGTTCTTTAATACTTTGTGCCAACAAATCATACATCATCCTATTTTGTTTTAGCACTTTTGCTTTAGCCAAATCCTTCTTATTTTCCTCAATTGATAACTTTACATCTACTATGTTGCTCTCCAATTTTTCCTGTAACTTCTTATAATCCTTCAGTTGCAAGTTGCTAGTAGCTGACAATAATTGTGATCTTCTAACTGCAAATTCACACTGGTTCAACTGATACAACATTCTATCATACATCTGATGGTTTTCTGTTGGAGATTCATCTGTGGAATTTGCCCATTTGATTAACGATTTCAATAAAACGTTTAGACGTCTATCATCACCAGTTCCATCGCCATCAATCAATAGTCTTCGTCTAATGACTTCCTCTAAAATATGTAACCTTTTCAACACAAAATCTTTATCGTATTCTTATCAACTTACCGTCTGACATTTTTCTTTCATACGATTTACTGTGTTGTTGCAATTGAAATATTCAAAATCATGAAATATGTTTATGTTTAGTGGTTATGCTGTCAGCTGACTCCAAGTATAGTATGAAGTTAAGAACAGTTTGTTGTCTATAAGACAAGGAACTATCTATATTAATAGAGAGCAACATAACTATTTCACTAATTGCGTCAATTACGTAAATTTAAATTATTGATTAAAGTTCATTTAAAAGAATTAAACATTTACAACAAAAGGACTTCTTAAAATATGCTAATGGCGTAAGTTGTCATCGACAAGGTCCCATGGTGTAATGGTTAGCACTCTGGACTCTGAATCCAGCGATCCGAGTTCAAATCTCGGTGGGACCTGTTTTATGCCCATTTCGCATTAAAAATCCTTCCTTTTTGTCGATCTTTATTATCTTCATAATTAATCGTTAGTTGAAGGAGATCCTAGGCGTGAAGCTCTCCATCGTGTTCTTGCTGGAATTCGTCGTGGTAGTGGTTTGAGGCGTCGTCGTCGAGTCTGGCGGTTTCATTTTCAACGCAATCTTCAAATTATATTTGCCACCGGACTCGATGGCACGTACGTCAACGAAAGCCGGTCCGATGTCGGCACGTTGCGAACCTTCCGGGCCGTACTTGACGTCTAAATTGTTCTCCACCGGGACTTTCTCCTCTTTTACCGGGAACTTGCTCGTCGAAGACGCGACGTTGATGATGTTATGCTCCGAACTGTTCGACGAACTGCCGGACGATATGTTCGGTTTCCTCTTTCTCCGATCGCGTTTCTTTTGCCTCGTTTGCGTGGTGGTAGTCTTCAAACTGGTCGACGACATTTCCGAATGATTGCAATTCAGATTGCTGTTGTTGTTGGTCGATTTCCTTCTTTGATTTTCTTTGGTTTGATGCGTTTGAAGATTATAATGGAAGCCGTGTACGTCGGCGGTTTGCTGGATAGGATACGGTGGAAACGCGTAATTCGGAAATCTTACGTTCGTGTTGTATGGAGGATACATTCCCGTAAAATACGTCGGTAGAGGTGCATTTAGTCCGGGCATTAAACCTAAAAGATAATTGCATCAGATACGAAATCAATATTCTTGAAGTGAAGAACGCTACCTGGTTGATAAAGCGGCGAACCGTACGGCGGCACTGAGTTTCGTAAATTATTCGCGGTCTTTCTCATCTTGTACGCGTCGACCAACGGCGTCCGGTACGTAGAAGTTGTCGGCGAATCGTCAATGTTCTCGGTGTTTTTGTTCGCATACAATTGTCGCACGTTTTCTTTCGGTTTCCCCTCTTTGCTGCCTCTCAAATTCAGGTCGCGAATCTTCGCGCGCAATTGGAAGAGCGTCTCCTTGATCGGCTTCATTTCGGCCTGGTATGCGGCCAGAGCGGCCAGCACCGGATCCTTATTCAAACACGTACCGTCCACCGATACGCATCTATTCTTCGTGTTCACGTTAATCCTCGTGGTCGTATCCGTCGTGCAAACGCACTCGTCTATTAGCTTATTAACCTCGTTGCACTGGCATTCGAAGTCCTGCGTCAGAATGCGTCTATCCATTTGCGGTAAACTAAGCGTTTGCGGTTTAAGCACGAACGGCTCGTTCGTCCTCGAGTTGCACCACGACTTCGTGTTAATCGGTAGCAAGTCTAGATGCTGCACGACGAATAATGCTTGCGCTCTGTTCGCGCACTTCCCGGCAGCCCCACTGGGCAACTTCGACTGGTTCCCGGTTTTACCGCATTGCGGATTCGCAATGTTAACGTTCCTCTTTTTCGTCTTCTGTTGCGGATCGCAGCAAGCATCACACGCTCTCGCTTCCAAGTCGTCTCTATCCGTCGGCTTACATTCGCACTCGTCGACCTTATAGGGCTCCTTCTTTTGCACGATGAAACGGTTCATGTTCAACTGATCGCAAGTGTGTGCCGAACAGAAATCGTACGTGTCAACGTCTCTCTTCGTTTTACCGGTGCCGCACAGACAATTGCTTTGCTTGAGCAATTCCTTGGTCGATTGCTTTGGCGTACATTTCTTCGGCGTCGGTGCGACGGATTCCACTTTCGGTTGCGCGATCGTCTTCTCCGGCGGTCGGCACGCACAACACTTCGGCGACGGTTCGCACGTGCAATTGTCGTCGGCCAATTTTTGCGCCGGTACGACCGGACAATCGTACTTAACGCAATCGTCGATCTGAGCGTCCACTTTCAACTCTTCGTCGTCCTTCTTGGGCGAACAGGTCAACTTCCGCGGCACGTTCGCGGCACAAACTTTTTTCGGTTCCTCCTGGACCGGTTTCGGCGGCGGCTCGCATTCGCAAACCACTTCCGCTTTCGATTCGTCGACCGCTTGAACGGCCACGTCTATCGGAGGTTTCACCTCGGGCACGGCCGGTATTACTTCGGTCTTTTGTAGTACGGCCTCGACGGCCGGACACACCGGACATCCACATTCGGTTTCTTCTTCATCAACGTCCGTTGCTTCTTTTCCGTCCGACATTTTATCTAAACTCGGGACGATCACGTCCTTAGTAGGAATGATTTTTGCGTTCGTTCGCAACTTCAAGTCCTTCCATTGCAAAACGAAATCGTCGGCACAATCCTCGTCCTCGTCGCTCTCGTACTCCCTATACAAACTCTCGTATTGCGGCTCGTGGTAGTAAATCGTCGTCGTGTCGACGAGCAATTTGAATTTCCTCTGGTACGTCTCTATGCAATCTTTCTCCGGGTCGAATGGCGCCGGTTCACCGGTTCCCGCAATTCCCTCCACGTCGACGGCAGACTTTTCTTCCGATATTTGGTCGCCTTCGATCGTGGCCTCGTCACCTTCAACCGCTTCACCCTCAGTCGGTTCGATTTCAGTCGTTTCGCCTTCAGTCGCTTCATCCTCGACTGGTTCACCGTCGATGATGCCCGCTTCTTCGTCTTCGTTTACTTCGCCTTCTTCCTCGCCGGCTAACGTTTCCTCTTCGCCCACGTTATCCTGACCCGTCGACGGTAACGCCACGTAGGACGCTTGATTCTCTATCGCCGGTTTTATCTCGTACGTGCCGGCTTCGGGCAATTCGATCTTGTACCACGGTATCTCGACGCCCGCGGTACATTCGCCCGCATCCGTCATGTCGACTAGGGAATCGTCCGACCGGGCGACGGCGTCGACGCCACGCGTTATTTCTAAACCGGCGATGTAGCTCTCGAAGTAGATCGGATCCTCTTTGAACAAATAGAACGACGGTGCCGATAACGAGAGTAACGCTTTGATCTCATCCTCGTAGCCAGCGTTGCAAAGGAACGTTATCGTCTCCTGACAGAGATTCTTTATATATTGTTTGCCCTCTTTGCTCGACGACATGTCACGCAGTCGTTGCATGAACGCTTCCAAATTGCTCGGATTCTCGCTGCACAACCGTTCGAGCGATTGCACTTGCGGCCCGATTCCGTCGGGTGTCGTCGACGCTGGAAGAAAATTAACGAGATTTGAATGAACGAGTTGAAAGTAGAAGTGATCGGATGGTAACAATCGTTAAGTGCAAGTGGCTAGAACAACAACCTGATACGGTATTCGGTCCGTTTAATTCGTTTGTTATTGACGATTTACCTGTTCCAAATAAGAAAGGTAATGCGGCGCCGGTTGCGTTCGGCGTGCACTCGCAATAAATAATCGGTTTATTGATGCCGGCATTATCGCCGATTGGATACGTTTCCAAGTTGATTTTTTCATCGTCGTCGCTGCCGATACAATTGTCATCGTTGCACGTGACGAACGACGATTCTTTACGTAACAGCGCGATGTAATTGTCGTCCGTGCAGTCGCAAACGAACGACTGATTCGATTGCGACAACATCGAGCTGATGTCCTCGAGGAAGAGCTGCCGTTCGGGCGACGCTTCGTCGTCGACGTCGCATGAACACGCGAACGCTTGCTCTTCGCCGATCGAATTGTTCGCAACCGTTTCGTCGACGGTCGGTCCGCCGGTATCGTCTTCGATGGTCGTCGAGCTGGTGAGACGTGCCGATTGAAGGGGGCTATCGACGGTTAAGACGGACGTCTGCAGCACGACGTCTTCCTTCTCTGCACGCGTGCAGTCGCACGGTGGCGAGCCTTCGTTGCCGCAAATCGGTTTCGCTGTGTCGTCCACTTGAATTGCCGCCGTGGCCGTCGTCGTCGCCACCTCCTTGGCGTCCGACGGACATTCGCACAGTTGAAGGTCGTTGTCGTTGCAACAATCGCATTCGTCGTCCGACGACGATTTCATCGATTTGACGAACAATTTCTCGACGCCGTCGTCATCGTCGAGGACGATCATTTCCGCTTCGTCGCTCGCTGTCTCGTCGTCGCAATTGCATTCGCTCACTTCTTGCACGTTACAGCAGGTGTCCACGTTGGAGCATTCGTACGTGTGCGTCGATATGCCGCCCATAACGTTATCGTCGAGCGCGAAGTTCCTAAAACAGAGACACGGCAGCAGCGTGTCGGACGTTTGGCACGCACCGTCGACCAATCGTTCGTCGAACGGACTGATTTGATCATCGGCGTCTTTGGGCCGATCGGTTCCTTCGACTTCTTCGCATAGGCAACGCAACGACTCTTCATTCTCTTTCGCGTGTTTGACGCACGTTTCGAGGCACTTCGACATCGATGGTTCCTGTTTATCGATGTCATCCAATAAATTAAATTCGTCCGTTGTTCGCGCACAACAATATACGCACTCTTGCGATGGGGATTTAGTTTTAGTGTCTTCTTGTACGTTTTGATCATTGTCGCAGGTGCATTCGAACGAGAGATCGTCCGAACGCGAATGTTCCTTGTCGTCGCACGAGCAATACGAAGACTCGTTTAAATCGAGCGCTTTTTCATCGTCGCCGTCGCAAGTGCATTCGAACGAAACGTCATCATCATTCTGCTCGAGCTTGGCTAAAATCTGGGTGGTTTCGGCGGTATCGTAGTAAACTGTTGTATCTTCGTCCAACGACACGTTCGTTTCATTCGCTTGAACCACCTCATCGCCTTCCACGGCAAAAACGTACGATCCTGTTCGTTTTTCGATATCCGCCGGTGCCTCTAAATTCAACGCCGACGGTACAGCATCCGCTACTTGATTTTCTACATTATCGACATTAGCTAGAACGGTGGTGTCTAGTAAATCGTCCGCGATCGTTTCATTTACATCCTCTAAAACCGTTTCCACGTCCGTGTCCATCTTCGGCGATGCCATCACTGTCCACCGTTCATCTGCGGTCGTAGCGGTCACTTCTGGCTCGAAGACGGCACTGCCTCTCGTGCTCTCGCCGGCCAAAGTCACGAATTGCGGGTCGCCGGGGGCGACCGGCGTCCCGTTCACTTGCGTCGATTGCGGACAATCGAACGACGGCCCGTACGATTCGGCAACGGCGCCGGCGGGTTCGGCGAATATCCGTTGCGGGCTCATGCCGCAGCACTCTTTGTTCGTCGCATAACGACAGGGTTTCATCGGCGTGGACGTCGAACAATCGAACGATAAGAACAACGTGTCGCCTTCCTCGTCGTCGTCGACGACAACGTTGGCCGCCGCGCTTTCGTCCGATGGAACCACCTCGATCTTCTTCGAGTCGCACGTGCAAGAGACGAAATCGCATTCGTCGGACGACGCGATCGATTCGACGATACTCTCTTTGATCGACGTCTCCTCGGACGTCAACGACGAACGGCAGAGACATTCGACGAAGCTCCCGCCCTCCTCCGTCTCTTCGTCTGCCGTTTGTGTTTCGCTGACGGTCGTTTTGACGATCGGTACCGATACGACGGTGCCATCTTGTGCGGCCACGTTCACTCTCTCCAAACACTGACACGAGAACTCGATCGTGCCCACGCCCTCGCCGGTGAACTTTTTCACCTTGTCGTCGCCGCAATCGTAATTCGTGCCGGTGCAATTGATCATTATGTCGTCCGTTTGCGACCGCGCGTTCACGTAACCTTCTCTCGCAATCGTCTCTTCGGACACGACCGCTTCAATCACGGTCGTTTCGAATGGGTCCAGCTTCTCGTCGTCGTTATCGCCTGCCGCTTGTTCCTCGGCGAACGCCATGTATTGCGTCGAATCATCTAGTCCTTCCTCGGCAGTCCGTTCGTCCTCCGTTGCTCCATAAATGTCGACCATGTGCTGGAGACGATCTTGCAATTGATCGACCGTACCGACCATCAGGTTAGCTATTCGATCTTCGATCTCGTGAATTTTGGCCGTCTCGTCCGGCGACGTCATCTCCACCAGCGACTCCTCGCTGTACGTTTGCACGTGATCGATGTGCTCTTTCAATCGTGTCAGTACGCCGTTGATCGACGCGTTCGGCGTGAATGTTAACGATGTCTGCACGTCGATCTCTCGCGCGACGATAGCCAATTCGTCGTCGTCGAGAATGTGCGGCGTGACGGACAGATCGGTTTGCACCTCCATGTCGACTAGGTCCAGTTCGTTGTTCATTCTTGCGCGTAACGAAGCGTCCGTCAACCAGATCAGACGCGATTTGTGCGGTAAATCGACTTCACGGATGCAATTTGACGTTATCTCTCTGTACGGTATGAATCGCAATATCGATATGAACGAATCGGATTCGCGCGATGCAGGTGTAGTAATTACGGTTTGCGTACCGATGCGCGATAATACTTTCGCGTGTTCGTCTTGTTTCAAATGAAACGGATATACGTGCAATTTCGTTTGTGACTTATTGTTCCTCTTCTCCGCCGCCGCCTTCCTCTGGCTCATAACATACCATCAATCTAATGTGTCACGAAAGACGGGCAGTTTAAGAAAGACAGTTTCTGTAGCGAATAGTATCAGGTTGATGTAAGATTTCTACGTGAATAGGTTGATGATTTTGAGCGAATAGTTACGTACGTATGCAAGTACAGGAAGGCGAATCCATCTTATTCAATTAATTTCTGTTTTGCCTACAAACAAGATCGATTAGTTCAAGTGTTTGTCTTATTCAATCGTTACCCATCCATATTACACTTTATCATTGATTTTGTTCTTACAATCACTACAAATTTGGATTTGATTCTTTTAAATGCCAACGTCGAATTACTTGTTTTATGCATTGTATTACTTGATTGTGAACAATATCCATATTCACGAAGAAGATCACTTGGATAAATCACAATTGAAATTTTATAATTTCTCGTACTTATCATGCTTCTTGCTAGGATTGAAGGAAGTGTTGGTTGCCTGCACATACTTTTGTCAATATATTTATGTATACTTCATTTTCAAGTAATTATTATGATAATTATTATGATAATAAATTGCATGAATTTAAAGCAGTAAATGCTAATAAACAATCAATTAGATAGAAATTGTCAAAGTATATCTTTAAGAGTGGTAGTAATTTCGATTGTATTGGTTGGTAGTTGAAGTTTGCTGCAGCAGTTGCAAGAAAATTCGTGGCTAATTTCATTAGATTATTGTTAGTAATGGCGTTGGTGTATATGTTTTCAGGGAAGTCTTCTGTGTTTTTTAAAAATAATTATATTAGTATGTTTCTTAATTGCTGGTAATTTAAATATGCTACAAAAATACCAGACAAATAAAGTGTATTAAAAAAAAGTGTTATGTTGTAATTGGTGTGAATTGAATGTAAATTAATGTTAAATGATCAGCTGACTTAAGAGCTTTCATGTTAAATTTTATCGAAATGTATTTTAAAGTAAATCAATTGAAGACTCGCAGTTTATAATTGAACAATGTGGTGTTTATTTAAATTAATTTAAAAGTGCATCTAATATTGTTCGAATCATGAACAGGGGATATTACAGTACATCTAGGGCGCCCTTTTTATATACGGTGAGTGTCTCTCGACTGCAATCACATATTTGATATGATTTCCTATTCATTCATATTTGATTATTGATAAAGAGGTAAATAATTGCAGTACGATAAAGTTTCTTCCCAATTATCTTCCATGTCAACGCGATGGTAAATAGTCTATTGAACTTTGCAAAATCGAACGTACACATTTGCATTAATACGAGTATGTATATTTATTTTAGCTAAAAATGGATAGTAATTCGCCAAAAACGTACGTGTGCATAAATTATAAGTTCATCGAAGAGAGAAATATCGGTACGTGACTAATGGGATTTTTTATATAGAAAACCGTTCTCTAACAATTCAAGCGAATAAAGATACCAGCGCGAAAACGAAGAAAAAAATGCTGTACAAGAAAGTATATGCGAGTAGTGTCTGTGTAGGTAAAAGTTTCTAAACAAGCACCTGGAACATGACGTCAAATTATTGTTAGCGTTCGGCATTATCGCTGGTTTAATTAATAGGGAAAATAATTAACGAATAACATTTCGATATGTGCATTACGTTAATTCGGTGCTTGTAATACGAACCAAGGTCTCTCCTACTGACATTAACGATTTCTATTGCATGTAATAACGTGAAGGGCGACACGTTTAAATTAAATTCATTCATAATCACAATGATATTATAATCAATCGTCGTTTGGATGATTCATCATTGTGTACAATGCGCTACGGATTAGTTTTATCACCACTTTCTACTTCTTAACAATGATTTCCCATACAAACGATGGCTGAAATGTAAAGAGAACCAAGTACTTAAGGCGAGATGTTTTCTCTTTAAAGCAAATAATTTGTGCAGTGACAATTAATTTCAATTTAGATTAAGAAACGGACGAAAAAAATGTAAACGTGGAAACTAAAGATTTTCCATTTGATTGCGAAACTAATTAATTTTCCTGGCGTTTCTTTTTCTTCTTCGAATGCGTTTCTGGTTATAATTAACAATTACTTTTAATGGCCATAAAAAGATAGATAGATAGAGAAAGAGAGAGAGAGAGAGAGAGAGAAACTCAAATAATTGAAACTTTCTTTATTCTAATAAAATTTCTAATTATTCGTTGTGTAACCACCACACAAACACATATACACATGCGGTTTATGCGTTCGGCATGATTTTTAACTTATAGAACAATTAATAATGGCAATAAAACTGAATTATGAGAATCGTAAAAGACTGCGAAAAAAAAAACGTCTCAGAAGAAAGCCAAGTGTTAAAGCGTTCAACAGGATCAATTTTAGGGCGAGATTTTGCAATTTCGGAATTATTCTCACATTAAATCGACGTACGTTTCCGAATGTAGTTCTCTTGCGGATTATGCAATTTCCTCAAATAAGCGCTGCGAATCCGTTCTAAACAATCTCAACACGAATTGGAATTTAATCTAATCTAATCGCGTTTTTTTTTTTGTTTAATTAAATGAATGCCTTCCTCATATATTTTTTTAATTATCTTCTTTCGTTTGATGGCAGAACAACGTTAAATCCTCCGGAGAAGACGATTATCATTTTTGCGCTCGATGAAATGGTAAAAAAAATAGAATAAGCAAAATAATAAAAGAGAAGAAGAGGCGGGAGGCACGAAACCAGAATCACAAGCCGAACTAGTCAGTTTGCGTTTCGATCTCATCCATATCGGTACGATTATTTTCCTCTCGTTTGTTTCATTTCGTTTTTTTCCCGTAATTAGTGCCGATTGTTTATAAACTCATTTTCGCAATGATTCTTCGCTTAAAATCAATTGTTTTCGGGCGATAATTGCATTGTGCCTCATTTAGCAAATACTTGTTTGTGCAAATCTTCAACTAATCGGATTAACATGTGATTTCGTGCGAGGTAAGACGCAAACAATTTTTCGCCATCGATATTTTTGTATTCGCTTTCTCAAGTCCGATTGCAACCCTTCATTTCGTCCCTTTCGCTGGCCGCCACTCGTACCCTCGGGGGTTGTTACTATAGAGACAGTCTGTGGAGTTGTGAAAGAAGATTGTTTTTTTTGTTTGGTCTCTCTCGTTTTGTTCGCGAATTATTCATCATCGACGAGGACGTTTTAAAGTTTTGCCCATTGAATTTGCGAATGGAATCATCGGAAGCCGATGATGTTTCGATTGGAAATGCAATCAAAATCGATTGTTCGTCCGGTCGGTGTGTGTGTGTGTTGTTGTTATTGATGGGAATCGATGAAGAGGAGGAAATTGAATCGAACAAAACCCGCATCGTTGCCCCGATATCATTGTCGAAACGATTAGACAAACGTTATTTTTTTCCTTTTGGCAATAGTTGCGCAATTTTCGTTTGTTGTTGTAGTTGTTATTACGATCGCTTCATTAAACTTCTTTGTTAAACTCAATTTTTACCAAAATAATTGACTATAATTTTATAATTTTCCTACGTGTTTTTCGGTAATAATTAGTAATAAGCAACAAGGCGAGGTTAATAATTATGAATGCAAAAAAAAAAGTTTTTCTAGTCGCTGTCGTAAACGTTAAGCTATTAGCGAAATTAGTTTTTGGTGGCGTGGAATTCGCCGAACCTTGTGCGAATTTAGCGTGTAAGTATCGATGAAGTTGCAATTGATTGTGCTAAATAATTTAGTTAGGAACCAATTAGCAAGCGAATTCTTATGATCAATTACGAACCGTTTGTAAATGTTGCGCAAATTTCAAAAGAATTGAATGCGATTCAAATGTTTTTTTAAATTAATCCAATGCAAATAATCTGGCCATTTAGTAGTCATTCATTGAAAATGGCCAAGTTCCGTTTTTTGTTGTTGTTGTTGTTCCTTCATTTTCTCCATGCTTAAGTGGCAGAGTTTATACCGTTAATATTCGCAACGTAATAATAATTGCGAACGTTACCAATGATAAAAATGCGTAAAACAAAGAAAATAAATGTTACTAGGAATAGAACAGTTTTCCGGTACGTAACGCTCCGAATACTTTTTGCCATATTGAAACGAGCCGAAGAACGAACAGTATAATAATAATAAATTATTGGCTAATTAAATTTCACAAAAGTGGCATTCAATTACTGCAATTAATCTAGGATAAAGATGGAGGGATATGAAAAAAAGTAGGGAAACGAAAAACGAGACGTCGTCTAGAATTACCGTGAATTATCGTTATGTGAAAAATAATTGCTCGAAACACGGAGAACGAGCGACAGGGAGAGTAATTTCGCAAAAAAAATGCACAATGATTGTCGATTGTGGCAATAACAACAACTAAGAACCGAGAAAGAAGGCAGTTTCGCTATATAGCGCTTGTGCACGTAATCATTATTGAGCGATTCGAAGTTAATTAGTTCATTGACACTAATCGAGTGTTCGAAATTTATTCAAATTTATGCCCAATTCGTTAAATGTGGGCAGCCACGACCGCCCGACACTAATTAAACGTGAGTTATTGAGCATTTAGAAAGAGAAACGGCGAAAGAGACTTTAATTGGACAAGGAATTTGCAATTTTCGGCCAGTTAGCACACTTTTTCCGCACGTTAATAAACCGAAACACGAAAAAAAAAATTCAGTCTGCAGTCGATAGTTCTAAACATAAAATGCTGGAAGAGTTTCCAACTTCTGGTAAATGTAACTTGATGATGGTGTTCTGGATGTTGTTGTTGACGGCGATGGTGAAAAATCACTTCCTGCCATCGCTAACCGCCCTCGATGGCGCGTTAAATAAGCGTCGTCCCCCTGAGGAACGATTTAATTAAGGGTTGCGCTTCTTCTCTCGCCCTGTTTGGGCATTTAAAAATAGATTAAACGATTGATTTAACGAAGACAAGAAACTATAAGCTAATTTCTCTCGCTCGTTTGGCTGCATTTTCTTCGGACGGATTTGTGAAATCTTCGCGTAGGAAAGAGAGAATTCTGTTTAATTTAGCAGAAACGTTTCGCCACGTTGAATACACGCCATCATCATCATTGTTGTTATTATGGTCATTATGTTAATTTATATGGGGAAATATAATAATTAATAATTGTTGATTATGAAAAAGAATTAAGTACGAGCGATATTATAAATATTCACGGACTTTTTTAAATTTAAAAACGCAAATAAACCTTTTGCCGTGCTCGCTCGCACGGAAAAGGTCGCCGCGAGTTGGCAAGAAAAACCCGCCGGAATCCGGCTCGATGGTCCGCATTACCATTCGAAAAACGATCGTCATCCACGTTGCCGAATGACGCGACGCTCACAAATCCCGCCGAACTTCGACTATCGAACCGAAAAAGAAACGAAATTCCGAATCGATTCCAGGTAAAAAAAAATAATTACAATTCGCCAGCGACTGGTAGACGATGGAACCGCCTCGCCCATCATCCGAATTCTAAACGAACCCTACCTTAATAATATCGACTTTTTCCTTCTCGTCTCGTTCTTTTTTTTTTCGCTCTTCGTGTCTCTTTTGCCCCGTGCCACCGCTTCCGGAGAGACCGCCGTTAACGACCGGTTCGATCGCGGGGGCACGGTCCCATCTCGCGATGGTGACACGGGCCTTTTATCGCGGGTGCGTCAAAATATACCGATGGGAAATGGCGAAATCGCACGCGAATCTCTCGGCTTTTTTTAACCTGATTTTCGTTTTTTTTCCCTCCGTTAGAATCGTCGACGAACGTTTTCAGAAAATAACGTAACGAGAAGATTGTTTAGTTGATGGGTTTAGTTAGTTGGTTTATTGCACTTGGTTTACTGATCGAAGTCAAGGATTCGGCCTTCGTTTATTTCATTTTTGCGCGAAGTGCGAAGAGCTAAAAGAGGCGAGAGAGAGAGAGAGAGAGTTGCGAAATTTATTGCCGCGCGCTTTATTATCATATCAACTTTGTATCGGAGTAAGTGGCGCCTCGCTAATAATAATAAGACGAGCGAAATGCATTTGATTTCGATAAAAATCGCACTCTGCTTTCATCTGTTAATTGCCGCAATTTTGTTTCGATTAATAAATAATTCTCGTCTCGTCAATTGGAACTAGTTTATTGCAATAGCGAGCATTATTTCGCTTATAATTCGCTTGCCAAATTAAATGCGAGACAGCGAAAGAGAAAATCAAAGTTTCCTGATTAATTTCCATATTAGGTAGTCAAATTTATGTTCGTTGTGCGAATATTAGCGATTAGCAAAATGAGGATGTTTCGATGATTAAAAAGTGCGAAATTTCTAAATGCCATCATCGTTTTCCTTGGTAACGTTTTATTTAAATTTAATTTATTCGATTATTTAACCAAAGAATGTGCAATTAAACACTCTCTCGCCATCGAATGCGTTTTTAATTAACGAACGCACCTACGCCCATCGCGAAATCGTCGCCCATCGTGCCGTTTAAAAAGCCTTAACTATTTTGCAATTTCGTCTCGGCGCAGGCGATCGTTAGCATCATCGTCGTGCCATTTTTCGTGCAATAGGGGCAAATAAAGCAGCAAAAAGTCGTCAGAGTGCGCAAAAAAGCCGCGAACGAAATCCAATAATAATAATTAAACGGGTTTCGCGATATGAATTTCTTTTTCTCGGCGACCGAACAGCAACGAAGGTCATCCAACACAGACTCGTTCTTTTATAATAATAATTAACATTTCGTAAGAGCGTTTTTTTTACTGTTGGCCAAGAACAACAGCAAGAAGAAGAAGAAGGAGCCGTTTTCTTGTCGTTTTGCTTTAACATCGAGAGCAACGAGTTTCTTTTTTGCTTCTTCTTCTTTCTTGTAATTCTTGTCGTCCGCCGATCGGTGCTCGTCCTCCAGGCCTAGTGACCGAGCTCTACTCCCATCTGCATAAGATGTAACGGTTTCAATTTGTTAGGCGAATAAAAATGTTAATTTGTACGTCGATTAGAAGAACGCCATCGGCACGTAAAAAGATTATTACGAGCCATCAACATCATCATCGTTTCTTCTTTGTTCTGTTTGTCGATGACGAATTGCAGAAAATGACTGATTGTTGTCGGTAACAATGATCGTTTGCGGTAATTTGCGAGGAAATAGGAGTGAAAGTGTCGCGAATTTGTAAAGGAAATGCAAGAAGAAATTGGCGGTAAAAACGTTTTTCTGTGACGTTATTCGCGATCGAACGGTTAAAAACTTGGTATTTTAAGCAAACAAACAAATTGCATAACACGTTCCATTGTTTATATGAAAAGCCTCAATTTGCAATAGTAATTGCTCGTAATGGTTTGACATTTAAAAAAAATGCCGTTTTGATAAGCGAAATTGTCAAACTTTTGCAAATCGTCCGCGAGTTACGTAAAACCTTTCGTTATTGTTATTGTTTGAAGCCGTTTACTTGCACAAACGTTCAGCTTTTATTACAACTCAAATTGCACGTTTTGTTTAAAAAACGTTATTTTGTTAAGAAAAGTAAAATTTAAACAAATCTGAGTCCGCTGCAGCGAAAAACAAGTAAACGAAGAAGCGGGGCATCGAAACATTTTATTTATTATTAATAATTTATTTATTAACATGACCTATTTACCTAGTTATTATCAAATTTCGAGTGCGAAAGTGTCACACGTAAAAGGAGAGAGAAGACAATCGATAATTGCGGTTTGTTTTCCTTTTTTTTTCCAATTTCAATATTATCATTGCAATTGATTGCAAATTGATCCCCCATTAGTTTTACTCGCCTTACCTTGGTTTATCAGATTAAATTACACGTGGTAAATCAATACCTTTGTGGACACCGATGCGGATGACGAATGCAGCCAAACGAAACGGCGACATCGCCGTTTATTCCACTATGACGAATCATGATAATGACCTAATTTAAATGAGCCAATTAAGCCAGATTTCCCATCGACGATCGGTTAATCGAAGGGAGGACAATGATGGCAATAGTTATAATTTCCAAAACGATCGCGTAAAACGACTTTATGGCCGTCATAAAAAGCGCGTTTCTCGAGGAAGCATAAATTTCGGTTCGAATGCGGCGACACTTAATTTAATTAATGAAGGCGTTCGTTGTAGATTGTTGCGCCTCGTAGGTGTTTCGAGTGCAAGACTTTTAGCTCGTTCAGAATCGACGATAATTAGACGTCGAGCGAATTAATTAGCCGACAATTTGCATTCCGTTTTGTTGCAATTAACAGTTACTCGTAATTGCGAAAAATTTTCGAATGGGCACCAACAACATTCGCAATCTGTTCGCGTCTTTAACAATGTTTCTTTACGATTGCTTCTTATTAACGGAGCATATGGCGAATGTAAAGTTGAGCAGAACGAAATCGTGGATTAATTAATCGATATTGTGTGGATTAGCGAGGATTTGCAATGTTTATAAACTACCCCCCAAAATAACAACAACGAAACAAACGAAATATTATTAAAAGAACATAAAGATCGAAAGAAGAGACGTTTCCACGATGCTGACGATGGGAACGACGCCTGTAAATAATAATTAGGCCTCCTAAAAAACGAACTTAACATATGGCAGCAACGCAGCTGAATAATATGTTGTTCGAGCCTCATTTTCTCGCTTGTTTTCGCCTCTTTCTCACTTGTTTTGCCTCTTTTTGCCTCTCTCTTTTTCTATCCCTTTTGTCTCTCTCATTTGTTTTGCCTCTTTTTCCTCTTTCGTTTTTTTTTGCTACTTGTTTGTGTTTTCATTTGTATCCATTTCCGGCTTACGTTATTATTATTTGTTGCTTAATTGCTTCTCCTCGGATCCTATTGTGTGTTCGGTTTACCTGTCGCAATAACACACCTGGCACGTTTATTTTGTTCAATTAAATTTTTTTGGTGTATTTGAACCATTGTTACAATAAAATTATGATTGCATAATCAAGGACAGAAGTACAGGCAAGGATTGTTGGGATTTTGCAAATGTCATCGGCGAAAAAATTGCGAACGAAGATAATAAACGAAAATTAATTTAACCTGGCGAGGTTGGAGTTTAAAAAAAGTAACTTCTTCGCTTTCTAAGTGTCGAGTTCGTACGGCAAAACCGATTTTAACGCAATAATGCCAACAATGACAACGAGAAACTTGTGCTGTTCTCAGTGTTTACAAGTGGACGGAATCGAATTAAATTTTCGTTTTAGAAAACGCCGTCAATCCTGTTTTACGGCCGATCAGTTTCACTTGTTTTTTCGCTTTCCAAAACCGGCGATTATTTTTTCTTTCTTAACCGAATGAGCGATATGGGAAAAACTGTCTTGCTTCAGAATGGGGATTCCTCGCTTGTTGGGTCGATGGGTCAAAGGGCACTTTCGTTTAAAATATTTAATTGACCCCGTATGAAATAGGCTTTTCGAGAGAGAAAGAATCCGTTATTTATAGTAATAAAATTATATTAACTCTCGGTCTTTATATGGCCACATGGTTCTGGTTCTGCCGCTCGTTGTTATGGTTAATGAAGCCATAAAAGTACAATTTTCGATTTTAACATCGATTTCACTCGCCGTATCGAGGGAAAGAGAGATTTCTTTATTTCCAGTTTCTGGATTTTATTCTCGATCAGAAAAGAAAAATTGTTAACGCGAAATTAAATTAATTAACGCGCGCTCGTTTAATTTTCTAATTGATGTGAGAACTAGCAGTTTTTCTTTGCGGTTTGCCTCGAATTAATTTCCGAAAACGTTTTTCGTTTAATTCATTTCCAATTAATTTTTCTAGTAATAAGTTGGAACGATTAAAAAAAAACGAGCGATTCTTTTTGCGAAACAATCGTTTCGAGAGGAATCGCGAACCGCTAATTAATTGATGACGGCACGTATAATTTATTCGTGATGTAATTTTTCTTTTTCTTCACGTTTTGCACATGATTTATGACGTTTAGTCATTCGTTCGTACGAATTTCCCAATTTGCATAACGATTTATGATCATTATGTTGACGACCATCAGACGAATTATTATGCAATTCGTTTATTAACCTTCTTGTTTCCTTTTGCAACGCATACATTTTGTTTGATTAATAATTTGCGAAGGAAACATTGATTCGTCGATTCTTTTTGGCGGATTCGTGGATTAGGAAACGAAAATACTTAAACGAAGGTCGACGATTACATTTGAATGAATCATCCTCTTGCTAAGAATCTAACGTCTCGTACGAAGTTTCTTTGACGCTCGAAATTGCCTGTAGTCGATTATTTTTGCATTATAATTAATTAAATAGTGTTGTTCCTGCAAGTTTCTGCATGCAAAACGTTTCTTTTGCGGACGATCAATTCACATTTCGTGATTTGCGTGCCCATACGTAAATTTCCTTCAGTTGGCTCGTTTAATTAATTAATTCCGCGCGTCTCGTTTTCACTTTTAGCGTTCGTTTTATTAACCGGCGCACCAAGAGGCGAATGAAGGAAGGCCAGAATGCAAACTATTTCGCAACGTCTCGGAAAAGAAAACATCCAAATGGAACGAGCGCACTCGCTTATTACATTGTTGTAGTGAAACTATTAATTCTTGGTCTTATGCAAAAGTTGAATTACACGCACAGGAACGACAGGCAAAAAGAGTGTCGATTGTCGTTGCCTCTTGTGTAAAACGAAAGAAAAAACGAATTGTTAATGTTCCGTGCGCATTTACAAGAACGACAAGGAAAAAGGTAATTCAGAGAAGAAAGTGTGGACAACAATAACAATGACAAATGAAGTTTTCAAACTAAGAAATAAACGATTTTCAAACTAATTTCTCAGTTAGTCACGCAAAACTGATCAGAATCTCTCTCTCTCTCTCTCTCTTTCGCTCGCTCGCGACGGTTTCACTTTTGTAAATTGGAGAAACGATCCTTTGGCGATGTAGAATTGATAATGCTAACGAGCGAAAACGGTCGAGGCAAACGATCCAAAAGTTGATTTCTATTTGACAAACAATTACAAATCCGAACGATGGAAAGCAAAGCTACCGTAAACCAGACCGATTGGAGGTCGAATCGATTGTTATTGCTGTTGCAAGTTATTAATTAATTCCCGAAAGACAAAAAAAGGAAACTGTCAAGTCACTCTTGCGCTCTTTATTCGCGAATCCAAACAGGAATTGTTTTTTAACTTCTTTCCACCGCAATAAGAATTAAGAAACGTTTTGGCAAGGATTGCAATTAATTTCAGGGCAAAATCTTCGCGTTCGCACGCACTTCTGACGTAAATCATTTGTAAATAATAATCGTAAACGATTATTTTTCGTTTCGATTAGCGAGTGGTGTTCGGAATATAAATTAAAGGAAACGTTAAGAATCAAAGAGAAAAAAGTCCAGCGGCGGTTGCACCAAGACCAGTAGTTAAGCATAATAAAAAGTTATAATGATTCATTTTAATAGTAAATAATAACATAATAGAACGCAATTTAAAAAATTAATACGTGAAAATTCGTAGTAATAAATTTCAATTTATGAAAATGTCAATTGTGTAACGGCAATAATAATAATAATAATGCCGCGTTAATTGTTTAGAAATCTGAAATTAATTACCTAACAACAAACTTCCATCTCTTTCATTTTTCGTCGGTGTTAAGTTTTGCGTACGCAAAAAGCAGTTAACCTGTAATTGCCTCAGAAAACGCTTCAAGTTGCCACTTTTTTACGTTAATAAAAAATAAAATTTCAATTCTTCAGACATTCACAGTTTGTTGTCGAACGAAAGCATCGAGGTAACGCGAAGGAAACGTTTACAAACGTCTCGAAGACGTATCGATGAAATGCCAGCGCTTAAAACACGCCGAAGTTGACGTTACCAGATAAATAAAGCTCGATGCCGTGGAATTAATTAATTTGAATCCGTTCGGTCGTGAAATTTACTTCCTTGTTTGTCCACCTACAAATACCAGCAACGGTATTTATACAAGAAGATATTAAAATAAACTCGCCAGCGAATACGATATCTTGGCCAAAAAGAAAATAATTCTCTCTTTCTCTCTCTCTCTTTTCAAAAATATCTTATCTTGTGCTTGTCGAGTCAAATTTGAAATTTATTATTAGAAGGCATGTACATTTTCGCGCTCGGCCGGTTTAATTAATCAAAACGACAGCTGTTTAGCAGATAATAAACAATGGTCCTGCAAAATCTTCATATTATTGTTATTTTAACAGTAATCGTTTGATTAATGCGATCGGTACAACAACAGTCGAATGACGTAGTAAACGAAGAGAACAGAAGATGATGGATTCAATCGAAGAGAAGCAAATCCAATGATTTTCACTAAATTTCGCGCGAGAAAATCGAGTGTCCTCGAACACGAATTTGCAAACGATTTGTTCGCAATGAAAAGTGCAGAAAAGAAATCAACGCTATGACGGTTGGCACGGTTGTTTTTATTTATTAATAATAACAATCTCCAGCAATCATCACTGAAGTGTGTAATAAGAATCGAGCGACTCGAAGTGGTTCAGTTTTTTCTGCAATCTTAATCGGTGGAAATCTAGTTTAAATAAATAATATCATTCCATCCAATTTCTAATTATCCTCGCCTATCGATAAAGAGTTGGAGAGATTGAAATTAAGCGAGGAAAGCGTTCGCTTTTTAAAACAATTCAAAAAGATCGTAATCTTTGCAATTTTGAATTGAATTGAATAATTTGCCTCGCGCCAATCGAATTTTATGTTAATAATGAATAATGGAAACTTGCATGGATATTAATCCACAAAACAGAGAACGAATATCGTTATTCAGACGCAAGAGAAAACTAAAGCAACATTAACAATCCTTTTGATACTTGGCGATTGTTAATAATAAACACAAATACAGCGAGAGAGAGAAAGAATGACGGATTATTATCATTTTTTGTGTTCTTTATTTTTACCTGCACGAACAATAATAATAATTAAACTTCCGGCTTTTTATAAGTACGTTTCCGCATTTTGTGCCCCGTACTTTTCTACCAATTGTTCATAATAATACCGACAATAAGAATGGCAGAAGGTATACTTCGGGATAATCCAATCGAATCCGTTTCCATTGCTTTTAACTTCGATCTACAACACCGACGATAATAATAATCGAATCGTACGATTATTATAATAATGGTAGTAATAACGACCGGTTAATTAGCCTTAGCAATTATTTAGTACGTTCATAACGTTTTTAATTCGATGAGCGGCATTTTCTTCACTTTCTAAACAAAGACCTCTCGCGTTTCTTTCTTTCACGCACATCTCGTTAAAAAGCGCTCGTGTTTTTACCTACCAAAATCGTTTATTATTAATTCCATCATCTCCCCGCGTTATTTACCATAATACCGTCTATTGTCGTGTCTTGTCCGTCTAATAAATGAATGCTGGGGGTGTATTTGATGGTGGTGGACCGAAGTGTGGGCAGTGCGAAGGATTTTAATGTTATTCTCGTTCCGTTTCGCGTGTAGGATTCTCTTTCTCTTTTTTTTTCCTGTTCTTCTGGCCGTTTCTGATAGAGTTAGATTTGGAAACAGAAAAAATCGTGCTTGTAAACGAAGATTATCATCATTACTGTCGAGCGTGTGGGTACAATGACTATTTTTCGAAAACGAAAAGAAAAAGCAAATCCGTCCATAATTGGCCATATAAAACCGTAAATTATTTCTCTTTCATTTGTTGCTAAATACGAAGTGTGCCCGCAACTTTTTGCGGATTTAGGCATTAAACGATCTTAAACTTTCGATTTGCCAATTAAGCTGCTGAGATGAGAGCATCGGAATGAAGCTGGTTTCCCCATTGTTAACTAACACCGTGAGCCAATAAAACTTCTCATAAGTTGGCAATACCTGACGGATAAGATTCGAAATGACAAGGAAGGAAGGGTTGCCAACTTACGCGATTCCCTATTACATTTTGTTGACAAGCGCAGAGTTTAAGAAGACGTCACAGACTTTTTGTTGGTGTCACTGTAATAATGACAAATCAAACGGTATAAAACCTTGTTGCCATTCGAATTCGCAACCAGTGGCGTCACCATCGCACTTTCTGGTGACGTTATCGTTTTCTTCGTTCTTTTTTTGTTGAGAACGAACAAAAGCGTTTTAATCGATTGTACGATTTCGTCATACAATAATGCCACGACCTTCGGTTACTCACAACTTTCGATAATTCGGTTGAGTAATTGGCTTGGGAACTTCTATCTCTGTTGATAACGGTGGTAATTAATTGAAAAAGACCGACTTTGTATGATTCGTTCGGGTCGCTTTGATCGGCCTCTTCGTTCTTCATCCGCGGACGGAATCTTATTAATTTCCAATTTATTGCTATTATGGTTCTTGAAAAATTGCGTATGCGTAGGTACAAATCCGCTAGTGAAATTCGCCAGAGAACAAAAAGGCGCACTTTTTTGTCGAAACCGACGATTTCGCAACACGTTAATTATTTTATTCTCTGCTTATACGGTGTTGTTTGTTTCTTTTTATGCCATTGCATGGTTCGCAGAAGATTCGTTCCATTTGGATTATTGCTTTTTTGTTGCCCATTTTAATAAGCAAAAGTGCCGAATGTAACACGAAGAAGATGATAACGGCGAGGGAATTCGCCAATTTCCAAAGTGCCACTTAGCGAACGCAAAGAAATCGCATTTTCCGTCTGGTTCTTTCGTAATAAACTTAATTAAAACCGCTATACTCAATGCGAATTGATTATTTCGCAAACCTCTCGCTTACGCTTTGTTTTTGCACGAAATAATTAAGACGTGAATCATCATCATCATCAGCGGTTTTTACGTAACACGTCGAAACGCCACGTGAAACGAAAGAGTTTCGTTTTCTCACTTTTAATCGCAGGTTTTTTTGGCAAAAATTTTGCAAACAATCTTATTTTATTCGTTCTGTTGCTCTACATATATTATAATAAGTCTTTGTTGTTGTTTCTCTTCTTTATGGGCCTTTGTAAAAGTTTTTTGAGTTTATTGCGAACGGTTGGAAAGTTGGCAGCTGGACGACCGAAAAAAAAATGAAGAAAAGAACTAATTTGCGATTTAACATGCAATATATGTAACGCGCCATATGCAGCTTACTATTATTAACGAAATACGCCTTTAAACGAACCACAAAAGCGTGCTTTACCGGGAAGTAGCGCATTTGGCACGGCTTTACTCTTCGAGAGCGCAAAAAAGGCGTTTAGCAAAAATATGCTTAAGTAACCGTTTGGGAACATAAACGGATTACGATCGTTTCTTCGGGCGAAATTAGTGGTAATTTTGCGCCGCTGGGTAAATATTCATTAACGCCTTTTGACATTCGCGTTGCACTTCAAAAATAGACTTCCACCTTTCGATTGTCCGCTGGAAAATGAAGCTGCTCTCGATCCGTCGTGCATTTTAATCGCTGGAATACCGTACGGTTACGAAGGTCGTGCTAAAATTAGATTTTACCGAAGTGAAAATATGAATGTTTCATTTATTTATGTTGCACATAAACAATTGGACTTGGGAGAATTTCCTTGCACAATCGAATCGATGACTTCACCGTCGATTTCCATAAAGGTTCACTTTTTGTCGTGAACTGTAAGCAATTTGCAACTTTTCTCGCTTCCCGTAAGTCTAGACTGCAACAATTGATTCCTCTTCAGGTACGTTACGTGTGCACGTGTTGTAGGTCACGTTCTTTTTCGGCTAATTTTAGGA
This sequence comes from Hololepta plana, assembly GCA_963695495.1. Taxonomy (NCBI): domain Eukaryota; kingdom Metazoa; phylum Arthropoda; class Insecta; order Coleoptera; family Histeridae; genus Hololepta; species Hololepta plana. The sequence goes on along the minus strand of OY968839.1, from coordinate 1,424,772 downwards.
AACGCGCACCAATTTTCCGGCTGTTTAAGCGAAGAATTCAAGCTTAAATAATCGTTTCCTTGAACTTTCCTAACGTTCTCTTTGCTTTATCATCGAATTCGCCCGATTTAAATGAGGAAACATTCAATAAACTAACCGGAAATTCGATTAATCGTTTGCGAATCTATTATTCCCATCGAAGTTATTAATTAAAATGTGAAATAATAGCTTTAGAATGAAAGGATCCGCAATAATGATGTTGAATCGAAGATCTTCGTATTCCGATTGTTGTTATTACGTGTTTAACAGTTGGAGTGGCTTCTTTAATAATATAATAATGGGAGATTCGTCTTTCTTTCTCTAAATATATCCCACTTGCATGAAATTTTGTTTGTCTTTAGTTCATTGACTTTCGGCTCGTAAAGTTCTAACACATGTTTAAGCGAGATGGTCGATCTTTTTCGCCCGAAAAACAAAAAGAGCGATGATAATAATGGGTTCGTTCTAATTTGGTATTCTTCCAGCTTCTTTCTTTTCCGTTCACTTGTAAACTTTTCATTGACGTAGGAGAGTTTAACGCAGGGGATCGGTTATGTTAAACAGGAAGTAGCCCGTTTGTCTGAATGTGGAAACGATCTTTTCCGGTGGATGGAAGTATTTTCCTTTCGGTTTGATCGTTGTAAGCCGAGAAACGTTTAACTTTTTCCCCGATTCGTGTCGATGGAAACGTGCAACTTTTTCTGTTGCGATTGAATAATTGATCGATGTACGAAATAGGAAGACTTTTATTATTATTGGAAAGGTGTTCGAAAAGTTGCAACTTTCCACGCCAATTTCCTTTTATTTTTAATCGTAGAGAACGGTTCTTTTCTTGTTTGCGATTGCTAATTTGTGATTCTAATGCAGGCTAAATATCATCGCACGTAGAGAGAAAACAACGAGATTAGATCCTCCTTAAAACAATTTAAATTATAATTGAATATGCAAATTGTGTCGTTCTTTTTTTACCAACAGAAAAATAATTAAGTATCATAATTAATGGCAATAATTATTATACTTATACAGCACGATGACGACGATTATTAGATGCGGAGGATTAATTTGCATATTTATCCTTGTAGAAAGCTAAAAAAAAAAGGAGCTGCATATAAATAAAAAGTGAAGATTCATCGGGCAATTAGAGTGACCTTATTTCGCCTTTACTATTATTAAGAGATTTTCCGCGAAAATAAAAATTATCGTTTTTTTCCCGCCTGAAATCGATTTAGAAATTGAACAATTTATAATTGTTAATAACAAATGTAGGCCATTCGCGTGTACGTCGGCGGAATATTTAAACGAACAAAAAAGAATCGCGGCTACGAAGTTTCTTTTCATCTTCCCAATAAACAGTCGCTTGGAGAAAACGAAACTTTACAACTTTTTGTCGTTGGTTTTTCTTTTGCGCAACAAGAAGGAATCGCATACGATTGATACACATTTTTATTATTCCATCCATCGATATCAATCGAAAACTTTTATTTATTATCACCATCGACATGCTTAGTATCATTTATATGGGACGCGATCTAATTTCTCCGGTAGCGGCGATAATGATAATGACGCCCGACGACAATTATTGCTCTTAACTCAAATGGAAGTTAACACCATGGTGGACAATCTAATTGAATCGTTATTAATGGACTTTTATGCAAGACGCAGCGTTAAGACGAAGACGCCAATCTCACTTTTTTCCACGCGATCGGAATTGACTGTTTCCTATTCTAAACTGTGTCAAACCAACGCCATCATCATCATCATCATCGGCATCGACAAAACCTTTTCTAAACAAACGAATCCGGCTGTTATACGGATCGCCGGGAAAGAAATCGAAAACGTTTGCCGAAGAAAGTCTATTAAAACGAAATTAGCGCGGAGGAATGAATTACTTCCCCCCAAATTATACCAATTATGCCAGTTCATTTGGTTATAATCCTTTTCCTTCACGTTCGCAGAACACCGAACCAGGATCCGGTGGTGGCATGGACTGTTTGCAATTGCGCCAACCAGCCGGGCCGTTCCATTACTTGATAAGCGAGCAAGCGAAATCGTTGGTCGCCCTGCAAGAGTTACAGCATGAGGTCGGCGCGTTGCTCGAGTTCCGCGACCTGGTCATCGAGACGTTCCCGAATCTGCGCACGAAACTCGCCACCTCGACGCCCCCGACGATGATGAGCAGCCATCATCATCATCACCACCTGGACAATCATCACGCGTCGAACATACCGGTGGCGACGCGTCGCGGCGACTGGGAGCCGGGCGTACGCGTGCGACGGAAGTTGAACAACAAGGATGACGGCCGCGCGAAGAAGACGGAGACGACCATCCAAGACTCCGGCTTCAGCACGGAGACGTCGAGCAAGGAGACGCACAGCGCCTCGTCGACGGCGTTGCAGAACTCGACGCCGACGGAGCCGAACGTCGCCGACGAGCACGAGGACGAGCTCTGGCACTTGCTCGACATAATCCATCGGAAGGGCACGCGATTGAAGGAGGAGGTCGAATCGCTGCAGGGCGTCTTGCGCGAGCACAGCAACAACAACGACAACAACCGCCACGAGGACGACGACGACGAGGAGGACAGCGATTTCGAACGCGTCCTCTTCCATTCCTCCGCCGACGACGTGCGCCAATTGAGGCGCGAGCGCGACCTGCTTCTCGATCGCGTCGCCGAAATGGAGGCGGAAGTGCTGGCCGGTCGTATGCACACGACGCGATTGCAGGAGGACCTGGAGAATTTGCTGGGCACCAAGCACGAGCTGGAGGAGCAGTTGAAAGCGATCGTGACGCAGCGCGGCGAGGTCAATTCGCGGATACACGACTTGCACTTGCAGTTTGTCGCGACGAGGAGTGCACCCGCGTCGCCGGAAACGGAACGGCCGCGGCTGTTATCCGGCGAGAGCAACGCTCGTTCGTCTAGTCATCACGGCACGCCGATTCGGGCGAGTCGTGCCAGCGATTTGGACATCGTGCTCGGCAGCAAAGTGCCGAAAGTCAAGTCGATCAATAGCGTCAAGATCAAGGCGATCCTTAGCGAACAGAGTCCGATCGTGCTGCAAAAACATCTGCTCATTTCGACCGTCGAGAACGAGGTACGATCTCGCTCGCGAACTCGTTGCGATCGATTAAACGATTTCATTTCCTGTTTTTTTTCTGCTTGTTGCTTTAGGATCTTCAAAGGAAACTCGACACGGCGACGCGCCTGGAGATCGGCCTCGTCGATAAGCTGGAGAAGGCGCGCGAAGAAAACGAGGATCTTCGCAGTCAGGTAAACACTCGCATCAAACGGAAATCTGCAGCGGAATCGATTTCGATCGCTTTTTCTTTTTTTAGTTGGATTGTAAAGACATCGAATTGGAAGGCACGAAAGCGCAATTACGCGTGCTCGCCGATCAACGATCGCGACCTGCCGGCAAGTCGCCGGACATTATACCGTCGTCGGACGCGACGTCCGGCGTCGAGCAACAATCGTTGTCGCGCAACGAAATAACGACGGCGAGCATGAAAGCGATGAGTCCGTTGCCGTTGAACTTGCAATTGGATCATTCGAGCAGCACGGAATCGGCGCAAGATCAAGCGGAATCGGCGAAGAGAAGCGATCACCAGCAGCAGCAAGCGCGACGAAAACCTAGTAAAATACCGTTGGTGAAGAGTTACGCGGCGCCGAAGCCGCCCGGAAACAACGGCGGAGGTAAACACAATTCGACACCATCGGGTTGCGCACGTAGTCGTAGCGGCGAATCGCCGGGTAGACCGCACTCTGCACAATCGTGGCGGCACGGCAACGGCAACAGCAATAGGAGCGAGGGGAACAGTTTGAACAGTAAAAGTCGCGACAGCTCGTTGCACAAGTCGCAACGTAACAACGGCTCGCTGGTGAACGCGAAAGACTCGCTCACGGGGAAACTGCGGAACAATTCCGGCGACGCCGCGACGCCGAACAGTTTCGGCTCGGGCAATCACAACGTCGGCGGCAGCGGCAATAATTTTAATAACGCTAGTAACAGTAACAATAGTCGGAGCGCGTTGCGAAAATCGCCGTCGATCAGAAGGGCGACCAGCGTGCGTGACTCGCCGGAATCTAAGGTACGGTCGAAATTCTGGAACTGGCTGAGACTCCTCGACAACAGCCCGACATAAAGGAGAACATTGTTTTACCCAAATATTATCTATCATTTAGTTGTCCGTCCCCCACAGCCCGATGTTGCAGTAAGTTTTTTTTTGCTTGTTTTTTATTTCTTATTATATTCCGTTATTTAAGCACCATTTTATTTCGCTAACAAGTTCCCATTTTACAATCACATTCGACTCGTCATTTATGAAATAATTAATCCACGCTTGAAACAATCTTCTTCGCCGGGGGGTGAATTCACTGCGGTCGTAGTAAGTAGTCGCTTCGTCCTCTTTCATTTTCGACACGAAAACGTCGACTTTACCGTGGACAGACGGATAATAAATTTATTTTATGGACGCAGGAATCACGGTCGGGCGCATCTTTTTTCCTTTCTTTTTAATTTTCATGCCGCACTCGGCCGCTCGATGTCCAAACTTCCGGTTTCACTTGCATCTCACGTCCGGTTAAATCGAGCTTTTCTATGTACGAGAAGCTGGTTAAAATCAATTTCCACTCGATCGAAATCAATTACCATCAATCGATCGTGTTTATTAATGCAACGGTTATAAATGGAATTAATTAAAATCAATTAAACGGTGCGCGAATCTTTTATTCTCGTTTTTCGCTCGCCAATGGACGTGCAACGCAGCAATTAATCGGTCTTCGAGTTGATGGATCGATAACGAGAAGAATCACTTTAAGCGCACGATGCCAATCTTTACCACTTCATTAACCACGAGCAATTCGTATAAGTTGCAAATTGAATGTGCACGAAGAAGAAGCGATCGGGGAAAAAAGAGAGAAAGAAGGAACGTTTAATTTGTCTTTTAACGCAACAGGTCGCCGGTTATTATCATTGTACCTACCTGTAATTTAATCGATCGAAACGAGCAACGATTCATTCTCTAATTCTCGAACAACGAGCAGCGTTTTTCCGGTTTCTTTGAACAATTAGAGATTTCTATCGGGATTCAATTCAATAATCGTTTGCATTTACAATGCGAGCTTGAGTGATTTCGTTTCGGAGATAAAACATTTTAATCGTGATATTATTAATAACAAATTGGCTCTGGGGAATGATGGATGGATGAATCCGTTTGTTTATTAATTCAAAGAAAAGAAAATCGATGCCCAGTCCGACATCCGGTAGGTAGCCCATTGTTTCTACGTTATTGAAACGATGTTGTCGATGAATGCGATTAATTACAAGAATAAATAATCGCAAACAACTTTCGCTCAAAGCGCTTAAGCAAGTAGCCTCGCCTTGATGGTCGTTGCTGAAATTCGAACTTTCCTTCATTTAGTTGCTTTGGACCGATTAGGAAATGGCTCCGATTCGTTTCTGAAGAAAGAACCGGCTTCCAGAAAACTTTTTCTCTCGTGATTTTATTGCGTTTCGGCTGGCGAAGTAAGAGAATTATTTACGTGTCCGTGTATCATTATCATTACGGATTCCTCGCTCTGTTTATTTCGATTTCTACCACTAATTATTGCTGGATTCCATTTTTTCCTTCTTTCTCAACGCAAATAATAAAAAATACGGTTCTTTATTTCGAATCCAACCATTTTTGCGTGTGTACGACGCGAAATTATTGTTTAGAAATTGCATTCTCTCTCTCTCTCTCTTTTTCTCGCTAATCTGTTCACTTTATTAATTAGAAGAACGAATTGGACTTCTTTAATTTTTAATTGGTAATTTCTGTTGAGAAATCAAAGTCGAATGCATGCGAATAACGAAACCGTAACGTTGACGCTCATCGTTTTTGCGAGTTGCTAAATTGCGGATTAATTTTTGTTTTATTCCACTTCGTTTCTTGAGCAATTAAGAATAATTAAATGGATTGCGTTTCTTAACGGAAACGCATCGATTTCTAAAAAAAAATGCAACTTTTCCACCGCTTAATCTTATCGGTTAATGATAATAAGGTACGTAGATTTGTTAATGGAATTTGTTGGGAATCGTTTGTGGACACCGCGAATCTTTTGAATTCGCATTCGAAATGCACTCTTAATGTACATAAATTCGAATTAACTCGATAATTAGTTTGTGTTGTTAACACCCTTTTCTTCATTATCATTCATTCCTTTGTTGTTCTTGTTTTACTTTTGTTAAATTAATTAAAACTCGCTGGGGGTTTGGTTTGGCGATTAACATCACGTGACGTGAACTTTTAATTAAACTAACGTGTTTTTAATCAAATTTAGTAATGATTAGAAGCGGCATTTGTTATGCGAAACGACAAGGTAATGAAATCGTGCAAATTTTAGTATGAAAGCACACGATTCACAAAGACACTAGATAGACACACCGAAGCGCGAAAAACTTCTCTTTCACACCTTCAAATCCCATCATCATTAAAAAAAAATGCCATCGTATCGCTGCGACCGTTTTCAACTAATCGATCGATTCGCATTGATTGTCTTTTTTAGGTGGCCTCAAGCTCAAAAAGAAAATCTCAATCTCAATGGATTCTCTGTTCATTTAACTCGAACGTCGAAACGTATCCGGACTCGTTGGACCGCGCGAACGGCGCGGACGAAGACAACGGATCCGTTCAATTGCCGACGCCCACGTCGGAAACGTCCGCGGGCAGTAGCGTGCACAATTTTCAAACCGCCAACAATTTCCTATGGACCGTCAATAGGAACGCCGAGTTTTACGACAGCATCGATTCGAATCGTAAAGACGACTCGAATCTCGACTACGGCAGCTATCGGCGTGGAAACGATGACGATGGCGGCGGCGGCGGCGGCGAGGATTTGGCCGAATACGATTCGTTGGAGAAACGCGTCGCCGCCGAACAGGCGACGCAATGAATACGGTTTATTCTTCATTTGATTTTTCTCGTTTGGTTTATGATCGGAAGTGACGCCGTTAAATGATTGAGGGACCGTCCACAAAGCACGATTAAATGAATCGCCGATGCCGGCGAACGAGTATCGATCGACTCGATGGAATAGATTTGCACGTGATGCAAATTCGATCGAGTACCTCGACGTCGATTGATTCTCGATGCAAATGCTATGATCGCCCGTTTTTTGTTGGCTTATTGTTAGCAAAAACCGATCGATTGGTTTAGTATTAAGACGTAAAGGCAACTTGAATGATTATTGTTCCAATCGTTTTTTAACACAATTCATGGTAACTGATCAATGAACTTTAAAGTGAGGTATTGAAATTAGTGCTGATTATTGTAAAAAATGAAAATCTTTTAAAGAGTTAAGGACTTCATGGAGAGCATTTATTTTTTAATAATCGTTATTATAAATGGATTAATATAAGGCGAGAGAACCTACGTAGAGAAAGTAATCGTCTACCTTTTAATTAATTCATTAATTTGACTTTTAAGAACTGTTCGTTATTTTACATGTGTACGTTTTACATTTAGGTCTGTGATAGAGAAAGGGACGGTAGTAATCCAAGAAATAAAAAAAATGTGGCAGCTCGCTTCTTTTCAAACTACATTTTATTATATTTAACTTATCTATCATTTTATCCATTTGCTGAACGAAAAGAAAATTCGAGACAAGCCGAAGCTACGTTTTTTTTTGTGATAATAACGATTTCTTTTAATGGAAACATTGTTATACATGCAAGAAGAGAGCAATTTTATTTAACCAGGATGGCTTATATACCGAACACATTTTGTAAATAAGAAAATACACGCGTATGCATCACACGTGCACAATTCAAGTGGAAAACCTGATTGAAAAGCCATCGTTTAATTCCTTTTAAATGAGCGAATACATTACCAATTATTATTATTGATCATAATTAGGAACCTATTATTATCATTAAATCATGATCATTGTGTAAAGAAGATCAGAGGAAGAGAAAAGCAGATTGTGTATTTATTTTCGTTGGTTTTAAGTATTCTCATCATATTTTGTATTTGTTGTCAATTACTATTTTTTGTAATTTTAATTATTACTATTATGTAGGAACTATTTAATGGACTGATTAATGATTATTCCTGAACGCGAATTGGTAAAGAGATTTTAACACAATTTTTTTGCCCCCTCTCAATTAATTTATGTACCACCTTTTTAGGTCAGAACCTTTATTTTACATCAGTTTGTAAATAATTAATGCATCATGATGAAGGAGAAATGAATATATACAAACAACAAATGAAACAATAAAGTTATATCGAATCGCACGCGACGATATCTAATCTCTCGGCTTCTTTTGCACGCCATCCAACTCGTCCAGTTTGCCCAACAACGATTTCACCTGATCGACCAACAAACCGATCTTTGTCTCGATGACATCCAACTTTTCCTGTTGCCTATTGCAAATCGTATGACTTATTCCAATGCAAGAAATAGCAAAAATCACGGACTTACATTTGAAAATCGTTAAGAGCAACCACCGGCTTACCATGCATCGTCCAATCTGCGAGAAATAACGAAAATTATGCAAAATGCGGATTGTGACTGCCGGAAAACTTACCTGGCGATCGTGCGACTTCCTCCGGTCTCTCGAGTTCCGCAAGTAGATCGGCCACGTTGTAATCGCCCATGGTGGCGTTCGGGTCGATATTATACTTGGCGAAGAACATTTCCATCTCCAAATCGTTGAAACCGCACCTGCAAACAAATCGATCGAATGCGATTCGCGAATTGCAATTAAAACGCGCACTTTTTCAGCGCCCCGCGAATCTCTTCGATCGTCACGTCGAACTCGTTCTTGACGATCTTCTGCGGTATCGCTCGCGCCGTTCTACACTTGCACGATCGCAACAGATTGTAATAGCCGCGCTTCAAGTACTGTTGCATCTGCATCTCGTCCGGGGCGACGGTTAGTTCGGTTTTCACGTCGCCGTACGTATCGTTTATAATTGCCAGGAACATGTTCTAAATTAAGTGAGTGTAATGCAGATCGAAGATGAAGTGCGAGGCGAAAAATTACCAATAAAACGAAGAAAACTAGAACGATGAACGACAAGAAAAACATCGGCGCCAAAATCTCGTCGACGGCCGCGATCTCCTCGTAGTCGAAATCGCCGAGGATCGTTCGCAGTAGCGTGAACATCGAGACACCGAACGTGGCGAAATTCGACACCTGCTTGCCGAAGATGAGATACCCTAATTCGGCGAACGCGATGAACACGATGAAGAACATTATCAGAAAGCCGGCAACATCGGTGGCACACTGTAACCGAAGAAAGGAAACGTTTCGTCTTAAGCGAGAGACCGCGTCGAAAACGTGTCGTCCTCAACGTTTTTGATCGTGTTATTCATCTGAGCCATCATCTTGTTGAACGTGATGTACTTGAAGATCTTGATGTAGTTGAAGAAGAGCACGATGGCCGCCAGGTTGTTGAAGAACGTTTGCACGACGGCCACGCGATAATAGTCGACGTAGCCGTTCTCATTCGATTCGTACGCTTCGGTCGCTGCCAGTATGGAAAATTTCGTATAAACGACGATTACAACGCAAGCGATTGTTAACTGCAACCAAATGGCAAATTCGCACTTCATTATCGGTCCAGTGCAAAAAAAATTGCCGCTCACCAGGATAATTGTTAGATCGATATAGTTCCAGAACCGTTTGAAATAAGCCCCTCTGAAGTAGATCATTTCCCGCGTCTCCTCGACGATCACGTACACGATGTAAGCGACGTAGATGATCTCCAAGCCGAAGATGAAATGGTCCCAATTGTTCATGTAACGCAAGAACTTGTGCGTGAGTATCTCAGCGGACGTCACGACGCCACCGGTCGATGGAAATTCGAACGTTATACTACAAATAGGACGCGAGTTAATTTCGCACAAGAAAATTCGCGTTTTTTTCCTAATTACTGCACGACGCAAAAGAAGTTCATGTTGGCGTTGTAGACGGCGAAATCTAAAAAGACCGCACGCGTGCCCCTCGTAATCCACAGGTTTCGTTTCAATTCGGCGATCGATTCGAGCGACTCTTCACGTGTCTTCGACATGTCTTGATAGTAACCGCCGACGAAATAATCCGAATTCCTGAAGATGTACGGTAAACTGTTGCCGTCAAACTTCGTGTAGGTCCACCTGCATTTACGTGCTCTTCATTGAACGAAATTTGATTTTGAACGAGCGAAAAACGTACGCCGTTCCGCTCATCAAGCCGTACGGTTCCGTGTCCTCGTTGGCCGAGTCGTAATCGCCGTAACACTCTTTCACGTGCCTTTTGAACGTATCGTGGATTTCGCACGAATCGTTTCGCACCTTCACCTACAAGAATAATAATAATTTTGCGAGGGATAAAACGTTCGCAATGGCTTTTAGTCACCTGTCGCAATCTTGGAACGCCCAGCAATTTGTTCTCGTAGATGACGCTATCGCCATCCGCGTTTTCCGCCACCGGATCGACGCGATCGTACCAATAATCCCAATAAAACGAATCGGTGAACGCGTGCTCGAGATACTGAGCAAGAAAGTGATTAGTTTCGATGAAGAAACGTCTCCGAAGAAACTTCTTCAAGGAAACTCTTTTTTCGGCGAAGCTTCTTCAGTGAAACTTTTTCTGCGAAGAACTTACTCCCCAAAAGTCCGCTGCACTTTTGATATCGGCGAAAGCGATGGTGCGACCATCCGCGGTCTCGAATTCCGCGTCGACGAATTCGCGGCGTATCGCTTCGGTTAGATAAAACATCGACGACGAAACGCCACCGAGGACGACTGACGTTGATCGTTTATGTAAATGGATTGAACGATGCTTTTAAAGAAATAGTTTACTCAGGGTGATTATAATCAGGATGCAGACGAACTCGAGCGTTTCGGTTAGCGTGACATGGAGGAAGACGTCGCGTGGCCCGTCTTCGGCTATCGTTTTTGTAATCCAAACGCCTAGAAAAGTGTCATTAGCTCGTAAGTAAATCTTTTGGCGAGTTGAAAAATGCTTTCGTTTCACGTTTTTTCTTCTTCACACGTATCGCCGACTGATCTTTAGTCGTTTCTTTCGAAATATCAGCAACTTCTTGCTCCGCGACGTTTGACATTTTATCTGACGACTCTCGAGCGAAAACAGTTTGTATCCAAAGTAAATACAGTTAATTAATACGTTTTTAAAGTGAAATCATGAGCATCACAACCTTTCCGTACTTGTAAATAAGTGAATTCAATTTTCTCCAGAGAGAATTTCGTTCCAGATAAAACAACATGTCGGTGATTGATTGTATGCCGGACTTTAGGCTAAGAGCTGCGAAAGTTCTTCAGGTCATCCAATCAAGAATGTCAATCAGGATCACCAATTTGCCGAATTTTACAATCAATACTTGTTACATAATAACAAATTAACGGTATTTAATCTTATCAATTCATTGTTTAATCATAAAATAAATAAAACTATTCCGAATAATGCGGAGATATCTATCACAAGCTGCATAATCGGATGGTATAAATAAAAGAAAATTGTTTGTGTTGCGAATACGAAAAAATTGTATAGGAAAGATAAGATTAAATATCGACTCAATAAACGCCAGAATGAGTTATGGTTGTGCGAGCGATACGAGCGAGATGAGCTGTAAGTAATAGCACAATTTCAAAATTATATTCCTCCCATAATTGTTCTTGTTTCGCCGTTAGGTTTCATTTGGAAACCGTGCACACCGGGCAATGTGCCAGAGAACGCGGTTAAAGGGGGCCGCGATAGGGACGGTTCGGACATTTACGTAGGTAAAGCTAACCACGGTGGCGATGTGTTGCCTGCAAAAGTTATACCGCGACATAACGTCGCTTACGTTGCTTACGGCGGTCAAGAACACACCAAATACAACGTTCAGGTGAGAAAGTTGCATCAAAGAGACAGAACGATGAGAATCCTTTTTTCGTTGGTGTTTAGGTACTCTGCGAGCAGAGATTCGAATGGACGAGTTCTAGCAACGGTCGACACGTACCAAACGCCGTGCCGGGCGGTAACACGGCGAACGGCGAGACCCTTTACGTAGGGCGCGTCCGTCACGAGGGTGCGTTAACGGTTGGAAAAGTCCATCCGAGTCATCGATGCTGTTACATCTCGTACGGCGGTCGGGAAATCCCGTACAATCATTACGAAATCCTTACGGTCATCGAGTAACGATATTAAATCATCTTTATTACACGTTATTAAAATGAGTGTACAACATTCAGCTAGCTATTTCTAGCATTTCCTTAACGCTAACCAACTTCTCACGCGGTTTCCCCGACTTGCCTCCTTCTAACTTCTCGTGCTCGTCGATCTTTCGCCAATCGTTCCATCGTACGATTTGTACGTTTCGCGTGCGTAACAGTTGCTCGACGTATCCGTCGAATCCCGGTTTATTATCTCGAATGTCGTTTAATCCTTTACAAATCAGTTCGGCCGTCGTGAAAGCGTTACTCATCGTCGTTAAGATGACGCCGACCGGTCCGGTCGCCAGCCAACCGGTTGCGTATAAATTATCGGTAATTTTACCGTTTACGTTGTTCACCGTACCGATTCGATTATCGAACGGTATGTCCGGATCGACTTGCACCGATTTATAACCGATACTCGTGATCGCCAGGTCGCAATCGATCCAATCGATTTGATCCGTTCCGACGGCCGTCTGATTTAAAATATCGTCACCTTCCAATTTGTTCACGCGTAATTTTGCGCGACGCACTTTTGAGTCGCCCACGAATTCCATCGGCGATCGTAAAAACGTTGGAACAAATTCGTTTCGGCCAGTTACGGTGGCGGTCTCCATGGCGGATTTCATCATTAGTTCGACGATACGCTTCTTCGGTCGTTGCAAATTGGTTACTATCTCGGATAAACCCTTAAAATCCGATCGGTTCCATGTCGTACGGCAGTTTGGTAGTTTTAACATCTCTCTCAATTCTTTTATAGTGAACGCTGCTTGCAGTGGTCCTCTTCTGCCTATTAAATGGACCCTTTTTACCTTAGATGTGGCCAATTGCTGCAGAGAGTACTCTGTAATATCTGTCTTCTACAAGTATAAGATATAGACATTTTAAGCGAGGTATTTAGCTAAAACTACTTTTAACAGATCAATTGGCGTTAAAAGGATTCGTGCTACATCGATTGCAACATTGCCTTGACCAAATATTGCTACAGATTCTCCACTTAAGTCTATTTGTAAGTCTCTATCCCAAGGAGTGCCATTATACCATCCTACTATCCTTCTGGCTGCAAGTACATTCCCCAGGTCTTCACCAGGTACATTTAACACTTTATTCTCATCGGCCCCATATGTCTATAATCGTTTTATGAATCTCTGTTCAATTTATGCTATATAATTTATGCCTTACAAGTAAAACAATGTTGTAAGCCTCGTGTAGCTCTTTCAATGTAATATCTCTACCTAGTTGAATGTTACCTAAAAAATTAACGTTTGGTGTTTCTGCGGTTTTTGTGAATGTGTTAATAACGTTTTTAACTTCTGGATGATCTGGTGCAACTCCATATCTACAACAAATAATAATGAATAAATGGAAATTGTATTTTCAATATGTTTACCTCACTAATCCAAATGGAACAGGCAACTTTTCATATATATCAACTGCTGCAGATGGTACTTTCTTAATTATGTGCTGAGCAGCATAGAAACCAGCAGGTCCTGATCCAATAATACATATCTTGGGTCTTATGTTGTTACTTATCTTAGAAAGTTGCCTTACAATGTTTAATCTCATCTTCAAATTGCAGAAATTTGTAAAATCTTGGAGAGAAGCTGTTGACCTCTCCAGATGAACTTTATCTATTATTTTTGCTGTTTCATTTAATTAATTTACGTATTGGCTATTTGAATTAAGTGGTTTATTTAAAAAGGTATCAAAACCATTGGGACTATTTGTCTTCTATTTGCTTCAGTTGGTTGTAATTCATTGTTGATGTACTACCTAACCTTTTCCAAAGAAAAGGTAAAAATATACGTAAACTGTGATATAAATGATTTTAGGCAAATAATCTGTAAATGATAACTGAAGATATTAATAATAATCTCACTGACATCTTTATCATAAGTGAACAAATTTCCATGCAGCTACTTACTTGCAATCAGTTAGGATGATTAATTTTGTGCATAACTTAATTAAAAGTAAACAAATCTTATTGGAACAGCACATTTCTCGATTTGCGATTGCTGCTTTTCATCTTACAGCCAGTTAGTACGGAGATTTATTGAATATAAAGTCAATTAATTAATTGTCATTCCAGGAAGGAACCATGGTGAATTTGAATGGCAAGATCCCAAATCCGAGGATGAAGTGTATGTTGAATTGATTTGCCAACAAATTTGATTCTATTCCTATATTTTTGTAGGGTAAATGTCACCTTTATAACGAAAACTGGCGAAAAAGTTCCTGTTAGAGGGAAAGTGGGTGATAATTTACTGTATTTAGCTCATAGATATCAAATACCAATGGAAGGTGCATGTGAAGCTTCATTGGCCTGCACTACTTGCCATGTATATGTGAATAGTGATCATAGTTCTGTATTACCAGAGGCTGAAGAGAAAGAAGATGACTTGTTAGATATTGCACCATTTTTAAAAGAGAATTCTAGATTAGGTTGTCAAATTATATTGAATAAGAAATTGGACGGTTTAGTGGTTGAGCTACCAAAAGCTACAAGGAATTTTTATGTTGATGGTCACACACCAAAACCACATTAATTAACATCAACACAATTATATTTATATTCTTTATAAATTTAACAATACAAGTTGTAAATATGTAAAAAATACAATTTTAATTTTTTTGATCATCATCTGGTTTTACAGTTTTCACTTCTTTTATTATATCATCCAACTTGTGGATATCTTTCAATGACACTTCACCTGTACCTCTTTCCAATGGTTTTGGTTGCTTTGGATGTGGTTTCCATCCTAACATATTGATTATCTAACAGAACAGCATGAATCAAATATAATTTATATAAATTTACATTAAAAATCACCTGAAAGGTTGCAGGAACACTTGATTTGCCAGTCTCAGGATCATACTTTCCATATAGTTGTTGATAAAGGGCAGCAGCCGCAAATTGCACGTCGCGATTTAAATGTATTGATCTATTTAGTGCTGCATTACTTTCGGCCATTCCTATAAAGTTTATAACTTCAGAAAACAATTCATTTTCATCAATGAAACAACACCTTTCAAATCCAGCATCAATTCAAACATTGATGGATAAGATATCACTATTTCATCTGTATCTATTGTTAACATTGTGAAGCCAGCACGTGTTAATAATGATCCAATGTCTCTTACTTCAGTAAATGGTGAAATATGTGGTGATATACCACCTTTTCTTTCTAATTCTGCCAGTTGTAATGATGATCGTAATTCATATAAGGTATCACCTCCAAATACTGAGGCTAAAAGTACACCATCCTGCTTCAAACTGTTTAAGATACTTCTAAATGCTGTGGGTAAATCATTTACCCAATGCAAATTCAAACTGGATACCACCAAATCTAAGGAGTTTGGTTCAAACTAAAAATATTATTTATCTTTTTAACATGAGATATAATCAACAACTGTACAATTTACCTTTATATTTTCCTCATCCAATATTTGCTTTCTGACCTTAATACCTTCAGCAACCTGTGCTGAATCCAAATTCTTCTCATTGATGTCACATAATATCAGCTCCTCAACCGATTCAGGCGAGATATGTTTAGACACATATCCTCTACTGCACCCTACAATGTTTACAATGAAATAATTACTGTGATAAACTTAGTTGGAAATATTTAAACCAATGTCAGCAGCTAATTTGAATTTCCTCTTGATGTCGAATATGCGGTCGGCCAATCTGTAGCCCATTTCGTCTTTCAAATAATCATACAAGTTCACATCTTTAGCTGATGCTGCTCGCTCCCTTTGTAGGAACTTTGTATAGCGATCGAATATGTTTAACGTAATATCATCGTTCCTTATTTGCTTATTTAATACAGTTGTCGATATGCATCTTCGGTAATTCTTAATCAACGAATATCTTCCAATACTTTTAATATTCTTAGCAATACCTTTGATTGTTAATAAATTATTGATGGTTGTCATCATTCGTTTTTTCACTTATTGTATATCACTGGTAATTAATTAGATATTTAGCTATATGTTACATTATAACGAATTTGATATGAAGAATTTAAACTCAAAATAGAAATCAGATGTTTAATACCATTTAACATGGATGATTGTGGGTTGCATATGTTGTTAGTTCAAATTGAGAAAATTGTTTAGTGATATTATTAAGGAATATTGTTAGCGTGCTGTGGCCGGCCTGAGTTACGAATGTTGATTGTTTTAAAATGGTTGTTATAAAAAGGTGCTTTTACAATTTTTAATTAATAAAAATAATAGTGTTAATTAAATTAAAAGTGATTATGAATCAAAGAAAATACTAGTAATCCAATCAGGTATGAGAATATAGTACTGGGTATATTAAATTTTCGGTCGGGGTAAATTTCTTGAAAACATTCATAAACGACAATATCTTCGCAAAATGAATTCCTGATAATGTCGAAAGACGGGAAAATGGTACTCAATCGTTGAAAAATTCACTAGAATAATTAGATTGTTCTTTCTTTAAATTTATTTAACATATACATTCTTTAGTAATAGAAAATGCTGAAGTAGATTAAAAATATTCTTTTTCATTAATTTTAAATTTCATTCGAATTGTATTACTCATTTAAATGTTCAATGTGCAATCATCATCATTGATCAGTGTACAATTTTTTTCACAACATTTCTTTAAACCTTTTGCGATATCTTATAATACTTTTTTTAGGTTGAGTGCATTCTTGTTAAGTTCGTTTCAAATCGTGCGTATATATTTTTTATTTTATAATAATATTAATCGTGTGTTGTGTGCATATTTTGGGCAATTTGCAAAAAAAGAAAACTTCATTAATATTCGCAAAATGTACGATATGGAAATTTGAAAATCTCTTATTAACGAAATCAACAATTTTTAGCTAAGAACATTGATAACGAATGTTTAATTAATTGCAATGGATATAATATAATTATAGATATAATTAATAGGAATCAGGTAAACCATTTCATTTGTTTATTATACATTGTTTAAATGTATTTTTTTTGTATCTTTATTTATTACACATTGTTCTGTTTCAATCTAAATTCTAGACACATGCTTGGACCCTTGGTTTACTAAGTGGACAGGTTTCCTCTTTATTTAATTTTTCTCTCATGTTCATTATTATTTCGAATTTTCTGATGGAATTTTGCGGAAATGTGCTCGTTTCGTCTAATTAAATCCAAATAATATCGCGAAACGTAAGCCGAACAAACTAAACCAGAGAAGAAGACTTTAACATAATAAATAACAAATCGATTTAATTTTGGAACTGAATTTATTATCCAAACAGAAACGTATATAAATAATAATTTGAAAAGGAAAATAATGAGAATAATTATAAAAACTGAAACAAAATTAATAAACAACAACCAATAATTAATTAAACTTAAAATAAAACGTATATATCACAAGTGGTTTTTATATAATCCCTTCGGTAAAAGAGCGAGCGAGAGAGAGAGAAAGAGAGAGAGAGAGAGAGATGAAATGCTCCTAAACAGAACAGTGCTCACATTTCTAGGTTCATCAAAATGATTAACTGAAGAGAATCATGTAACTTTACCGATTGGTATTGGTGTCAGATCGATTGGCGAGGCGCAGGAATAGTTTTCGTCTCGATCGGATTTGCGACGACGGAATCCTTCTTCAAAAAATTCGAACTGATCGAAACGAACGGCAATTTAGGAACGGATTGGATTGCGTTCGTCGCCTATCGCGAAAACTATCGCTCGCCTCGCGACAAAACTATACGTAATTGAAAAATGTACAAGATCATCTATATAATTTACAATTACAACGTCTTTCATACACCTTTCTTCGTTAATCACATTTGCGTTTACTTTAATAGTTAATTTAGTGAAAGATAATCGAGCGAGATTTGCTTCTCCTGAATTCGATAGCGAACGGAACGAAATTAATCGATCAAACCGATCTAACGTGCATCGTTAACAGATGGAAAGATCGATTCGTACGAACGATCGTCTCTGCAAAGTTCATTTCTAAAACTAACTTTTCATACGATAATCAAACGAACAATT
Organism: Hololepta plana; assembly: GCA_963695495.1. NCBI lineage: Eukaryota > Metazoa > Arthropoda > Insecta > Coleoptera > Histeridae > Hololepta > Hololepta plana. Next base: position 1,406,558 of record OY968839.1, on the reverse strand, counting down.
TAATATGCGACGATTAATTAATTCCACCTCTATTTCCGTTGCAAATTCATCGCCATTATCTACAATCAAATATGTACAATAAAATAGTTCAATGTATGTTTATTATAATGACTATTTTATAATATTCAAATCCTAGATGCTTAATGCAGTTTCGAAAAATTGTTATAATATTCTTTTTAATAATTAGGTTAAATTAAAACACGTGCCGCTATTTCCACTTGAAGTCTGATTAATTGCGATTAGCTTTTGCATAATTTAACGGACAGGTTCTCTACGCATTTATATTGATTATTATTTCATTTGCAGATCGTTGAAAGCGTTCGAATGGTTGGCGTTAGTGTGGTGCAAGGAGGAAGGGACGCGTTGGATTAAAGCGGCGAGGAGGAATTCTGCAGTTAGCGATATTCTGGTAAGCGAACCGTTTCGAATTCCCGTTTTATTCGCACCTGCCTGCCAGCGAACGAATCCGACCGTCTAATTATCTAAAAGTGCGAAATTAATTACATTATTTACACTAACAATCAGAGCTAGTAGAGAGATTGTCTTTTATTTCCATTCTTCTGTCAATGTTTCCTTTACGAAGAAGAACATTGTCTATCAGCGTATTCGTTGCAAAATAGTATTTACAAGTCATTTAATTATCTTTGCAAAATTTATTATTATCATCATCATCGAGACAACTAATTATTGCCAATTTGTTTTCAAAACGTTTCTACGCATCTATTCGTTCATCGCTCGATTTGCAAATCAACGTTCATTTTTGCTACATACACAATATTCATTTCGATTAATGTGTGAGGAATGTTTACAATGATATGTTTTCGTTAGATTCACAAAGTATCAAATAATAATTTGCTTCCCTCCTTGTTGTTGAAAATTCGCAAATGGCTCACGACGCAACAAGCTATCAACTATCGACTAATTTATATAGGATTTAATTAATGATTGTTTGCTTTTAAATTGGAAGAATTTTAATGTCCCCACTAATTATTATTAACTCTTTCCGCATAATAAGACGCGAGTTTGTTAAGAGAACGTCGATTATCATAATTTGATATTTTAATTAAGAAAATATTATTCGATTCTTTCTAATACTTTCAGTTTATTTACACAATGTCCTTACGTTCCCCTTTTACCATTACAATTTTGAGTTCCCTCGAACGAAACCGAGCGCAGAGAATAAAACATAAATAAGTCATCGATTCACACCGAAAGTAGTCGAATCAACCGGAAAACCGTCTCGCAATTACGGCCACTGCGTAAAATTTCCGCGAGAGCTAAATTAGTATTGAGTTATATAATAGATAATATCACAATTTTCATCATTTTTCTTTTCTAAAGTTATCATCTATCTGTTTCATCCAACCATTTTCCTCTTAACCAATTAATTAATTCTAAATACAATCTTATTTATAAGGCAATTATTCATTTTATAATACAGTTTCTGAATAAGAGAGAGAGGAGAGAGAGAGAGAGAGTGAGTGAATTTCCGTTTCTCTAGATTATTGCTAATATCGTCGTCGACTTAATATCAACCCTCTTCCCCGCCTCCGACGAACCATCCACCGACGATTGCGAATTCATTACACGTCCGTGCCAATTTCGCACTGAAACCGTTCTTGTGCTGAAACGTATACGACAATTTAATATTACGAACAGGCAATTGATTACGAATTAAATGATATCACGTTGGTGCGTAATTTCCAACCGTTTTGTTAAATTCACAAGAACAGCTTACTACCTAGTCAATAGAGGATTCCTCAATACTATTTTAGAGGTTGTCGTTGTTCCCGTTCGTTTTCGATTGTTTCTTTGAAGCAATTTGGTAGTTTGAACTTGATACGCTCTTGAAAAATGTTCCAGGTCGTCGTTGAAGACAATTCCAGATCGTTGGTTTGAAAAAAATGATCGGTGTGGATCATCATCGGACAGCGCAAGGTCCGAAGAACCCGCCGGACGCGGAAGGACCTCCCGACCGAGGACTTGAATCTCCCGAATGCAAATCGACGCAGTTGTCGAAGATAAAGTCCGACAGTTGCTGCTTAAATTCTTTTTAGCATTTCGCATCGAATGACGCGACGAGTTCGTGTCACCATCGTCTTGCTTGGACGAAGATCTTGCTTGACCTTCCTCGGACTCGGTCATTCTCGAGATGAGACAAAAGCGACTTTGGAATTAATGAAGAGCAGAAAGCCACTGAATTCGAATGAGCAAGCAAAGGCTTGCATCGAACTTCGTAGACTTAGATTTAAGAGAATCAAGAGATTGTTCGGGACGTCTTTTCTTTTCCGGCGGGTTTACCAGACCTTGCGCTGTCCGATCATCACCTGGGGCGCTAATTGTTCCTAACCGTCCGCGTGGAATTGCCATCAACAAGACCCGAAACTTTTAAATTTACTTCAACAACATGTCAACTTCAACCTACTAAAGGTCTTCAAAGAAGCAATCAAAAGGGAACGGGAACATAATGATAACCTGCAAAATAATGCAGAGGAATCTTCTATTGACTGGTAAAGTTTTCCTTAACAAAACGGCATGGAATTATGCACCAACCTGATATTTCTGCTGCGCTTACTTTCCAAGTAACTGGCCAACTCGTGATCTTCGACTTGCAAAGCCAATAATCTAGGCGTCATTCCCCTGTGATCGGTGCAATTCAGTGTCGCACCGCCGGCGACCAGTTGCATGCAAATGTCGCGACATCGGTACAATGCGGCCATGTGTAGAGCCGTGTGTCCCCTGTTCGGAGAGAGAAAGAGAAACAAACGCGATACCAATCGCAAATTAATCGATTGCGCTACTCATTTTCGTTTTGGATGATGTGATCGTGTGGGAGAAATAAAGCGAAAAAGTATATCTTACGAACTGTTATCTTGAACGTTCAACAATACCGTCGGCCCATAACCAATCAAATACTTAACGATATCTTTGTGGCCGTAACGCGCTGCGTAATGTAAGACGGTTTGTCCGGCCGGGTCTTTGGTTAGAAGTGAAAAACCTTGTCGGTGAAGATCCTTAATCTAGAACGGAAACCATCGTGTTTATTAGAACGGAAAATTTCTGCGACGAGACCGGTCGATTACAATTGATTTCTACGCTTCATTTTTTTGTTTTTCTTTTCAATAAGATGCCATTAGTGTTATTAATTGTCGAATTAGTGTAATTACGATTTTGTTTCTAACTAAATGGTGAACATTTTACCATCGTCATCGTCGTCGTCATTGGAACTTACCATGTGCAAGTCACCGAGTTTAGCTGCTTTTAATAAAGCTTCGCTAGGTCTATCATTACTAAAAACAAAAAAAGAAAAGGCGAAATTGTAATAGAAACGAACGAAATCAAACGCTTTCAATAATTCTTTTTTGTTTTTCAATTAATTGCTAAAACTACTTTCACCATCGAGCTTACCTATACGGATTGTACGATTCCTGGGATAGACTAAACAACCTCTCAGTGATGCTGCATGCAAAATGTTAATAATAGAGAGAAAAAAGAATAGAGGAATCGATCAGGCAAAAAGAATTCATTGATTATCGATCAAAGTGGTTTAAATTGGTTTGCAGATAGATTTGAATAGTTTAAAGTAGTAATATATCGATTGGTGTTATTTGAAAAAAGTGAAAAATATCAATAAACACGGAATGTGCAATATAGTAATTTTCGCATGCTACTTGTCATCAATTCTCGATTGATTCGTAATATGGTAAATCATCGATCGGTGCCGAATTCGCATTCTCAATTGTGTCAATTGTCTAATGCGATAATTGCTCGTGCGTGGATCGACGAACGAATTCGGCAGCGAGCGAGTTCGACGAAAGTGAAGAAAACTGACGAGAAAAGTGCTACGTCGTCGACTTATTCGATTAGTAGAAAAAAAATTAAAGGGCAAATGATAACAAAAAAGAAAATTCGAATAAAAAAAGTTGCACAGAAACGAAAACATTTAGACATCGAATTTACTCTCTGGACTTTTCTCTCTTGTTTATTTAAGAAAATGATCTGTCTTTTTGTTTCTTTTTTTTTTTTTTTGGGGGAAAAGCGAGACGCCGACCCGTCGATGACTCGTTTCTGAATGGCACATAGGTTTGTATTCAATAAATGTTAATATAATGGAATCCAAGTCTATGAACCATTCAGCAACCAGTAATCAAATAATATATTCATCTAATAATCATTATTATTCGGGCAACGAAATCGACGACCACGTTTGCGACCGTTCGCCACCGGCAACGGCACCTTACGATCAATCGTTCGCTCTCACTTTCGTCCGGACGTTCGTCGTCAATACGAATCTCGACCGAAACCCATATTGCCTCCTCGTCATGCATCCGTAAATTACTCGATTAACTTCAATTAGTTCGTTAGACAATCGTGATTAATATACGATAATAAATGCGATCGAAACGGCAATATGATGGCGATCGTGCGGCTCATTCGTCGATCGCTAATCGTCTTATTTTCTCGTTTGTTTTTTTGTTTCGCAATTTTTCGCTCACCTTCGAATCTTGACGCCGGGATCCGCGTTCGTCGCCGTACCGTTATTGTCGCCGTTGATCCGGTCGAGATTGTTGCTGGTCGGTCCGTCGTCCGGCGATAGTAAGTTATTCGGCGACATCGGCGGATGATCGCTCGGCGAATCCAAACTTCCCTCGTCGCTAATTTTATATCGGCAAAAGAAAAACAACAAAGCCAAGATTAAAACTTGCTTCGCAATGCTTCAAATGATATTCCGTTGATCGCAAAGTTCGCAGCGCTTTTCTTTTGTCGTAACACTTACAAAAGGTCTTTTCTTCCTCTATCTTTTCTCCAATTGATTCTGTCAGATCATATTTTAGTTGCTGTCAGCGAAAGCAACGAAATTCACCGTTTCAACCTTCGACATCGTCCACTTCTTTTGCATATCATAATACGCCACAAGAAATGGCGCCTTTGCTTTAAAGTAAAGAGACGAAGTGAACGGGCGAGCTTTGACAAAACAAGCAAATCTAAAGAAGATCTGCGAAATTGGTTCGGCCAATCCTGTGCATGCGTCGACATTTGATCGACAAAGAATTTGGAAACTGGTTGAATGACAATATTTTATTGCTTAATCTTCACTAATTTTCATGTTAATCACTTTGTCAATATAATACAACAAGGAAAACTACGAACCTTCCGATCAACCGTTGGAATCACCAAATCAGCCTTTTGCATAAGCATTTCGCATCGATTGCGCAGCTTTAGAATCATTTTTTTGCTCATTAAAAGCGAATAACATAATACAGGGTGTCTCAATCGCTCCGGCAGTGCGCCATCTTGGAAACTGCTTGTCCATTGTAGCCCTTCCAGAGGGAAAACTTTTTTGTCTGAAACATTTTTCCCTAGCGTCAACCGTTTCGCCACAATCCTCCGAGCCCGCACTATTGGGACACCCTGTATATTACGGAGATGTCGATTCTTTTGCGAATTGAGTCCTTCATGTGTTGCATAAAACTCGGGTATGGTTTGACAGAATCGATTAGACACAAAAAGTGGAAGAAGAGACCTATCTAATGGCAATTTTTTTTTTAATTTTCTTCGCAAAGAAAACGGAGGTAATTCTGACAAAAGAAAAACTCTACACAAAGGCTCCGATCGCCGCAACAGAAAATCGCTCAATTACCTGACACGCATCTCCGGTATAACGTACGGCGTTTGATGGTTCGAACTGGGCGACGGTACCGCCGTCTCGTCTTCCGGCGTTTGCGGCACCGTGCTCGAGCCGCACTCCAAAATGTACAACGCGTCGTACGCGATATCGGTGACGTAGTGCAAGTGCTCTTGCGCTTTGTCGATGCGGAAGAAACGTTCTGCCGTGCAAGCTGCAAAAAATTAAAAAAAAAATGCAATAAACGCCGGAAAGTAACGCTCGCGAATCGTCCCGAAATCGTTTGCACTCACAATCGACGAAACACCATTCGGGCGAGACCTTCGCCTGCTCCTTCGCCTCCTCCTCGATGAACTTGTTGACTTGCCCGCGCAGCTGCTCCAAGTCGGAGGTCGGATTGACTTCGATCGAGCCGAGGCAAATCGCTAGAGAAACATTCGCAAATTGAGTCGGCCGAACAAAACCGAACATCGACACAACTCGTACCGGCCTGCGCCAGCAGGTTCTTCTCGTAGTGATGCTGCTCGTATTCGCTCATGTTGATCACGTTGATCGTCAGCTTGAGATTGTCGAGCGCCGTCTGCGGCGCCGCTTTGCCGCCCTTGCGCTTCGCCAGCATCGTCGCCTTGTTCAGCAGCGACAGGCCGATGATCGACGGCGTCAGCTTGCACGCCTCCCCGTCGACCTGCATCGGTATCGTCTTCGACGTGACGATGCGCGCCGTCCTGCACTGCGTGATGCACGTGCCGTGGCCGCCGGCTTGGAGCAGAGGCTGGAAATTGAGTTCGCGTTTCCGTAACCGCGTCCATCCGTTCACAGTACGTGCGTGAAATTGTCGCGGGCCGGGACGGTGAATTAACGCGATTTGCCAACCCTAACTTACTCACAAGCTGATATGTTGTCAGGCCGACGACCTCGATCAGGCCGTCCTCCGTGCTCGGCTCGGACGTGCCCATCGACCGGTTCCACGGGTGCGTGCCGCCGCCGTAACTAATCGACAGAATCGGTCAGAAAGATGCGATCGATATCACTCAAGTTAAGTTTTCCTAGCCGCGTCTTACGTCTTGCGTTCTTGTTCCCGCTTATAAATAAACCGGATCGTTTTCCTAAGATGCGTCTTACGCAGGTGGCATGCGCGAGACGCGAGCGTCTTAGGACGACTCGTCAAGTGACGAGTCAAAACGAAGCACGCTGCGTCTTAAGAATATGTATAGATATAGTATAAGCATAGAAAGCAGGAACATCTTGATACATTTTGATTCTTTTGCGGTCGCTTTTGATTTTTTTTTGCCAAACTATAATGTGAATGTCCCATTCGCTTGTTATATTTTTACCTAATTTATGTCCAACTTTTGGAAAAACCCCATTTGTCGGACCCGAAATAAAATATACAAGAATATGTTTTTATTAAATTGTTTTCTATTGACTATCGCTGTATTAAAACTATTTTACCATACTGAATTTGTTATTACCGGGTCATCTCTGATGATTATCGTTAAAAACTTTCTGTTTCTGTTGAAAAGGACCATTCCAATCATTCGAAAGTACCATTTCAAAAACCGAGGAAACCCCGACGAAAAAGATATTATGTTGAATGTTGCTGTATTATTAAACACAGCGATCACTCGTATCACCAAATTTACTTGATTTGTAATTAGTATATATTTGTATTAGTCTTCAATTTTCAAATTTCAACTTTTTGTAAGTACGCAGACGCTTGGCGCAGTTCGTTCCGCTCCTAGAAAAAACGGGTGACTGTGCGTCTTATGCGCCGCAACGTGCTGCGGAGATTGCGTTTCTCGGACGCAAGACGCAAAGACGCGGGTAGAAAAGCGCCGCTTAAATCGAACGCGCGCGCGTACCTTGGAATGTTGAGGAAGACGATCGCGTGCACTTTCAGCTCCTTCAGTTTCGGCGTCAGGTCCTTGCCGTCGCACTCCAGCGTCACGAATTCCGCGAGCCCTTTCCACTTGCGCTTCAACAGGTCCTTGCCGCCCATCTGCCCGTAGAACATCTTGTTCCGCAGGCGCGAATTGAACTTTTCCGGATGCGCCTCTGGTCGTTTTGGTTCGCCGCCCCGCGGAAGAAACAAATCAATTTCGTGCCGGTTCGCAATTGCAAATCGCTTACCTCGCGCCTCGTGGAACTCCAACGCGATGTGCGCGTCGACGCCGAGCGAGAAGTAATTGTTGACGACGTTCAACGGCAGATTCTCCTTGCCGCCCTCGTTCGGCTCCGCGTCCGGGTTCTGCTCCACGAGCAACTCCCAACGATCCAGTAGAACCGTCTCGCTGGCGCTGATGTTGGTCAATATCTTCGATATCGGCTCGTCGGTGTAGCCCTAGAGAACGGCCGACAAGCAATTACGCCGATTAACGAGCGAGCGCGGGTGCCACTTACGCCGCCCCAACCCAGAGCCCTCGCCAAGTCGTTGCCGGTGCCCAACGGTAAAACGCCGACCGCCGGCGGCGGCGATATGCCGATCTGATCGATGACGCTCAGCACCCAGCCGACGGTGCCGTCGCCGCCGCAGGCCAACACCCGTAGGTTCGGCACCTTTTTGAACAGTTCGAGGCCCATTTTCGGGCCGCCCTGCGTCAGGTCGAAGACCTGCCGCGGATTGAGGAGCCATTGGAACTTTTGCAACAGTTTCGCCCCTTGGTTGCCGCCCGACTTCGGATTGATGAAGACCAACACGGGCGTCACGGTCGCCGTCGGTATCGGTTTGATGACGAACGTTTTCAAGTCTTTGTCCTGTTGGAAAAATCGCGAGGAGGTCTTTTATTAATTTTGCGAAGCAATTACGAAACCTTTTCTTGCCGGGAAATATCGAGCGTTTCGCCAGGTCACTTAATAAAGGAATTCATTAAAAAAAATTAATTAATAACGTAACGAGCGGAGGAGAAAAAAAACCGCAAACGTATAAATATCGAGCAAATTCTTCGCCTCCTTCCTTCGCTCGCCCATTAATCTGCAACCTTTTTTTTCGGCACTACTACTCGGTTTGCGCTTTCGCAACTTTTGCCAGCGAAATTATTTAGGATAAGCGTTCGTTAAGAAACTGTTCGCTCTTTGTTAAAAATTTAGTAGGACTGATACAGCGACAGGGCGTCTCCGTTTATACAATTCCAAATTCTCGTAACGTTACCCACATTTTTTCTCCTCTTTTTTTGCCCACCTAAACAATCCTCGAGGGAGACATTTAAAGATGGGCCTTCGGAAAAAAGGAAAAATGGGCAAAGAGATACAATCGGGGGATAAACTTTTTTTTTCACCTAAACGTCCTCTCCCTTTCATATTCGTTATTAGCATTGTTATAAACGTATATAACACACCTTATCTTTGGTACGTTTCTTACTAGACGCCCTCTTCTTCGGCGACTTACGCAGACTCGACTTGAAGCTGCCTTTCCTCGGCAACTTAACGATCCACGACGGAGGCACTATTATGCTACAATGAACACCTGAAACAGTCGTTTAAACGCGCACCAGTTACGAATGAATTCGCTAAAGCTGAAACGTCGATGGTCGCACGTCGCGTTTCTTTCGACGTGTCTAATTACCTAATTTACATTCTTCGCCGATTCGTTGCATATTAAAGCAGGCGTCTTTATTGTGATAGGCTGCCTTACACCACGAACAACTGATCGCCACGATTTCCTTCGAACTGAACGATAATTTCGATTGGAATGACTGCAAAAAGCAAGAGAAACGTTCGGCATTAGTCATTTAGGTTTACTTTCAATTTTTGCCTCAACGAATGCACGAACGAATGCACAAAATGAGTCAATTTGCTGCGAGAGCTAACTCTCACGAGTAAATATTAGGCCGACGCAAACAGAAACAACCGTTTTCACTAATTCAAGTTCGATTGAGAAGCGTTTGCAGTTCCAGAAAGTCGAATTATGCGGAGTAATTCGTCCCAAACATTTCGTGAAATTGTTATTGCAAACAAAATTACAGTGTAATTTTTAATTCACGGCCATTTCCTTTTGAGACGACCTAATAACACACACTTTTTGGTTAAAAATTTTTCTCAATAAATGAATTAATCTCGAGGTAAAGTTCACATTTGAACTCTAATTAATCGACCTTTAATGTTTATTCAACTTATTTTATATCATCTAATTTAATTTTAAAAAAGAATTATTTCCTCTTACAAAAGCAAAGGTCGTCATTTGCTGAGAAGAAATTCTTTTCAATGTCAATCGGTTTCTGAGAAGAAATTCTTTCCAATGTCGATGCTGAAACTTTATCGCTTTCAAGGAATAAATTCTTTTATATATTGAACGGTAAAATATTATCTGCTTCTTGGAATAAATTCATTACTATTCGATTTTAACTATCGCTTACAGATAACGAGTTATTTTTGAGGGGGCGGCATCAAGTTCTCGGAAAGGATTCTTTCGTATCCGAGGGTAAATCATTATCCGTTTCTAGGAAAAAAAATCGTTCCAATGTCAATCGGTTTTTGAGAAGAAATTCTTTACAATGTCAACTGATTTCTGGGAAGAAATTCTTTCCAATGTCAAGCGGTTTCTGAGAAAATATTCTTTCCAATGTCAACTGATTTCTGGGAAGAAATTCTTTCCAATGTCAAGCGGTTTCTGAGAAAATATTGTTTCCAATGTCAACTGATTTTTGAGAATAAATTCTTTTCAATGTCAAGCGGTTTCTGAGAAGAAATTCACAAAACAAAGATTCATCCAAAGAAACCAGTGAATATTGATAAAACACACTTGGCGCGTCGTGTCTGATGCACGAGAAATTTTCAGGTGTCTCGTCTGCTGTTTTAAATGTTTCGTCTCCTCCAGTCCTCCAAAAATGCAAAAGTAGACTTCTATAAAAGTGCAAAAATTTAAGAAAAAAAAATCTGAAAACGTGAATGAATCTCAATGTAAAATTCAGATTTATATTCTAATTAAGCGATCTCTAATGTCTACTTCCATAATTAATCCCTTTAGGAGTTCGAAAATGCAAAAGTAGAGAAGGGTAATCCAACGATGCGAATTTTTGGCATATGAACTGGTTAAAGTAATACGAGTTTATTAGCGATGCAATCGACGGTTCGCTGCGATTAAATTTGTAAAACGGTCCTCCGAAAACAACATTTACTCTTCGTGTACAAATAAGCAGTTAAATACGCTCGACGACGGTAGTATTTCGTCTTTGGTCGTCCCACTTTTCAGTTCAAACACGGTTCCAATTTGCTGCCCCGGAGGCCAAACGGAATTAAGCCACCGTCGTCGTTTAGAATTTACTTTGTTCGTACATGGACCACAGATAAACGCAAATAGAAACCGTTGATATTTTAGAAAGTTTATAATGTGCAATAACTTTCGGCGCTATCAATGTACGAATTAAGCTCTCCCGATACGAACGCGAATTGTGCTTTCTTTTCTCGTTCAACTCTGATCCGCATCGTGTTATCGCAGACGTAATTAGTCGAACGCCACTTTGCCCACACTTATCTCGCGCCTTAAATGTCACCGCGATCGACTCTGACATACGGACCGCAGAAGAGAGAGAGAGAGAGACGAGAAAAACGTCTCCTCGGACGTCCAGCAAAAAGACGGTCTCTTTTTGTCGCCGTGAAAGGTTTGTCTCTTAACAGTTATTTATAGCGTACGACAATCAATAACGTTCTTTTTGTCGCCGTTTCGTTGTCTCGTTGTGCCGAAATAAACGACCAAAAAAAAAAACGTGTCTTTTATTAGCAAAGACACGAAGAAATGGCGAAAACGAAGGAAAGAGAAGTGGGTGGGAATGAATAATTATCAGCAACCTGCGGGGCGCGCATTAATTGGCTAATCTCACGGTCGGGTGTGTGTTTCCATGAGGATTAAAAGACCGTATGTAATGGATAATGTAATAAAGTGCAAAAAGAAGAGGGTCGGTACACGTGTGCGCTCTCTGCGGACCTCACCAAACAAACAAAAAAAAAACATAAATAGTTAAGAGAGGCGAGAAATTATTCAGATTTTCCTCCGCTTTCCACAGCCCACGAAAGCGCACCGTTGTTTGGGTCGGTACGCAGCAGGATTAACGTGTCGCGCCCTTTTGTCGCACATTTCGACTCTGCAAAAAAACGTCTTCGAGTACGCTTAACGAACGAGTCCTACCTTGCCGCATTGCCGACACTTGCCCTTCTCCGACCGCCGATGCACCCAGTGATGATGGATGCACGTCTGTTCGCGGTATTGACGGACGCCGACGTCGCGAAACGTCGGCTTGCACGTGAACCGGATGCGGTCCATCAGCAGCCCGATGCAATTGTGATGGGCGACCACGTTGCAAGCGGAACATTTCATGCGGGCGCCGTGTTTCTGCGAACGAAAAGAAACGGTTTTTTTGTTGTTGTTGTTGTTGCTTCGGATCGCTTTTTTGTTCGTCTCTTCGTACCGTGCAATCCGGGTCGCCGACGTAGCAGAAGTCGCCGGAGGCGGACGTCGGTATCCACAGATGATCGCCGTTCGTCGCCGTTTCCGTCCAATCGGGCGTACTTCGCAGTGTTCGCTCGGCGTCCGACGGTTTTCTGAAAGCACGTCGAACTCAGTTTTTGCAAACAATGTTTTAACGCGAACTTCCGCCTTAAAATGTATCAAAATTTCTATTATCCCTGTTACATAAATGCAAATGCCTACATTAAAATTCTGCCATGAATAATGAAGATGGATTGATGATGACGGTCTTTAATATAATCTTTACGCGTGCATTTCGGCAACGCTAAACGGTCTTCAAGTGAAATTTTACTATCCTTCTTGCATTACGAACTGCTCATTACATGTTACACTGTTACATTGCGAAACTACGGCGATGACGAAGGTTAATTTTTCTCTCGAAGAAACAATTATGCGGCGCTTTCGGGCGAAAGTAGCTTCGTTCTTTGCGGAAACTTTGTGTCGAATTAATCTCAGCTACTTAACTACATATCGTGGATTAACGTCGACGACAATCCCAAAAGTGCTCTTCTTCCGACCGTTGTTGATGGTCTTCGTCGTCGTTACATTTAATGTAGTTAGTTTTTGCAAAAGTCCTTTGCAGAAATATTAATTAGCGGTAATGCCTTTAAGGTGATTATGTTAATAATTTCTTTAGACAACAAACACGTGTGGTTTGTTTAGTAACAATGATGATGGGAAGAGAAAGACTTCCCGCTTGTCTCTCCATTATTATCCGTTCTTTCTCATTCGCACGTGCATTATTTATTTACAATGCAGACGCTAAACCGAATTAGCAAGTCCAAAGTAAATGCACGCAATCGTTGCTTTACTTAACAATTATTATTTCACCCGTGCCGCGTTTGTTTTACGAATTAATTTGCAAAAGTTTCGCTTCAGACAAATGTAACGGAACAAGCGCGGGTTCGTTTTTTGTTTGCTATTCGGTTTGCATAATGGACCGTCAAGAACGCCATTAATTCACGAAATTTCATTTGCGATCATAATGCAAAATTGCAAATAGAAAGAAAAAAAAAACTTAATGGACTGTAATGCGAAGCAAATTTCGCATTAACATTGCGAACGCGGAGAAATGCTATTTTCTGCGAATTCTCTCGTTCACTAATTATTCACTTTTGTAATTTTTTCTTGTTGCAGGTGAGCGCGCTCGTTAACGTTTTATCTCTTGTAACGGATTGGCGACGGTGTTAAAGGTAGGACACTCACTTTTAAACTAAATCCTCCCGGAACGTTTGACAAACTTTCAAACTCCGCGATTCAATTAGAATTGCCCGGATTCTCCTTTTTCTCCCATTTCTCCATTATCAAATTGAATATGCAACAAACGAATTTTAACGAACGAAGATCGGTGTCGGTTTTCATTAGGAAAAGTTTGTCGCTCCCCCGGGAAAATGATTGTTATCGATTGAACTTTGATAGTTTGAAATTAGCATTGCGATTTGTGTTCGCGTTTCGAGCATTACGATTCGGTTTTCTTATTCATGTTGTGCGGCGCGTAATTAAAAGGAAAACATTTGTTTTAACTCGGCGTTCCTCCTCTCTCTTCTTCTTATCGGGTTCCCCGTTTGCGAAGCCGGCTGATAAAAGCTGTGCAAAATTTCGAGCAAACATAAACGATTACCTTGACAGCGATTTGTTGGGGCTTTATTTAGAAACGAGTTTCTAGCGTGGAGAATCAAGGTGTATGACGCAGAATAATAATAGAGTTTGAGTGTAAGAAGAAAAGATTTGCAAATTTAATTGCCTTCGAGCAATATAAACGTCTCGATTCGAACAACATAACAACAACATCGACAATAAAAACGATTTTTTGTTCTTTCGGTGCCAGATTATTTGTTTTCTCCTTTTTGTTTATTTATTTTTCGCGAGCAATTACTTTCAAACATCAACAATTCACGTGACTGCAACTGAAAAAAAGCAAATAGCACAATACACAAAATGTTTAGCGCTAGTTTGCGAAAAGCAAAACGCGAAATAGAAATCCAAATTGAATTTCGACCGTTAGCCCACGTTGTGTGTGGCAACGTCATGAACAGTGATACGTTTCAATTAATTAAATGCCACAACGGATTTTGCGTGCGTCATTTCGCACTTTATAAACTAATAAAATTCGTCCAATATTCGCATCAGACTCTCGTGAATCCTCCATTCAACAATTCCAAAGGCATCGCATTAATTCGGGTATAAAGTCTTCGCATTTAATACATCAAACGCACATATGGATCGTTAGACATTTCCGTCTCTTTTGTTCCCGTTTGTCTCTCCTACCGTTCATCTGCCGCGCATTCGGACCCAAACACGTGTGCGTCTCCTCAATAAGAAAGTTTCTTGTCTCTGTTATACAAAGACGCCCGGCGAAATTGGAATAATAAAGTGCGAATGAATGGGATCGGAAAACGAGTTCGATTTAAATAAAACGGCAAGTTTACCGCCACTCTTAGCAATTTCGTTTCGCAATCTGAATTCGCAATTTCAATTTGGAATCTGCAATAAAGCTTCCGGGAAAGGCCGTAAATGCTGTTTAAATTTGCACAATAACAGTGTGCGTATACGCAATTGATTATCAACATTTTATGTTTAAGTTTGCGCAAATTACACTTATCACGGTTATTCGAAAAAAAAAAACAAAACAAAACAAACGATTCGCGTAATTTTCCGCAAATCCATTAATCCGAACCGTTTGTTAAATGACTCACGTGCATAATAAACAGTTTATGTTCTCTCTTCGCCGGCAACGAGCGAACCGAGCGCCAGATTGCAATTTGCCCCTTTAACCCTCGTCAAAAACGATTTTGCGACATCTACCTATTATCAATCGGCAACGCACGTTTAATCGCCGAATTGCAATCGGTCGTCCGTAATTGGAATCGCGTGCAAATATCTCTTTCGCGTACCCCAATCAAACTTTTCCAACAAATTCAATGCATCTAATCGCAATTAAACTAATAACTTATTTCCGCGCGTCGTTTTAATTGCTCGTCGCAAATGCAAATCGAACGAATGCCGCAAAAGACCGGCTTCGACTCGAAGTTTCGACAGTAATAAGTAAGTCGCGAATAATTTTCGTTTTCAGTAATCAATTCCAAACCTATTGAACTTGATGCTCTTGTTCCGTTTCCGCTTGCAAGTGACCCGCCGATTGAGCGTC
This sequence comes from Hololepta plana, assembly GCA_963695495.1. Taxonomy (NCBI): domain Eukaryota; kingdom Metazoa; phylum Arthropoda; class Insecta; order Coleoptera; family Histeridae; genus Hololepta; species Hololepta plana. The sequence goes on along the minus strand of OY968839.1, from coordinate 1,391,324 downwards.
TGACGCTTCCTCGCGACCGTGCTCATCGGTTCGATTAGGAGCACCATTGGTCAATTACAATTTCCATTCGCGAATTGCCACCAATTCGCGAGAATTTCACGAATATGTTTATCACTTGTTAAAGCAAGTCGTTTATAAACGGATCATCGGCGAAGCAAAAGAATTCACTGTTAATTAGGAACGGGAAATTGTCGTGTTCGTAACGTTATCTAACGAACAAAGCGCCGATACTCGACGATTCGTTGTTTAATCGCGGGTAATCTCTCCAATCGACCCGATTAAATCCGATTCTAATTGACGATTATGATAATTTCGCTATTATCGCCGTTTGTTTGCACCACTTTTATGCACTGAAACGAAGTTTAACTCGTTTCCTTTGTAAACTGAAGAACTTCTTTCTGCCAATTAACTAATTAATTGCTCCCGTACGCGCAAAAGATACGACATTAACATGGAGCCTCGTTAATTGCGATTGCGTTCAATTATTCGCAAACTCTCGCGCTTTTGCGAACGTATCACTTTACCCCAATTAAAAAAAAATTAATTCGCTGCGAAGAAATCCATTAACTCTTTTATAATTTTCGCTTTCTTTTCACGTCGGCAACTAATTAAAGCGAAAATTCGATTAGAAAACTCGAAGAGACAGTAAACTTGTAACGCGCTAAAACGGATTAGCAATAACACTGAGTAATTTCCAGAGAGTCGGGCCTGTTGTTTTAACGGGATGGAGAAACGCCAGCAATTTGTCTATGTGTGTATATGCATTTAAGTGGGAGAGTTTCGGAACGAAAGTGTGAGAGCGAGAGAGAAAGAGAGAGAGAGAGAGAGAGCGACGATGAGAGTGGTTTTAGTTTAGGACGTCATTGGTTTGAAATAAAACAACTTCCTTTAAGTGTTCTTTTTTATTTTCGTGTTCCGAATTTATTTATTTAAATTCGGCAATTAATTATGCGAGCGCGTTATCGTTTACAATTTTAACGTTTACGAAGAGTCGATATCTTCAAAGTGTCGCCACATTCCCCTTCAGAAACTCACGGTAGATTCGCCGGACGAGACACGTGTCATCCGGTCAGCTTTAGATTCCATTCTAATCGGCTTTTATTTGCTTTTTTTTTGCGTGGGATTCGTTTCGCAATACCAATCAATCTACTCGACTAAATTGAATTCGCAACAAAAAAAAAGGTCCCCGATTGTGTTCGAATCCTCTCTCGCAAAGTGCATTAGTTTAATTATTTCACGGCTAATCGGTCAGACGGACAATAACAACCTGTATGTTGTCCTTTTTGTAGCGATACTTTCAATAAAATTTTTGCAAATCCCGCGTTTTTATGCGACGTCTCGCACAGCGAAAAGAGGAAACTATATGGATAAAGAACCGCACGGCGACTTCCGCTAGTTTTCCGGAAGCACGTGTAACAGATATATTAACGACATGGAATAAAAGTGTTTTGCGTGGTCGGAACGAGCGTCTTTTTTTTTGCGAATCGTTACGGTTGTTTCTTTAACAATAATAAATAATAATCGTTATTTTTTGCTTCTTTTTCTAAATAAATAGCATTTTTTTTCAGTTTGCTCTTCGGTTTAACGTGCGTTTTATTATTAGATTTAGAATCCGTGATGTTGTTTAAAGTATATTCGTCCGATGAATCCGAAATAAATGTTTATACGAGGGCGGTTTGATATATAACTCGTTTCGTACAGTTATAGCAGGGGACAAGATTTTTTAAAATCTTTTTAAATGACAAATTTAATTTTGCAAGCAATTCTGGGAATAGTAAGTTGCTTAGAAGTTCATTTCAATTCAAGTGTTTCGAGTGATAAACAAAGTGGATAAAATTTGGATTCAAAATGTTATTAAATTCTGCGATTTTGGTGGTCTTGACCAATGAACGATAGATATTGAGCGAGATAGTAGAGACCACGAGTATTTGAAGTGAACGAGTTTATTTTGTTTTGCATAATGAATTGCACGCGAAAAAGCCTTGGGAAAGATGGGTGCCACGTTTCCCATTATTCCAATGCAAAGACGAGATTTCACCATGAAGATGATCTAACTGAGGCTTAAGCCACTGAATTAGCTCCATCGCAGTAAGAATCTGCTCACGAAATTCCAAACATCTCTGGCCGAAAGAGATTTGCTCAAAGTGATAGGCGATAGAGGGCGTAATTGAGTGTTGTGAAGTTCTTAAGGAATCAACGTCTGCAAAAGAAACAGAAAGCTTGAGGCACGTTGGACTTCGAAAGGACCCGTTTGTAAAATTACGTAGTCGTTAAAACCGAAATTGTCGTCTGCCATTTGATATATAGCAAAACAAGTTATTTATCAAACCACCCTCGTACGCTGACTCTTCCAAACGGAAGGAATCTATTCTCGCGTTTGTGTCGTACAGACCAATAAAAATCTAATGATAATAGTGAATGAAACGTGGATAAACGTCGATGAGATTCTATTGGGAAAATTATTGATTGGGAACGGATTTTCGCGATTTCCGGAGCATTGTTTTCCCCGAATTAATTATTAGGAACGATTAACCAGCCACGATGACGATTAGAATTCTGATGAAAATCGTTTATTATTTATCCGTTCCTCATAAAGCGTTAATCCATTTTCGCATTCCGAAATCGTGTCCCCTAATCGGGATCCAATAAGCGGTCCTTAGTTTAATAGCCGAGGGATTAAAGAAAATACGAAAAGTAAAAGTAAGAGCGATCGCCACAAAAATTACTAATCGTTAACGTAGGTATTTGACCTCTGATCGATAGACCGAATATTATACGCGGCCGCAGGTTAATGAACGGCGGTAATCTTCGTAATGCCCGAAAATCCAAAGAATTCGGACGGTACGAATTTATTTCGCTTTATCGAACGTTAAGAATGCCGGTTGCCGCTCGTCGATGCTTTACTTTCGCAAATTGAAAGGACACTTTTTGCGGGTCTTTCTTTTCCGAGACGCAGAGGATCCTTTAATCTCACGTATTATCCGTACAACCAAATGGAATTTTCTACTTTCGATGGAACTTCGTTTTTTAAATGGCGGTTTACCAAAGGACAAACCTCAAAGCATATTAAGGACGTCTTTATTTGATTCTCTTTTCTTGCGTCCGTCGTCGCTTTTATCCTGCGAGGCACGGAGGAATTTCTAGTGGTCGAGAATCGTTCGGCTCTTAGCAAAATTTACTCGTTTTCGTTTCTTTACGTTTAAATGTTATTGTTCGAGTACGAAACGTGAATAAATCATTTCCATTTTAATCACTGTAATTGCTAATGGAATATGATTAATGCAGAATCCTACGGCGCTTTACCGTCATCATTAACCATTCAAAATCATTCGAACGGCGTTTGCCGTGAAATAATAATCAAGTCCGATGGCGATGATGATGATGATGATAATAATGGCAAACAACATTACACTTTTGCCATTAGCTGTTGCATAAGTCGCACGAAATTAAATTTCCGAGCGTGATTATGCCCCTTTATTGGATTTATCAAATTAATATGACAGCGTTCGCCAATAAAAGAAAAGAACCGTTTGGAAAGGGCAACAAATCGCAACTAATAAAACTAACTTTACTACTATTATTTCGTAATAATTGTGATAATAATTTTTCTTCTCGCCCCCGCGCGTTCTTCGGGGTCACGTTCACGTTATCGACCGCCTGTTGAATATTTGACAACACTTCGGGGGGCGGATGGGCGAAATTGATCGATTTGAGAGGATAATCGCACGATTTCGCAATAATACGCTTCGAAACGGTTCTCCATCGACGAACTTGCTTGCCTACTCACTCATTACTACAATTTCCAGCTTCTTAATACCCTTGAAAAGAATATAATGCATGTAATGCACTCGCAAAAATATACGTTTTCTATTTTGCGAATCCTATTTTTAGACTCCGCATCGCACATTATCCGATGGAATCGATTTCATTTCATCTTCCATTACTATTGTTGTTCGTTTTGATCTTCGCCGAACGAAAAATCTAATAATTTTCGACGACGAATGAGTTCCACTTCAAGACGACAAACGGAAGAAGAAGCGGAGCGATTATTAGATGACGACGGTATTAATGCCTCGAGTGGGCCGGAGGGCGAAAAGTTCAATTCGTTATTCGCGTGGAAATTGCAAACGGCTTCATCGTCCTTTACCCTCGCTCATTGTTTTGCAAACAACGTTTCGCGATGGGCTTAACATTTGGCAGTGGGATCGAATAGACCGAAGGGGCGATTTAGCTGTTAAGCCACGACTTCAAATTCGAATTTTGATTTAAAACTGTCGAGTGTCACGTTGCTCTCCCTGCTTCGCAACGTTCTGCAAAAGAGACGTCATTATCGTCGCGTTTCGAGTGACATTTGCATCGGGATTACACCGCAAAGCGTCGTGTTATCGTTTGTTGCCATTTTTTGTTTTGCGCGGCGAAACTAATGAATATTCATCGTCACTACATCCGGATTTTGCTGTTTTTTTTTCTCTTCTGGCGAAATTTTCTTTTCCTTTATAACTTTTATCTGTGGGTTGATTCATCAATTAGCGATACGCATCGATGTATCGCGAGTTAAACACACGATTCGATTTTCGTAATAGACCAAATAAATGATGGATGGTTTAGCGATAACCGCGGTCGTGAGCCTTACTTTATCCCACACACGTATCTTATACCAATCAATCAATTTGCAGCCTTTACTTGCTTGTTTTTTTGTATTTTTTTTGCGAAATAGACTCAACTCCATCGACGTCTAATCAATATTTGTTTCTTTTCGGCGGTTTTCGATGCGAACCTCGCAGAATTCATTGAATTTAACACCCCAAGGGTTTGGATTTTCGCCTCTTTTCTTGGCCAATAATTAATCGCCTCCGCAATTGCTCATTCTCCTTCAGTTAAGGTTCGATTCGAATTTAATAATATTTAAATTCGAACACGAATCGATTAGCGGCTGCTGCTCCTTTCCTCTTACAAAAGCCGTCGTTTTGGAGACGATTAACTCGTCTTTCATTATCGTCGTCGTTTTGGCGAACGACGATTATTTGCAATTAATATTTTTCTCTCGTTTCATTATCGTGCCGCATCTTAATTAATGGATCGCGCGACGCGAAATTAAGTGAACGGAATCGCGTAATTAACGACGTGGAATTTATTAATTATGATGTAACATATTTCAAGATGACGCTTATTATTAATCCCTCGGGCGACGAGAAATAAAATTGCGAAGGACAAAAGGAGCAAAAAAGAACAACCATTGAATTCCCTCATTTTAATTGAGCCATCTTTCGAAGGCGGATGAGCATCGCTTTATTTTAACTCTACACCGCTCTTAAGCCGGATTAATTTTTCACCAACCATCGAGGATGACTTGTCAACCACGTACAATCTTGCTCGTTAGTATTACCATCGCTAGCTGGCGAAAGCAATTAAAAACCTCTTTTCAAAGCGTCGAGCGAGAAGAGGAGAAGATTTAGCATCAACGAGGAATCGGTGGTGCCATTTTTATTATGGGCCAATTCAATTTGCGATTGTAATTTAAAGTTTATTGCAATTTTATTACGATAATAATAATAACGGGCCGCGGCAAAAAATAAAATAAATCAATTAAACAACGCGAAGGGCAATCTATAATTTTTTTTTGGAAATACAATCCAAATAAAAATCCATTCGAAACGACATTTAAAGTGGATTTGAAAAAAATCAAAATAAATAGGGTTCGTACGGGAGAAGTGAAATTGTTGTGGCATTCAACCACACAAACAACAATTTACTTTTTGTCGGTTATTGTCCGTACGCGGAAAGAATGTTTTTACCTTTCTCCTTCGCCGTTCTGTTTTTTTCTTCGGCCGAGGTTTATTATTGGGTTTGCGTTTTCAAGTTTTGCCCCCGCATTTATTCGATTTCCTCTTCCCGTACTTTTTCTCTCGCCTACGTAGCGGTTATTATATCAAATTCCCATTGTTTCTCCGTTAATATTATTTCTTCGTGGACGGTTTATCTGACCGTTAAAGGATGTCGACGAAAATTGTTTTGGAAATTGCCGACGGAAATCGATAGATTGCTTTTTGGTAAGTCGTCGAAGACTTAGCCTAATTCAATTCTAATGTAATCTTACCTGTCGCTCAGCCACGTAAGCGCGAACGTTGCACGGATATAATCGAAAAGTGACAATTCCATTAATGTTCGCCGAAAATCGTTGACACTAACACGCAATTTGACAAAAGATTGCAAACAATAAACAAACGTCTGGGCAACGCATAATTTCGCACGAAAGGACAAACAATACGTATTACAAATGGATGAACGAGTTGTTGCCCTCGAAAGTCGACGAAAACATTTTATTACCGTGATATTTGCAGCAAAATTACATTGTTCGTTACGACGGCAACCAACGTTAAAAGTTTCGAAAAAAAAAAACGAAGTTACGGACATAACGTACTTTTCCTCGTGGGCCATGGAGAAGAAAAAGAGCGAACCTCCAAGAAGTTACGTACTGACTTGTTAACTTCATCAAAAGAACCGACAACAGCATCATCATCCCCCATCATTATGAGACGAATACTCGCATTTCGCCATCCCAAAGAAACCTTGCTCGACTAACAAATAAATTGTGGTCGTAATTACGTAGTAAAAAGTTTTCCACATCCTATATACTTTTTTGCATGCAAAAAACCTTCGCTTCCTGCCTGATAAAAAAAGTTTCTTAATAGTTTGTGAGCTTTCCCTAAGAAAAAAAAAAACGACCAACAAACCCACAATCATCCAGAAATATAACTATTCAATAATCAATAATCCCATCGGCGAAGAAATCGATTCATAATTGTTGCATGCGTTTCTGGTGGATGCGCCGGGCACGATACTAATTGGCGAAATCGCCTCGCGTTGTTTCGCTTCTCGCAAAATCGATTGTTACTGTGTTTATCCGACTGGAAATTGTACACGTTATCATCGACGAATGAGGGAGTATTTTCTTGGCATAATAACAATAACAAACGTAGACGGATTTAATTACGGGATTTGTTGCCATCCATCCATCTATTCGATCTGACTCTCGCTCTCTCTCTCTCTCTCTCGCTCTCTTTAAACCGTCCGCACTTATTAGTAATGCATCTATCAGATACTGAAACTGCAACTTTAATCTATTTACGTTGCACAAACGGCGTCGAATTTGTTGTTGCTGTTGTTAATTCTGTAGGAGCATAAATTGATAATAATAGCAATGATAATGGAAAATTACAATAATTCGATGTGGGATTTCGAGCGGGCGGACAACAATAATTCTTCTTCTGCCTCGAATTACTTTAACCATCGCGAAGGTAATAATTAATGTTTGCGTTGACGTTATCGTTTCGTTATCGCGCACGAAAGAAACTTTATTCAGACATTGCTCGATTTACGTCTATCTTCCTTTGAATCCAAATAATGATTCCGTTAATGAACGTCGACGATCCGTCGAAGATCCGTCGAAGGGAAATCGGAAATAATCGACGCGCAATCAAACTAAAATCGCCGTCGACGCAATTTGTTGCGGCCGTTCGTTTCAATCGTTCGCTTCGATCGTTCGCGTCTCCTACAAACAATAATCACGACACGTACATGCAAGAAGACATCGAACGTACCCTTTGGCGTAAGCGCCGGTCGTCGCGGTCGCGGTGCTCGTCGGCGCCGCCATCGCCAGCGCCTTGTACCGCGCCTGCTCGTCCGTCGGCAGCACGATGTCGACGGACCGCGAGCGTAACGCGACGTTCGGCCCGACCGGCACCTCCAGGCTGACGCCCGAGTGCTGCAACTCTTCCGTCTTGCCCTGCGACACCTTCGAGAAGCACGAGTCGACGGAGGCGGCACGGTCGCGCTTCAAGTCCGGCACCTGCAGGTAAATGTCCCTGACGACCAAACCGGGCGCGATCGCCGCCGCCGACGTTTTCGAGTTGGTCGCGTCGCCCTCCGACAACGCGCCCTCGGACGCGGCGTCCGACGCCGGCTCGGACGCCGCGTCCGACACGTTCTCCAGCGACGTGCCCGTCGGCTCGGCGAAGAACGCCTCCTGTCGATGGATCGACTTCCTGCGCGTCGGCGTCTGCGGCGGCACGGGCACGTCGTCCGCCGGGAAGTATTCGATCAGCGGCGACGCCGGGACCGGCGGCGGCGATTGTATCGGCGGCGCCGGCACCGTCGGCGACAACGTCACCGTGATGCTGCATGTCGGCAACGAGCTGCCGTCGTCGATCTCCTCGTTCTCCTCGCACTCGCACTCGCTCGACGACGTGTCGCTTATGCTGAACGAGTTACTGTAATCGGGCGGTTCCGGCGGCGGTTCGTCGGTCGCGTGCAACTTCGTGTACTCTTCCAGGCATGCGCAGTGCACGCAATAGACGCCGCGCGAGCTCGACGAGCGCCGACGTTGGAATCGCTTCGGCACCTCGAGGAAATTGCCGGACTCCTCGCTGCCGCCGGAGTCGACGCTACGCGACCGCTGCTGACTCGGGTACTGCGGCACGCGCAACAACGACGACGCGTCTTGCAGCTGTTGTTGTTGCTGCTGCTGTTGGCCGGCTTGTAAACGTTTCGCCTCCAATTGGATCTCGTCGAACGATGCGGATCGCACCTGTTTCGGCACCTCCAGGCTGCTCTGCGTCTTCATCTCGGCGCCGGTCGGTGTGCGGGACCTCTTGAACGTGGTCCGCAGCCGTTGCATGACGCTCAACGAGGACGGAGGCCGGCCTCGAACCGTCCCACGCTCATTCTGTAACTGGCATCAACAGAACGTGTAACGACGCGGGCATATTCGCAATTGCGACGACGGACGTGCACTAGGAGGATGCGAAATTAAAAGAGAAACAAAGACAAACGACGATGAATCGCTTTTACAATTTCTATTTTAACGATCGTAGAAGGGGACATTAAGAGTTCCAACCCTTTAACTTTTTCAAACTCACCCCTGCAGCGATTTCAGAAATTAAGATTGGGGCAAAAGTGTGCCTCTTAGAGCTGCGAATTCGCGAGAACCTCTGATAAAATTTCACGCGGAACCTTAAAGTTGGTAACTCTCCTTAAACTTGATCCTCCCCGTTTGCCCTTCTTCGGTTTTAGCAATTCAAGTGCGCCGCTCGATTAAAATCAATAAAACCGTTATTTATATTATTATGTCAGTTTCTTCGGTCGGAGTGAAAAATGAAAACGCGAGAACTAGCGCTAAAGTTTGCGAAAACTAATTTCAAAGAAATTTATTGCCTTCAGGTGTTGTATAATGGACAGGTAAAATAAATTGCTGCCGGTGAATGTTATAAATATAGTGTATTGCAAAAAAGCTTGTTCCTCGTCCAACGACAAGTATTCTTCAGATTATTAGAAGTTTATGAGTCGTTTACGGCACGAAGGTTGGTGATATTGATTTAGGGCCGCGTTGGAAGGAGCTTCGTTTAAAAATTTGCGGCTGGCAAAGTACGCTGAAACTTGCTTCTATCGGCCGAAGAAAAGTTTCCTTCGTTTCATCTGGTTCGTTAATCATTAATTTCCAATATATTTCCATAAATAGGATTGAAATTGGCAATTTGTTCAATCAACTAGCGGAAAACGTTGCGCAATTACAATTAATTAATTTTGCAGAACGTAAAACAATTACATTTTTTAATTGAATTTTAATAAAACAATGCGTCCCAAAAAATAATCAATTACAACCGCGAATAAAAACAGATTTCATGCAACAACGATAGCATTTATTAATGCGTAAGAGTTTATTGTTACGATCAAATCAGATTTATTCGATCGCGCAGAAATCACGATTTTCCTTCACATCCTTCAAACTAATCCTTTTTTCAATTACCCCAAGGATTTTCTATTCTTCCGTCGCGAATCAATCTCGTCCTTATCCCGCAATTCCTCACGCGAATCCCGCTTCCTTATTGCGCTTAGATCCACCACCGGGGACGCAACTGCTGCACGCGTCCCTTCAGAACAATTCGATTTTTAAATATTTTCAATACATCTTAGAATTATTGAAATGAGTGACGTACTCGATGGAATTTCGCGAGGGAATCCTCTTCTTCCGCCGCAAGAAATGAATGCTTAAAGTCAGATTTAAAGTCGGTTCGTGCGCAATGAGGAACGTGGAATTGGTAACTTTGTAGCCGTTTTCGAGATTGATCAATTTAAAAATAAATGGTTTAATAACGTCCGTTAGATATGTATCAAAGAAAAGCGCTTTTACGATGCTATGAAAAAGAAACGTTTTACAACCATTTCGCGACGGTCGATGGGGCAAGCACGAAATCAATTTTACGGCTTATCATTGTTCTTCGCCCATTTAACCCGTCATCAAACTCCCGTTGCCGTCTCTTCGACAAATTGCTGCTCGTATTTCAAAAATTCCCTGCGAAATCAATTAAGCCGCACGCTTCGTTTAATTCATCGGCGACGAACGTTATTTCAAAAATCAATTCGAATATTATTTTCTCTCGCGTTATTATCGTTTAAAAAAAACACAATATTCGACTAGATCAAACTGGTAGAAATGACGGCGGGTCATCGTGAGCGACCTTAATTGAAAATTGGGACGAATAGGAAGAATAAACGGCTTAATTTCCCAAGAGGTGGACGAAAATTGAACCCTTTTACCAAATTCGATTTCGATCTTTAACAATCGTCATTATCAGGCGAACCTTTTAATTGTTTTCAACGAGAACGAGTTAATTGTTACGCAGTATCGTGCAGAAGGAAAAACGGACTGTTTTAATTAAATTCGCACTAAATCGCGATCAATAAATTCGCCCGCAATCGGTCGCGACAGCAAACGATCTCTCGTAACTTCTCTGCGGTTTCCTCCATCGCAATTCTTTTTCATATACGTGCCGGTGTAATTAATGACGGATCGCGACGAAGAAATAAGTCAAGAGCATTTAATTAACCGAACGAAACAGATCTAGGTCGTGTTAATATAAAAATAGTGCGAGAAAATGGACCGAAGATTGCGTCGCGTCTTATTGCTCGTCCACTGTTATACCGACGAAGATGGACGTAAAAAAAAGCGGAGGGAAAAAGATAAATCCGTGAAATCGTTGGTAATAACCAGCAAAATTTCGTACCGGTTGTTTTTCGACCTGCGGCAAGCGAAATGTCACCGCCGAAGGATGTTAACTCACGGATGTTGACTCGCATTTCTAGCCCCAGCAAGAAAACTCCGTATTGCCCGACTGCTTAACTGACAGGAGTGGAAGATGGAAAAGAAATAAATTCCCAAACGACATCTTAGTTTACTTATGCGGAGGATTGAATGTATTCCTTTTCGATTTGGTTAAATTCTTTGCGCCATTCTCGCGTTTATTATTATTGGCAAAGATAAAATTGATACTTAATTAGGTCGAGCGGTTTCACGTCGAAGAAAGTATGTGACGAAAGGCAATGATAAATCCTTTGTTCGCATATTCCTCCTTGTCTCTTTGTCTTCTCCACCTTCGCTGAAAACGTGACTTCCTCTTTCTCCCCAATACAACATTGTTTCCTCCCGTTATTGTCCGTTGCTCCCGATATTTTTGCCAACCGTAGGGACGACGAAGGCCTTTTATTTATTCAATTTCACGTGACACGTGTAAACTCATAATGAACGTGTGCGTTGCGAACGGAACGCGATCCCTATGATAAAATTGAATCGATTTTCCAGCCATTTTTTTTCCTCTCTCGTGTGTACAAAATATTGTTGCGGTCCGTTTCGTTTCGTTGCAAACGAATGTTGCTTCACTTCTACATTTGCAAAATGTTATTTTTCTGTTTGCCTCCATTCCCCTCGCCATTATTTCTGTTATTCTATGCGAATTTTGTTTTCGTATCATCGAAATGGTAAATGGATCGGCATCGTGTGGCTCGAAGCTGTTTTCGTTTTCCCAATTCTTGTTTGTTAATCGTCGATGTTTAATGTGCGAAAAGTGGCGTATCCGCCAAATTTGGCCGTAATAGAAGCGTATTTGAAATTGATAACGGCAATTTCCATAATGACGAACGGAATTGTTCGGCAAAAATTGAGTGATTCGCATTAATGGCAAAGTTTTCGGTTACACTTTCTTCGTACTTTTCGGGACGCGCTACTACGACAATAATGACGACGAGAATGAGGATGTCGATGATGATAAAGATGCTTTTACAAAGTTTACATTTGCATATTGATGAAGTTTGCCGAAAATTCTCTATCTCCATAATAAATATACATGCGGAAACTTATCCTGCCAACCATCCATCCAACCAACCAACCATTGCTAAAGCGTCAAGTTTAATGATTATATAATGAAGGATGGGACAAGGAAGCGGATTAAACTCAACACGAAAAAAAAAACGAAGAACGAAGTCTTTGCGAGCAACTTTCTCGAAAACAAACAGAGCGAGAGCGAGAGAGAGTTTGAGGTGAATCAATTCGATAATTAAAGGCTTAATCGTTGATTGGGCCCTTAATAAACGTCTTATCTACGCCGAACTGCTGTCCGTACTCGTGCGGCGATAAGATTGTAACGTGCTCTTGTGCCGTTAATGCGGCTTTCGATACCGTATTGACCATCGCCGCAACGTTAGAACGCCATTAGCGCAATCCTCTCCAACAGAGTGGACTTTTAGTTAGCGATTCGAAATTGGGATAACGTCGAGCGACTTGCACAAAGGGCGAAATGTTGTTGAGTTTGATTCTTTGCCACGCGGAATTTACGCGATTTCGTTGCGAGTGCGAGTGAAAAGGGCTTTTGACATTCGCCTTTCGGAATTATGCCTTGAAATAAAATTTAATTGTTAACGATGTGGAAGTACCGTTGAAGTAAAAATAAACGAAATGCTTTTATTGCGCGAATAAAGCGAAATAATGCTCGGAGTTTATATGATTATTACATTTTTTTAATAAAAATCGCACACACACACACACGCAGAGGGAAGGAGCTTTATGATCCGTTCTGCATTTTACGATTGGCAATAAAACAATGGGGAAACGTATGCTTTTCCACTTGAAATAAATCATGAAGTCATAACAATAATTATGTAAGTTGGATGGATGGTTAACAAAGGGTTCCTCGAAAAAACTGTTACTCCATAATTTGAGCCACTGAAGCAGCATTTTTGCTCTTCGATTTGAATCCTCTTCCACGTACGAATTCCAAGCGAAAGGTTCGCTCTTTTGGATTGCAAGCAACGGAACGCGAGCGAGGTTAAACATTGTGTGCCGTGGCGAAAAGCTCGCTAGGGAAATTGTCGAGAACTGCGAATCAGCAGAAACATAATCCGCACTAGACGTTGCTGATTAGATACATATTTGCATTGCATCATAGACGAATAGACAGACGTTTCCAGATGGTTAAATTGCGATATCCTGACGATTGAACGATAATGTTATTGTACGTTCGCAACCAGCGAAAGGGACGATCGAAAAGAGGAAAAGGCGAACGTTTGCCGTACGCACAAAATCGGCCTTAATTCGAACGTGGAAACGAAAGGGAATTAATTAATTTCACCTGTGTAAAGGGGAAACTGATGGCCGTATAGGAGCCGAGCGCAGATCAAACGAGTCGCTTTACTTTATGCTATTAAATAAAAATTAATTAATTAAGTTATGTAATCAAAAACACGTCCTCTTGTTAAAGCGTTTGGAGGTGATTTTCGCCATTCGAACGCTTCACGAGCTAACCTGCGGTACAAACTTCTTCGATTATGCTACGTGCCGGTGTAAAGCCATTGTTCTATGCTGTTGGTAGACGTTAAACTTCTTATTGCAGCCAAAGTGGTTGTAATAATCATCGCTACAACGGTATTAAAACTTCAGGCACACCGATGCGGTTACGAAATTGTCGAATAATTTAAAGAATCCTTGAACGCGAGTGGTAATATTAAAATAGATTCTATTGTTGAAAGTGTTACATAAACAAATAGCAAATGGAACGATGAATATGATCATCCGCGTCGTTTGTCTTGAGCGGCGGGGAAAGCGAACATCTGTCATTTTCCATTCTTATTCCCGTTGTTTCGATCGCGCCCTTTATTTTTCTTTGTTAACGGCAACGGCAGCAACAAATTTTCATTTACCATTTTCATTTCCCATCTTTCACGTCACTTTGCATTCGAAAGTAGCAACAATGGGGAAACATTCGTTTCATTGTGACCTTTTTCTATTTAGCGACGATTTTAGCTCTCCACGAACTCCTTCATTGTAACGATATTTCCATACTGCACCGATATTTTATGCTAACGCTCATAAAGGTAATTAGTGCATAAAGCGCACTTAATCCCCACATTTACCTATTCACGTAAATGAATTTTATGCAATCGCAAATTTGCCCGACAGTAAAACTGGAATAATTAATTAATTGCCAAACTTAACAAACTGCATTTCTTCTTTAGAAGCAGAAAAAACTTTTTACTGCAGTCTTTTATGATGGCGTAGAATGATTAACTCTCATCCATTAAACAATTCCTCGTGCACTGTCTCTTCATCATCTACGACTAGAATGGCAACGGCGGAATTGGATGCTTCGCTTTATTTTCCCTCATTTTCCATTTGTTTTATAATAACGTTACAACCGCCACGAGAATTGTTCGCATAAATAGCGGCGAATAGCAAACACAATGTATGCAGTATATGCAGTTTGCGAATTTTATTATGCCGTACGTAGTGCAACTTTCTGAAAGAGTTCCGAAATTTGTACTGTGCAATAATAACTGGCGAGTTGGCGAAACGTCTTAAAATAAATTAGGAACGTTTTGCGAGAAAGAGAACCTTATTTTGACTCTCTGGTACTCTACAAGTAGTAGAATTAGAACGAGAGCTAGAGCGAGAGAGAGAGAGAGAGAGAGAGAGAGAGAGAGAGAGAGTGAGCGAAAAAGTCAAAATAATAATGCATTCGATGGGCGAACGGATTATTCGAATGGATCCAAACTACTTCAGACCGTATTTATATAACACAAGAACGTCGTCGACGACGACGACGACGATAATAGTTTGAAGTGAATTATGAAAATTTATTATTCGGATTGGGACGTTGAACTTGAAAACGGGCTCTCCTTCTTCTTCCCTTTTTCGTCTTCTTTTGTCGGAAACGTCGATGACACTTGACGATTGTGCGAAGGAAACGATTCGTCGTCCGTCAAGTGCAAAACGTTCGAGGAGAAAAATGCGACGAAAATGCGGGATTAAGAATGGGCGACAAGAGGCGTGAACGTTGGGGAAAAAACTGTTCCTTTTCGTTCGTTTTCCTCTCTCGTACACTCGCAAATTCCTATCGCCCATGCGAAAATTTGATGCGCGCCGAGATAATTCGCAAACAAAAATAAGCGCCGCCGTTTAATAACAAATATTTATTATTCACTCGTTCTTCGTCCGTGGATCGTTATTAAATCTGAAATATCAATTTTAATTTATTCGCACGTATTACCTGAGGTACGTACGTTTAGTGTGCGTAACAACAATTTTTGGGGTGAATATTAATAGCGAGTTTACCGCCTCGCCCGCTTTCGTCCCTTCAACTATCGATTGCGAGATTAATTAATAATTTAGCAATGCGCGAATTCCAGATTAAAATTAATTACTTTTTAATTGAATCGTCCCGTTTCTTTCGTCCCCCCAGCGATTTCTCCTCATCGCTCATCGAACGAAAACTGCACACGCGTTCGAAATCGCTCAATTGTACTCCAAGAATATTGGATTTGATTTAGATTACGACTCCGTGCACCCGAAAACATTTTAATCTCTGAATAAAATCATCAATCGATCGCGAACTTCGTGCAATTCGACCGTTCGTACGCGGACGTGGTTGTATTGTTGCGTACTCGTGAAGCTCGATTCGTTAGTATTGTAGAATCGTAATAATGGAAGTTATTATTCGAAAGGACAACGGCGGCAACAAAACGGTCCGCCTGTCATTTAATCGGTCGATCAGAAGTTTCCAACGAAGGGAATAATAAATCCGCAACAATAGACCGAGATACGGTTTTGTGTGAGCGATTCCGAAAACAGTTGCTCGCAGTGGTGGAATCGATCGGGAAAATTCAAAGTTCGAATTTATGTGCAAACGCACATTTTCTCCCTCGCGAAATTGCCTTCGTTCGCGATCTGCTTCACGAAACGTAGTTAACCTTCTTCGGCGGGCGATAATTAACAAAAACGCGTCAATGACGTCAACGATTGTCCTTGTTGGTGTTGTCTTTCGGTCATTGAAATTGCCATTAATAATTCCGCGCAGAAGAAGTGCCGTTAATAGCAAATCTCACGGAGGAGATAATACATTATACGTCGAAGAGGCAAATAAACAGCGGAACAAGCTAAAAGAAGGACGAGAGTTGGTTTCAAAGTTCAGGAAACGGCCGCTCTGTAAACAATTAATTGATCGATTTCGTCGAGCCCCGGAAACGTTTGTTATCCTATTGCCGCCAATCGTTGATCAAACAACGCAGAAAAAACATCGTTCGGATAAGTTTATTGCAAGAATAACATTTTAACTACTCTGCGATTCCAACAGAACAAACCTTGTACAATATCAATTTTGCGAATTAAAATGAAGAGTTTTCACTTCGATTCGCCTTCAATGAAAGAAAACAAGAACCGTTTTTTTCGCATTTCCATTCGCATTTGCATATGTTCGGGATCGCACAAATACGCATTATTAAAAAACCTCGATTACTTTGTCGGATGCGAGAAAACTTTTAGCACGTTGCTATCAGCAAAAAGTTCATCTACGACGTACGCTAACGAATTTCCATCGGCGAAAAGCTTTTCGTCGCATCGAGGGGCAAAAATAGATTAGGAATTTCCGCGGGAACTATACGTGTGTAATATAAGTAGTTTCGCACATTCTTCGTCTCGCTTCTTTACATCAACATCTATTTCGCCCTTTTAGTAGCTTTCAACGTCTATGTAAAAGCATTCCCAAGACGTTATTACCTTCGGGTGTAACACGTGTCTCGCGGTAGAGAATTACCTCTTCATCATGGTCCATCCCTTAACACTTTTGTGTGCACAGATAATATTCTTTGTTTTAATCGACTTTTCAATTCAATTTTGCCCCATCAATTAAATCTACTATCGTTTCGAAGTCGTGTCAATATTATCTTTCGCTATTACGAAACGTCGATTGGCCTTACGTTAAACGGTATTAATCCTCGCTTAATATTTTCTCTAGTGGAATAAAACGAAAAGGCGAACCTAAGTGGCGTTTTTAAAATAATAAGGAACAAATAAAACGAGCGAGAGTAAAAACATCTTCTTCGGATATGAGAACGTATCGATTTTTGTTCAGGATGTAATTTTCCGATGATCGTGTTTACGTTTTCTATCGTATTTTCCTACTCCTTTGCCGATTATTACGTGGATACACAAAATTCTAGCGAAATACCTTCCGTTTTTATAGACATTTAATGAATTCCATGCAAAAGAAAACAGAGCATTTGTTGACATCGTTGGCCCTTACACCTTTGACATGAATACAGAAATGCAAACGTTCAATTATATTTTACGACGGTAATAAATTTCTCTAGGTTCACAAAAATATTAGCGAAAGTAGCAGAAAAAGGAAGAGTAGGACACGAGGGCGGATAATTAAATTATTTATACGGGGGGGGGGGGGCATTGAATTATATCCATCCCTTAATTCATTTCGTTCCCCATTTTTGCTTCTCTAGCTAATAAAATATTTAGAAATTCCACCGACGCTTATATTAACATTACATTTGTTATTTAGAAGTCTTCGGTGAGCAAGTCGCCTATTTTATTTACGAATAGACCGACAACTAGTCATTGCAGAGGGAACGCTATGACACTTTGCGTCGTACGTTTCCGTTCATTACACTTTAATGCGAATAGGAAAATGTAATCGATAAAACGAAAAAAAAAAAAATTTCGTCTTTCAGTGTAAGCCATACGTATGTTTATTGAAATTGCGACATCCGTCTAAAAATAGCGACAGTCTCGTTAAGAAGAAGCCACTTAAGTAGTTCAAACTCGTTCGCTGCGTTTAATTTCGAAACTAATCTTTCGGTGGATGCGCCGGGTAACGTAACCTAATTGATGGCCGATTACACTTTTGACCCTACGTCGCCGTTCGACTTAATAATCAATTTCATTCAGTGCATATGAAAAATTAGTTTTATAATATAACGCTTGTATAAGAATGTTTAAAAGGTTCAACCTTTTTTTTGGAAAGCAACGGTTTAATTTTCTTTTCAAATTTTCCACGAGCGATGTTAATTAATTATTCCCTTTTTTCTCGGTTGCTATCGCGCGTAGAGCATAAAGGAAAAACCGTAAATAAATTCTACT
Source organism: Hololepta plana (assembly GCA_963695495.1). Classification (NCBI taxonomy): domain Eukaryota; kingdom Metazoa; phylum Arthropoda; class Insecta; order Coleoptera; family Histeridae; genus Hololepta; species Hololepta plana. Next base: position 1,373,071 of record OY968839.1, on the reverse strand, counting down.
TTAATTTATTAATTAGAATGGCAGAGTTTATCCGTTAAAGTAATCTTTATCTTTCGATTCCTCTTTTGTGTAAATAATAATTAAAAATAAAACACGTCGTTCGTAGCGGCATAAGGAGGAAGAAAACGGCAGAGACAGTGGGAAGAAGTACGAAATTAAATTGGAAAATTACCGAGTTAGAAAATGGAAAATTCTCTTCCCTTTCATATGAAAATCATCAACGTTTCTCTCTCTCTCTCTCTCTCTCTCTCTCTCGTACACACACACAATCTTTCTCACAATACTTTTATAAGCTGAGAAAGTTGAATTCGTATTCTGCGGCGTTTCTGGCACGTTTCGTTTAAGTTTTATTGTTCGTTTATTTGCGAATTGATGAGGAGAAATTCGGTATGATGAAGTCGTTATTTAGGATTAAGAATAGTTGAAATGAACGTATAATCTTCAACAGTTTGTTGCCGTGTGGGTTTCCTTTCTTCGTCGGTCTCTCAGCGTCAATGTAGTAAATTAAACATTTGCTTTAATTAATTATTTCTGTCTCCACGTGTGTATATTGTTGGTGCACGTATGAAGAATCCGGGAAAGAAAGAAAAAAACCTAAGCAATTTCGCTTCGTGTAATATACTTTCTATATGCAAGCAGATAATTACCTTGTTTACCAATTTACCTGAACCAAGTTAGCCATCGTCATTGTCATCAACTTATTATGCTTCATTATTATGTTGTACTCTCGTATCTATTTTTATTAAGCAAATATTATATATTGACCTTAGCGGAACGAGGCGAAGAGAAAAAGTTTATTTTAATAAAGTCTCCCCGATGAAACATTAGAGGCAATTTTCCATTTCCTTTTTTCTAAAGTGGAAACTAAAATTTTATGTTTTTCTTTCGTTTCTTCCTCGTCCTTTTTACCTCGGCTCTCTTTGTTTACTTCCTTCTTTTATATATCGTCCCTCCGTAATAAATGTAATGGAATCTAAATAAATGAACGGACGTTAAATATTGTAGGCGATCATCATCAATTCATTTCCAAAATTGCGTAAAAAAGGAACGAAAGAATAGCATAATGGAGCAAGAAGAACAATAAAGAGAGAACAAAAATGGTGACACAATGAAGAACTTTACCGAACAAAAAAAGGAAATAAAAGAAATAAACGTTATATAAAACGACGGGGTGTCATGTACAGGTGCCAGTAAGTTTCTCTCGCTTTCCTTTCGCCTAGTATATTTTCCGTCCCCCGGCGTTATGGAATTTTCCAACTGTATTTTTATTCACAACAACGCAGCGTTATAAGAAAAAGAAAGCGTTTTTCTTCGGTGGAACGTCGAAGAACAAAAAAAAATACACGCAGACGCTTCTTAAATTCAACACCGTCGCCCATTATCAATCCCCTCGTTGCCATTTCTTTTTCCCCGTCTTAATTTTATTTTTGGTACTCGATTATTATTATCACTTGACAAGGGAAAAGCTTCGGGAGAGAGGAAAAAGGAGCGGGGTTCTTAATAATTTGCACTTCGAGCACGCGAAAAAGAAGTTGATAACGATTGAAATTTGCGTTAATTAAAAAAAAGATTCTGCGAAGAATGGAAGAAGACGTTGTAGAAGAATATGAAATAAAAAGTTATTTAATTATAATTATGAAGAGGCGGATGTGAGAAAGAGAGAGAAAAAAATTGAAAAGGAAAATAAGCAAGTTGCTTATTATCACGCTCTCCACGTCGCGGCGTCATCCAGTATGATAAATAAACGGAGATGGATGGACGAAGACGTGGGGAACCAAGAGGAATAAAACCAAGTCGCAGAAATAACAGTTTCATTGCCTCACGGAGATGAGCAGACTCCATATGAATAAATAACGTTATCAACGAACACGTAATTTACAACCGGGATAAATAAACGCGCGCAGATTCGTCGTTGGAAAAATGTAATAAATCTAAAGACGCGCAGGAAGGGCGGCTGAGACTGGATTAAACCGAAAGCCCCGCGTAGAAGATGTGCAGATTGAGAGAGAATCTCGTGCTTCGAGCGGTTGCAAATGGGATCCTTTTTCGAATAAACGCCCGGTCAATTCTCGATGATCCGCAATGCTTCGAGTATTAAGCCTTTCGGATAATTTCGAAACCCACTCGAAGAGAAGATGGAGTCGATAGATTTCCAATCCGATGGAGACGAGAAACGACGGATTTTAATGAAATCTTCGCATTCTCCGTCTTCCTCCCTGTCCTCGTCATCCAGAAGAGGTGCCTTTTTTGCCTTGGATTTTATTTAAATGTAAACAGGAGGTGGAAATATTCGACTATTCCATAATTCCATCGCATTCGTTCTTCTCATCCCAGCTGGTAATACTAGTAGTTTTTTTTGTGTGTAGGCTAATGGAAAAACTTTTTCCACTTCTGGCATCAACTTCGCCTCTTTCAACGCATACCAACAGCGAAAAGCAAAACAATGCTAATATATGGAAATACTTGATACGTAACTTTATTTTTATTTAAATGTCGGCGTTCTGCCGTCTCTTTTCCTCCTTCTGGTGCCTCCCCCCGTAGGTCCACACGTTTCTTCTTCGCGCGAAGGGTGGATGTTTTACTGACGACGGGAGGAATATAAATAATTCAAAAAAATCAACGTATCTTTTTACATAAATATACATATTTATTCCGTTACTTCTTGCCTCCATCATCATCAGTATATTACGTTTATGCGGCAGCATATTAATTTCGGGCGGAAAAGAAAATTATAAACAAATGTACGGCCCCCATAATAATAATAATAGTCATCGTTATAAAACATAACGTAATCAAAAATCCTCTTGTATTGCAAATGAAGTAGGCAACAATAATTAAGTAATTGAATTGCACGTATTCATTAATGTAAAAGCTTTTACCCTCGTCGCGAACAACAAACAAAGTACACATTTAATATTTTTTTCTAATTATCGCGCAATAATTCACTTTAAATTTGTTTTTAATCGGCATCGAAATGTTATTGTTGCAGAAAAACAATCATTTTCCGAAGTTGAATGCACACTGTACGTAACAATTAGTTTTATTCTCTAAACGCCGCAAAACACCAAAAGGGCCCAAAATAAAAGGGCATTCACAGCGGATGAAACAGATCGTCGGCATCGTCTTTTTGCTGCGGCATTGGAAGCTCCCTCGATTCTTCGCTTTAATTAAATCGCCTCGTATTACGTGCTAATTTCTTTTTTATAATCGCTTCTTCTTCTTCTTGTCGTCCCATTTCCACGGCAAAAAGGAAATCCAATCAAAGGACGACATCCGATAAGTACCGTCGAGCGTGCAAATAAAACGGGACGAAAAGAGCGTCGAAAGTTTGAAATTAAATACCGACCGGGTCTCCTCTTGCGTTCGATTATTGATAGGTAAATAACAGGTACGTTTCTATAAATAATCATCTTGAGCTGGAGACGCTTTTTTGCCCTTTCAGCGGCCTTTTTTTTTTCGAAATATTCTCCGGCCCGTCATAAACTTACGCGTCGTCGAAAGATCGTAAAGTTCAATCGATTTTTTGCTGTTGTCGTTGTTGTTGGTACTCGATCATATCAACCATTAAAAGAAAGAGATGAGAGATGAATTGTTGCTTTGATGCCCTTAAATGGTCGAACGAATTTATTGCTCGATATCGTCGCCAGACTGTGACATTATCGAAAGACGACGTTTTTTCCCCCTTTTTGTTCCGATATTCCACCGGACTTTGATGCTATCAGTAGGTTTGTTTAATAATTATATCCCCAATCGATCGGCGTTCGATTGATTGAAATCGTTAATAACTAACGCTGATAAAACGAATGGCAGCTACTTGAAATCTAATTTCACAAACTTATTGCTACAGCAATAAGGTCGTCGAAGAATGAAAAAAATTAACAGACGATCAACGCTGAATCTTGAATCTATTACATTTCCCATATAATTTCCATGGAATGGAAGACAATTTTTCCTAAAACTAAAACTTGTCGTTGTCGTCGACATCACAATTTATTTTATCATTGTTTCTCTATTCGTTTCGATCAACTTTATTGGTTTTAGTGGGTATCTATTAAATTGCAATAAAAATCGTTTACTACCGTTTCCATTTTTTCATTCCTAACTCTTCTTTAGCGATTCGGCTCCGAAGGTATTTTAATGCCCCACGGTACTATTGCATATTCGAATGGACGTTAATAACAATAAGAGAATGCGAGTGCAGGAGGACGCAGAATAGCAACAAATCGAAAGGAAAGAAACGGAGAACGAACCTGCAGCAATTCGATTCTTCAAATTGCCATTAAAAACCGTTTACTACGTACATTGTACGTATTAATAGGGTGTGTGCCAGGTTATTCCATATTTTCCCTCGCTTTTTACGATTGCCATTACGAAGTCGGATCAATTCGAATGGCCGTTAACGACTTTTACCGGCGTATTAATAGCGACATTAGCTATTCCTTCCTCTAATAAATTGCTTATGATCGCAAGACGAACGGCTTAACGTCGCACAATACTTTTCTTGTACATTCGCCAAAACTAATTAGCTTTAAACAGATCGCAATTGTTCTCTAATCTTCCGCTCGTTCCTTCGCGTTTTTCCCTTCGAAACACGTTGACGTATCGGTAATAATGAACGGTTCGTAGATGATGATAACGACGACGATGGCGTCCATTGTTCTGGTAAATATTAACGACCGCCTAATCAATATTTCATTAAAGCCTGATATTGTGGGCAACCGCGTGTATAGGGCACGAAACAAACCCCAGTCGGTGCTACTACCTGGCTACGATATCTACCGCGATTGTTGTAATTATTCATCGGCGAAGATATCGACGTTCTTGTGCGCCTCGTCGAAATCGGTTCGTTTGCTGATGTCGTTTCCGCTTAAGAATCTCGTTGATTAAGGGAGAAAAATTCATTGCGAAAAATTCTGCGAGCGATTTGGATATGGAATAATAACAGCCAGACGACGACGTTCGTCGTAATCGTTTGGAATTTAATTACGGAACGAGTTTATATCGCACGAAGTCAAGGTTAGAAGGCAAACAACGATAAAAGAATTGTCTTAATGACGACGTGTTTCGCGGGCGTGCAAATTGAAAGCGAAGAGGGAATTTCCGCTGATCGACATTTGGAAAAGACAAAGTCGATGGAGGTATGAATTTACGAGCCACATTTATCAATTGATTAAGTTAATCTGCTGCTTGATGGTAAGAAGTAGTGGCAAAAAGCAATGGCGAAACGAAATTTATTAATAACACAAATCGATAGTTTAGATAACACGACAGGCGACGATGATAAGGTTTCCGGTTGGGAAACCCGAAATATGCTTTGTTTCCTTTGCCTCCTCCTCGGTCAATATGTTTTCGGTAATTGGGAACGGGAAGTGGGAAATCGATGCGGGGTGGATGCAATTAAATGTAAAGGAGAACACGGAAAAAGCATTTTCACTTTCGCACGTCGTTTTCCTTCCCTCATCTCGAATCTCAGTGTTTAATCGTACGTATATATACGGAGTGCGACGAAGTGCGCTTCATTAGGAACGGAAAAATCTTAATCAATTGTCGGCGACGTTTACAGCAGCAACAGCATCCGGGAAAATGCTCATTCTAAAAACTCTTTTACTTTCTGCCCTCTCTCTCTCTCTCTCTCTCTCTCTCTCTCTCTCTTTCGGTCGGCATTATCTTATTCTTTTTTGAATCGGTTTCAAACTCATCAGTTTCCGGATTAACGTCTCGTTTATGGCGGGAAAACTTTGATTTTAATCCGTTTGCAATTTCTTCGGTTATCCCACTTTGTTACTCGATAGTTGACGATCGATAATGGATAGTGGAATTTCTTCGATTTTCAAACCAAGACAAACTGAGGATTATCTTAATCGGACCTAGTTGAGTATTCTTTTTGAATTTCTTCTTCAGTAAGAAGTACCTAAACGAACTCATCCATTTAAGATTAAATCCCTTAACGGGATTCAAACTCGTGCGCATTTTCGTCCGTTCGAAACTCTTCCAATTACGACCGCTTGCATTAGTAATATTACCATTAGAACAGTTGCCAACAAAATAATCCCTAAATAGCACGGACATTTAATATTCAATTTCGTTAAAAAAATAACGTCCGTTTGAAACAAGGAAACTCGATCGCCTTTTATTTGCGCTTTCCGCGCATTATTCCTCATTTTCGTTTTGCAACTGAACCTCGTTTCGTAGCATACAATCGTTTATTTTTGCAATCCTTTATTTTTTTACGATAATGAAACGCTCTTGCCCACGACAAATCTCTAAACCGAATCGAATGCAACCGGATTATTTTCCGTCTTTCTGCTCCTTTTGAATAGAAATTGTGTCGAGCAAAATTCGCCATATACGCGAAATCGTAGTTTTGCACGAACACTCTCCTTCTACGTGTCTCACATGCAAAAACGTCCGACTAGAAGTCTCGACGACAACAAATCCGACACTACAAATTGCCCCTTCGCCGATTCGTGCGATAAAGGAAACACGATAAATAAAGTATCGTTGTGTTTGGACGAAGTTCTACGAAGATCTTCCAAGACCCAAGCTCGAGCTCGAACAGAAAGCTCGCGCATTGTCTCTATTCACTTTTCGTCTCGCTTACACGCTCGATTCCCCCTTTTCGAATTGGGTAAAGCCATTATTTTACAATGTACGAGAGAAGCAAATGGAAAACGGTTTTTCATGGATTTACATAAATTTTCCTTTTAAAAAGAGGCAAAAAAGGGGAAAAGAGAAACAACACGTGCACGCCAAGAGGAAACAAACGAGACACGTGCGGTACGGTCCGTATTGAAGAACATTCAAGAAGTTGCTCGAAGTACGTTCTCTATTCACTCGCTTTTTCCATCTTGTTGCCGTTGCTTTAAGAAGAACAAAGGATTTATTTAATAAGAAAAGGAATACGAAAATAGAGACAATTCTTTATTTATTTAAATGGTAGAAGTAGACTTGCGACGACAAAAAATTATAGTGGCAAGAGATTCAAAGAGATGGATGATTCGACAAAGGAAGGCACGTCGCCTGGGGAGGATTTCGAAAAAAAAAACTCAAACAGACTCGATTATCCTCCATATCTTTGTTATATCATTATAAAAAATATGGTTAAAAAAAAAACGAATCCATCGACCAACAAAGATCGAACACTCGAAATTTAAAAGGCCAAATAGGCTCTTATTCCATCGATGGCACCTCTTCATTCATCGACCACTGCAACCAGTCAATAATCACTCGACTTCGCAACTAGGTGACCGTGCAAAAACAAATCTAGGATAAGAGGCACTCTAGCCCTACTTTTGCTTAGCTTGCGGTTAGGATTTCTTCAATCGTTGTGGAGCGACACGAAGAAATAAAGCGCGAGGAATAAAGCAAGAAGAAACATCACTTTCTTGCTGCACTTCGCAGCCATCGTGGAAAGATTGTTTAAATTACTTTAGAGACTTGTCCTACATCATTTTTGTCTCGACTTTACGTTCGACCATAAATCAAAATCTTCCATGGAATGCCCTTTATTACCTATTGTCTCGTTAAAAATTGTAAAACATCCACTCTATATGCAAGGTATTAAATACTGTTATATTACACCGAATTGCTGGGAGCCCTCCATAATAAAAGAGCGACAATAAAATTTATTATTATTGTAAAATACTGCGAGACCGCACAAAATGCGTTTTAGCGCCGCAACCAACGGACGCAGAGAGAGAGAGAGAGAGAGAATCGCAAAATAGCGAAAGACAAAAATGGCAAATGACCGATGCATTTATTATAATAGCGAAAAGGAAAGAATCCAAATGCAATCTTTTATAAAGGAAAATGGGAAATTTATGTAAAACCTGAGTGAAAGGCGTGAACGTTCGTTCCTTTATGTTGTTGACAACGTTTCTCGATTAGTCTACCTGAATTTTGATGCAATTTACGTTTAACCTCCTAATTTGTTGCCAACTTTTGCAACTAGTTCATCAATTACGAGAAAATTGTCTATGGATCTATTTAGAAATTTCAATCGGGTGATTGACGTACCTCACGTGGAAAATTACCTAATGCAATTTTGTGGCAAAGAAAAAATGACGTGAAGCTAATAATAGCCATCGTAAAACGTTTGCGAAGAAAGCGAAAAAGAAGAAAAGTAGTGAAGCAATAAATGAAATTTGCGATAAAATAATAACGGCGTACATTACAAAAGAAATTGTAGTGTGAGTACGTGTTTGTTATTATTGTTGTTATTAGTGTTATTGGACCGGGGGAGAGGAGAGTTATTGTTAAAGTGATCGCATGCAATAATATTTTTGCATCGCTTTTTCCCTCTCTCCGTTTCCTGCCTAACTGCACAACAACGCATAAAATTGCATTTTATTGTACGGCCTCTCTGGCATTATTAATAATAATGACGGTATTATTGCAAAATGTGCTACAATCAAAACCTGGCTTTATTATTTAACGTTATTATATTGTCAGAACTGTCGAATACTACCAGTCGTCGCAAAAAAAAAATTGCATCCGTCAAATAAATTTTTTTAGCCGTTGGATACCTCCAATAAACTATCGATCTCCCGAAATTACTTATCTATCGGTAGTTACATTTAAAAAAAAATGTGGAACACACATTAGCTTAAGTGCAAATTTATATCCATTAGCTTAAATTAAATTGTAAAAGAACCAATACCGTATTGTTAGGTTAATAACGGCAGTAAAAGGGTTATCTCTTCGTTTCTTTGCTCCAATTCTATGCAAATTGGATTTTAATAAATTACTTCCATTAGATTTACAGATACTAATCCCATCCGGCTCTTTTTTTTCGTCATTATCTTCCTCTCTCATTATATACCACATTTCCAATTAAATTCTTATGCAAATTTCATCGTCAATTGTCCCCGTTTTCCTCCCATTCAAATCCGCATTAATCGAACCGCACAAATTACGCAATGCGTGAGATTAATTCTTCTCGTTGCAAATATCGCGACAACAAATTGCATAAACATAAACTTTAGAATTACGAGAAACCGAGGGGGGGAAAACGAATCTGCCATCATGTCGGTCTTAGATTTAAGGCAAACAAACGAATTAATCCCCGCGAATTTATTAATAAATTGCGTATTACAACAGATAATCTTCCCGGTTTTCCCTGCCTCTGTACGAATAAATATGACGCTTTATCAGCAACGTCGTACCCTATGACCCCGATTTTTATTCCGCTTTAATCGCGTTCAAATAAGGAAAACACGAAATCGAAGCGATAACTTTAATATAACTTTATTATGAAAAAGAAAGGCGAGCGCTAATAATAAATACAAAAGAGGCTTCCGTTAATTACACCTTCCCGCGGCGACAAACAATTAATTCTCGTTAATTAATTCGATATCGTTGTAGCCGGGGCGAAATTTGCACAGGTTAATCGGCAGATTGCAATTGGCATAGGTGTAAGCGATCAATAGCACGACGACGAAGAACAACGTCGCGATTAATAAGTTGTGCGTCGTGCCACGATCGCGATCCATTAAAGCCTTTATATCCTCCAAATTGACGGCGTTCGACCCCTTTGTATCGGTCCCGTTCGAATTCGTCGTCGTCGGATCGACCGTCTCCTTATCGTCCTTCAGACAAGCGATGCCGTCCAATCCATTCCGATCGGGGCCCGGTTGAACAGTCACCGAAACCTTCTTCAACTCCATCAGATTGTGATGGAGCGTCGAGCAATTGAATTGGTTGTTGTGCAACGTGAGGTACGTCAGTCGGGCGTTATGTTTGACGTACGGCACCAGATCGAGATCGACGAACTTGTTATCGTTCAATCGCAACCGCTTCAAGCTCGCCAAATTGACGAACGCGTAGATGTCCAGAGCGGTCAACTGATTGCGATCGAGATCCAACGCTTGCAAATTCCGCAAGTTATCGAACGCCCCGCGTTCGATCTCTTTCAAATCGTTGCCGGACAGCACCAGCTGCAGCAGTTTCCGATTGTTGGCGAACAACGTCCTCGTAACGCGCGTCATCTTGTTCCGCCCGAGATCCAATCGCTCCAAGTTGACCAACGCGCCGAACTCGTCGTTGCCGACGAAGTCCTCGAACACGTTGCGCGACAAGTTCAGATAGACGAGGTTCGTCGCGTGCGCGAAATCGTCCGCCTTGAAGCCGCGCAACGCGTTGCCGCTCACGTCCAACTCGTACAACGCCTCCGACGCCAAGTCGTTCTTCGTCAGCTGACGCAGTCGATTGTCGGCGAGACTCAGTCGTCGCAATTGCGTGCAACTGAACAGCGCGTTCTCGTCGATGCGATCGATCGCGTTGCCGCTAGCGTCCAGCCGCCGCAGCGGCACCTGCGTGAAACAGACGCCTTTAGTCAACGCGGTCAGGCGATTGCGCGACACGTCGAAACTCTCGAGCGCGGTGCAATTGATCAGGAACAACCGTTCGATCGTTTGCAAACGGTTGCCGCTCACGTCGAGCCGTTGCAACTTGTTCCCGCGACGGAACGTGCCGTTGTAGAGCGTCGTCAGCCGGTTGTTCGCCACGCTCAGTTCGACGACGCCGTTCAGGTTCGTCGTCCAATCGGTCAGCTTCGTCAACGTGCCGCACGTCAATCGCAAATTGGCGAGGTCGTACACGCGGAACGCGTCGCTCGCGATGTCGCCGTCGAACGTGCAATTCGCGCACTCCCACGTCAGGTACGTCGACAGTTTGCAACTGTCGCGTACCGTCTCGCGCGTCAGCGTCGCGTTCGCTCTACCGGTACAATTGCATCGGCCGTACTCGCCGGTGCTGCACCGCAACGGCGCCGCGAACTCCACGCACGTCAAGCAAATCGTTAAGATCCACAGTCGATTCATCTTGTTCACGAACACTAAAGACGCTCGTCGCTTCGATTCAGCGCTGGCAGCGCGACGATTTTATCATTAACACAGCGGGAGAGAGAGCGCACAGACTGAGAAGAATGTCGAGTGATAAAGGAAGTGGCAGCAGATGTATAATACGTAGTTCGTTGCCTCGTTCAATTGGTTTACACTCCTCTCCCATGTTCTAGATGCACGCATTAATCTCTTTCGTTTTCTTTTCTTTTGTAATAATTAACTGTTATCGCGGCGAGATGTCGCGTCTTACATTCAACGCGAGAATCGTTTAGAATCGATTCCCATCGCTCTTCTAACGAGACTCAACCGACATCCACTTTTCGCTCGCTTTTCCCGCAAAATGCTTATCCAAGAATCGCTCTTGATTATTATTCGCATTCGGGGGGTCACTACGCCGCGTCGAACTTTTCCGCCAACAATGATCCGAACACGACGAACCGGAAACCGAATGGAACGTTCGAAAGGAGACGAATAATACTATTTTCCCTCTTAATCGCAATTCGATCCGCTTATTCCGACGAAATGCCGCCTCTTCCGAATCGAATTCGTTCGTAATCCAAACAAAAGCGGCTGCGAATGCGGGCTAAATATTACGCGGAAGATTATCCGTAGTCGACCCGAACAAATGCGAAAAAGTGAAATGAAAGGACGGCCGGCCGGCGAGGGAGAGGAGGAATTTAAATTAGATTTCGAATTGTTATTCTTTAGCAATTCGAAGACTGAAATAACTCAAACAATGGGCTTTACATCTCTTTCGGAGTTAAACTCGTCATAATAATAATAATATGCGAAAGACTCTTTAAAAAGCGAGATGAAGTGAACCATCAACGGCTAACGGATAACGAAATGCGAAACGGGGAAGGGACGTCCTTTTTTGCGAAATAAAGAGTGAACGAACGCGTTTCTCTCGCTTTTTATATTGCCAATTCGCGAGCGGAATGTAAAATGCGCAAAAAAGTAACGAATTTTACCAGTCGAGCACATTAGATTTGGCTGTAATGCGTTTGATTAAGAAAAAATGAAACAAACATACGAGAAATAATTGCGCAACGATCATTTATTAACATACTGCGAAAAAAGTTTGCAAATAAGAAAATTTGAAGTTCTATAGTAGATAGGGTGTTAAAATAATGGGCACAAACATTAAGGGGTGATAGTTTGGCCCAAGATAAGCAGAAAAGCCTTAATGAAGATTGGGCCATGGGACATGGACGATTATTTCATTTTGTAACATATCTTCGTTTTCGCCTCTTTCATTCGCAAAACTTGTATTTTCGAATCGTAATTAACAGCTGTTTTGCAAACTCTACAGTTGATATTAAGTCGTTTGCGAGAATTTTGCGAATTTTCGCTAAGACTTTTTACTCTAATTCTGAATTAGCCCAACATGCATTTCATTTATGGTCGTGCTAATGGGAAATGCCAGAGAAACTCTTTATGTTGAAGCTTATCTAAATCGCCAGATTCCTTCAGTTCGTCTTCTTAGAGCACACTTGCACACAATTCTTGAAGGAAGTTGGGTCGGAAGATGCGGATCTGCGCCATGATTTGCAAAATCGCTAGTTTTAAACCCTCTAGGTTTCTTTTGTTTGGGGAGATTTGAAAAGTTTAGTTTATACTAAATTTGTAAATGATCTCCAGGAACTGAAACATCGAATAGATAAAAAATGCCGCCGAATTTAATCCCATGCTTGATTGCCAATGACTTTCGAAAGAGATCGAAGGTCCTTGCGGCAAACATTTATTTTTAATTTGTTTTTTTGTTCATAGTTTGCATTGTTTGTACGTAATCATAAATGATATAAAAGTTGCAAAATGTTTCGTACTTCCGAAACCGTCCATTTCCGGCCCCATGTTCATGAAGACTTTTCTGCTTATCTCGGGCCATACTATCACCCCTTAAAGTTTGTGACACTGTCGCTTAACGTCCTGTATAGTTAAATTGGCGAATGTTCGTGAATCGCGAAATTTCAACTACATTTGCACCAGAAATTCGCTGAAATATCGCTCTTTGTTAAAAACAAATGTCGTTCGGTATTAATGAAACGCCCCAAATCATTGCGCTTTTAACAGCGTGTATATTTCCAGCAACAACAACAAAAAAGAGGCGAAATTGCCGTGTTTATTATTCGAAAAAGAGCACAATTTTTCCCCTTCCTTACAACGTTTGTCATTGTGCCTTTTGCAGTTTTGTTTCCATGTTAATTACGAAGCGGAATAAAAGAAAATGTAATACGCAACGGGCCACAAACTAGGGTCGTGCCACCGTTTTTAATTATGATGTTTACCATGCAAAAAAACTTCATTAAGGCCTTTTTATAAAATGAAAGAAAAACAAACCAAAACCCAGGGGTCATAACATAATAATTAATACAAAATTTGTTTTCATTTTTTCCTATTGAACGATGCATTGGAAAATGGTCAAACAGCAAAGAGGAGGCTATTCACCTCGCAAGAACGTTAAAGACCAACGTCGCGAAAGAAGCGATTTTTCCAAAAGCAAAATTCAGCAGAAGTACATGAAGACGAACGAGCAAGAAGCCGCGTATTGCGTCAATTGTTTAGTTGCGCCGCTCTTCCATAAATAACCGAAATAATGCACTTATTCGCATCGTTATTATTAATTCGCAATCGATCGTGGCGGACGCACTTTGTTCGCGATGTCATTGCACCGCGTATCGAACAATAACACAAATGCTCATCGGCCAACGCATCGCCATTGAATGAACGCATCTTCGTCATTGACGCTCGTTTATTCCTCGTCCTTTTCCATGTACAATTGAGCAGAGCTCGATGAGTATCTCTTAAGCGCGTACATTGCGAGGGAACAGAAAAACGATCGCATCGGTAGACGCAAAAGAAGAAAGAAATAATGGATTAAAGCGGTATCGGTTTCCAATCCGTCATTATCCACGCACATTTCTGTTCGCACGCAGTAAATCCAATACAATCCTTCGATCTCTTTTCCTTCGTCCTTTCCATTTCGTTTTCCTTTTTTTCTGTTCGCGGCGGCGTTAAAGCTGTAGTTGTTGGACTCCATCGATTCTTAATCAACGTGTGCGCCTTCGGCGATTATCAATTCCATTTTTACCACTTTCTTCTACCGATTCGAACTTATACACGTGTCGCTCGCCCCCAAGAGAGCGGGCCTTATTTACAACATTCTTCGGCAGTCCATTCTCACCAAAACGAAGTCGAAAAGAACGGAAAAAATATGAACGATGGCGGTAAAAAAAAAACAACGGAGATCGCCTTATTTATTGTCGTACTTTAACGTAAAAAATTGATTATCCTCGGGGTATGCGTTATAAAGGGCGAAGACGCACGTACTCTGCGGAACGGTACACTTGGGTACGTCGGCCTTTTCCCCCGATCTCGCCTTCCATTCCGTCCAGCGTCCCATTTTCGTTTTCGTCGCCGAAAACTTTTTCTTACTTAAAGAAAACGCACATTGGGCCGACGACAATAAATCGCCGAACGCGAAGAGACGAGAGCCCGTTTCGACCGGCGCGCAAATCAAACGGATCAAAGCGAAACTCGTGAATAAACTAGTGCAATTTTCTCGGTGGCGCACCCGTTCATTTCCCTCTTTTTTTTTTTTTCTTGTTCGCCCTGCGTGCCTACGTAAAGTACGATTGAATTGTTAATGGACGGCGATGGGGCGCGTCCGAATCTTCCACGTCTCGCGGATTAATTTGCGAGCCAATCTCGTTTTCGGCGGACGGTCGGATATAAAAAATGAGCCGGAAACGGATTGCGTTGGGGGTAATAGCACGGTGGCCGCCGTAAAAGTAAATCTCGCCGGTTTATCTTCGGCCAACCGACGAAGATTACACGTCCGCAACAGTATAACTTACTTGCGTTTTAACGCAGTCTTACGCTAGTCGCGTTTTTGCGCTCGTAACTTGCGATGACCATAAACACCGTTCGTAATCATAAAATTGCGATAAAAATGATGCGAAGCGTCGCTGACAATTTGCACAATTCCATTCGGTTTAATGCGAGAGGATCTAAAGAAACTCTTCGCGAAATTATTGGTTTCTTGGCGGAGGCGCCGGTGCACGCCAAAATATCCGCTCGCAGAAATGTTATTCGCATAAAATGGCAAAGAACGGCGCGACAATACGATTCTTCCTCGTTGTCCTCGACGCATCCGCCTAACAAATCGATTTCATCATCATTGCGTTGGTCCTTTCTTGCGGGTTGTTACATCTCTTGGTTCCATTAAACAGATCTCTCTCTCTCTCTCTCTCTCTCTCTCTCTTGTTCGCGCATTTCTAAAGAAATTGCCGGCATTAAAATTTTAATATGGTCGTTTAATAATAACCGAGACGCAATGTTCGTCGAGCTTTTGGCCCTGTAAATGTCGCACTTTACGTTTCGTGCAAAAACGAAAACATTACGAGTTTTAATTAATTTCCTAGGCGCCGCGTTTCCTCCGCGTCCCTCTTCATCTCCACATCCTCATCAAATTTAACGTTGGAATTATGACAGCGCTCGTTTCTTTTTGGTTCTAATCTCCGTGAAAGCCATCGAGCGAAGTCTTTGTGCAATATTTCGCGAATAACCATTCGAATTTCTATCATTGCTTGAACGGTTCGCGTTGCAAGTTCTCTGCGATCGATTGCAAAACGTGAAGAATAAAAAGCGTTTTTCTTTCTGTTGAAATAATACTCGCGTGCCTTTATTATTACAACTTAACAAAGGGGTTCTGCATATGCGAGGAGAACGATGAGGGCACGAGTAGGAATGTGGCACGGAATTGAAATTAATAAAGCGTCGGCATGTGCGGGGGAGCGAGCGGAAGGAAATTTTTAATAAAAAAAAAGATCTTCGAGCCATTTTCCTCCCCGTTTTTATTACGTTTCTTCAATACCTGCCTGCGGATTCTTTAAGACAACAATAACATTCCGTGAACGTTACCTCACCCCTCGATATTGCCATCGTTACGTACAACATGTACCACGCATACGAAAAGACAGGCGGTTTGTTCTTTACATTTAACTTTTACTGTTACTTTCTTCTTTAAGACCGAATCTAAATCAATTCGCTCGCCTTCCATCCATTACGCGGCATTTTCATACCTACCCTTTACTTCTTCAAACCGCGAACTCCCGTGAAAACTACGAAACTCCAGAAGGTGGTATAAATGTTAAATTAAGAGAAACGACCGGTTGGATGTAATCGATAACGGCAACGCCTACCTTCGTCCCAAATCGTATTCCTCTTCATTTTCAACTAGAGCATTTCCGTTCTTCTTCCCCGACATGCTTATCCATCACACGGTTATCAAGTTTTGCAACATTCCAAGAAGTTGATGGAGCGTACGTCAAATTGCGAATCTTTGCGCTAGACTGTTTCGGATGGGAATTGTTCGAGGCTTCTTTTTGCAACATCAACTGGATTAACGATTGCGAATTGAATCAGTTCGAATTGATAGCGAAGGTAAATGCGAAAATAATGATCTATACTAATTATCTCAGTTCCTTTGTCAACGGCGGAAAGTTGTAAACCGTGAACGACAAACGAAAGAGGCTGCGTTATTATTAAACTTATTATAAGACGCTCGTTTCGTTCGACGTCATCGAAACTTTTGTATTATTTTACATTCGCGATTGCAAACTAAATGGAAACGCGAGCTCCGTCGACGTTTCCGATGGAATAGAAGACTACCTTTTAATTGGATTCTTGCTCTTCGCATTAAAATTGATTTCCAGCAAAAAGCAACAAACTCTTTCTCCTCGGTTTTCGGTTGGTGACCGTCCTCCGGTTGGTTCGTCATGTTACACTGGCATGACGGCGGATCGTAAATTTACGAGGTCCTCCCACGCGCCAAACTAATCGAATTACGATCTCCATAAAATTGCATCGTAATCATCTCTCGCATTTTAGATGTCGCTAATAATTTGCAATTTATGCGCCGTCTCTATGTTGCAGTTGTTCATTAATTAATGCCGTCTCCGTCCATTTAATGACGAACGTAATTCGATTAACGAGCATTCGTCATTTTCGCCGACCGTCACTGTGGTTGCGTCCGAAGCGTCTGCGAAGAAACACACGAAGATCCGCGCAAAGACCACTTTCGAACGGTGGATTTACCTTTAATTAGTCCTAAGCGAGTTTCAACCTTAATAACAGTAGTTTGTTTGCTAGTTCGAAAAAGCGCGTTCGCTATCGGCTTATACGGTTCAACTTTTTAATTAGCCGGATTTTCAGGGAATCCATTTAGTTTTTACGCGCTCCAACGCCGGTAATAATGAACGAAGTACGGGACGAAAACGTTTTTTCTTGCCTATTCGCAAAGTAGAGGCCATTATTGTAAAATAACGTTCAATTAAAGTTAAAGACGAGCTGATGAAGACGTTTCAATCGGCTGAATTCAACGGCTTTCTGTTTGGATTTCGAAGAATCTGCTTCGATAGCAGCGGGGAAAAAATGAACGATGATGTTGATGATAGTAAAAGAAATTATAGATTCGCGTGACTGCTATCCACGCCATCGCGCCAAGGCTCGTTCATTATCTCCGCCCGTAGCGATTTCACGTTTTTCTTTCGTATTGCCCGCTGTTTGTTGTCGGTGCCATTAATAAAAGGGGTTCTTGATGATTATGATTGTTATGTACACGTAAAGATCGTAATTTATATTTAATTGCAATTAATCCGGCACTTAAGCCAAGTGAAACGCCTTTTCATTCGCACTATCATTCTCCCTTTACTGTTTCAACTGCTAACGTCGAGCTTTCCGCTATTCGCCTATTCAATTGCATGGTTTTTACCTCGTGGAACTGAAAGGAATTTTCCGCAAATGTAAAAGCAGTACTCGACATTTTTCGCGAGAACGCAATAATAAAGTGCAACATTGCAAGCGAAATATGCGCAATAATGCGCTTGAGAAACGACGAGCGAAATTTCTTGTCGAAAGAAAGCAAACTTTCGTTTCATTTCCATCTCGCAAGATGTAATTCGATTTTCGCGCAAACAAAAAGCGGCGCTCTCCCGTCTTAATCCGTGCGTTTTGATTCGTTTAATAATGTTCTACGTTGTTGTTTCCTTTTTGACTTTCAATCAAATCAACTTACGCGAAAACTCATTTCAAATTAGATTAGAGCAAAAACATTCCAACGTAATTTTCCCTTTTCGCGAGTAACATCTTGCTTTTGCTATTCGTTTTCGCAAAATCAATTTGGAAACGAAAATCGACACATTTTTGTGCGAGGGAACGAGATGGAATTGCGAATGGGGAAACATCCGAAGAAGGACGTATTTTTCAGCACCCGTCCGCTCACACCGTTATCTGCCTGTGTGCGAAAAGTTTTAATATTGCAAAAGTTATGTAGGGCACCGAGCGAGCGAGAAGAAACGCGCTGAAAGCAGACGGACAGTGCGAGGAAGGGAAGGAAAAAAATAAGTAAATACAAGAGTACAAATATTAGAAACACGTTTTCATATCGATTCGCGCCATATGGAATTGTCTCTTTCGGCACGAGCGATTGAATCGTCGGAGGACGAGCGTGCGAAAAAAACTTACCGACGAATTCCTTTTTCTCGCTTCGTCGTTGCCATTAAGAAGTCGCACAATTTGGTCGAGATAGGGTTATAAAACGTGCACTTGTTTATGATGATGAAGAGTGAAGCAAGCAGAAGAAAAAACGGAATGAAGCACTGGTAGATTATTAACGAACGTAATCCATTAGACAGGCGAAGAAAAGGGAAAGAGGACACGAAAAAGAAGCGACAAGCGGCGAAAGACGAGAGCGAGAGCGCGCGTCTTAAAAAGCATCAAACTCTTGCTTAAGAAAAAGCGTCCATTTATTCAAGTTTAAAAGCAGTTCGCTTTTATTTTTAATTTTATTAAAGGAAACGTCGTTCTTTTTCTGTTACTCCCACTCGCGTGGCGTTTGGCGAGGAACGAGGTGGTCGGACGGTGACGACGGTGAAGTGGAGGACTTTCTTTTATTTTTACAACAATCTCCACTATTTAACGAAGTGCATACGATTTAAAAGCATAAAAATAGAGAAAAGCGTGCAGTAAAAGAGACAATAAGAAACTCCTGCGCTTCTCCCCCGACTGGTAACACATTACCCAAAACGTCGAGTTATAAGCAAACAATGGTCGATACTTTTTACGTTGGTCGCCGTTATGTTTGCTACAATCTTGTCTTTTACCGTTTTTATGCTTTTTATGACACATCGTGATTTCGGTCTTGCACAATCGTCCTCGACGACGATCACTCGTATAGTTGCAAAAACCATAAAGAAGCTGTATGACATGACCCGAGGCAAAAAAAAACCTTTTTACGACGAAACCGTTTAAATTTCTTCGACTCACACCAACGGCCCGCAAGAAAAACAGCAATAACCACAAGGAAAAATCGCCGAATACTTAATGTCCCCTCGTACGTTGTTTGCGAAAAAAATTAACAACAACTCGTGCATCAGCGTAAACAATTAACTCACCTGCGCGATTATGAATCGCAATTAGTTCGCGTTCTTGTACCGATGCTGAGACGGAAATTGACCGTGATACTGCTGCTAGAGCAATTGCTGCTGCTGGCGGTGCGGACATCGATGCGAAGACGACTCTTATAGTTGTTGATTGCGATGCGTGAATCATTTTAACGAGCAAACAATTCGCGAAAAACGTGATAGAAGATCAACTAAAGATTTGCAAAACAAAACAAAAAAAAAACGAATTCGCTGACGTTTATTGTTGCAAAGTTTGGCGTACTTAGTTGCGTCTCTTGCTGATTGGTTTCATCCTCATTGTCTCTTATTTATTTTTTCGCTAAAACGAAGAATCGTAATTAAGATAGGATCGAGGTCGATTGGAAACATGATTCGAACGTTTCACGAACAAGATTTTACGTTGTGCCCTATTCCTTCGATTGCCCTTTATAATTGCTCGCTCGCATTCGGTTGCCATCATTGCAGTGAACCGTTTCGCCTTCGAAATGACAAATTAAACATGAATTATTTGTGGAGCGCGATTTAAGAGCCGTCGCAGTAAATATTAGCCGAAACTAGAAGCCATTATATTCCGAACGGCACGTAAATAACCGTTTAAAGCAATCCGTGCAAACAGTGCGAAATGCGAATGCTAGAACAACAACGAAATGATGATGATGGTGGTGGTGGCTGAAGTTTATAACAATTATAACGGTATAATTAACAAAAGCCTCATTTTCGCCGTTTGCCTCCCGCTAAAATTCGCACGCCTAACATCTTATCTCTTCTATAAACAACCGGATGGTCGTCCCTTTTTGTTGTCTCGTCTCTCGTCGAGGGAAGAAAAACAAAGACAATGAACGCACCAGAAAGTAGTAATGAAGGGACCGTGACGGTAATAAATCTCTCGGTTACTTACGCTACGCATTCCCAATGTGGAGGACGAAGAAAAGCTCTTTTTGTAAAGTCAAACGAGCAAGAAATATAGTGCGAGAATTATAATAAACTGCTTGGGGCCGCGCACTGTTTATGTAGTAGCGTTGTCGAGCTTTCTTAATAAACTCGAAAGCAAGGGAATCCGGCGCAAAACGAAACAAATTCAACTGCAAAAATGCATTTTAATTACTCGCAATAGATCGCGATTAAATGCAAATTGTTGACATTAATCATTTTGCCTGTTGCAGGTAGTGTTACGATGGCAAAGGAAAAAGGCGGCGATTCTTTCCAGGTGGCGGTATTAAATGGAAAGCAGCAGCGGAATAATCAAAAAACAAAGGTAAGCAATTTATCTATGCGTTATTGTTGCGACAATTAATTTGAAAAATAATTATTTACGAAGCGGTTCGTTACGATGTCGTTTTCTCATTCCGTCTCCCGCCATCGACTTTATTTCGTGGCACTCATTTTTCTCGCTCGTTTCGCGATAATTTATTAAGAATTCCTTCTATTCATTTCGGCGCTAAATTTATTATATCTGCATTCGAGGGCTGGGCGGCGACGAAAAAAAAAAAACGCCATTATGTTTATAACGGGAAACGTGTGAGGAAAGTTAAATTATTTCTGTGCTACACGAAAAGAAAAACGGGAACAGATAGTAGCAGAAGTAAAAAAATAAGGCAAGGAAATAAGTTCCTTTCTACTTTCCACATTTGAATAAAAATTAATATTTAAAAGGCCCCAAAAAAAAAGGCAACTCATTAATCATACTGTTACTTTTTTCTGCGCGAAGAAGGATAAGCTAACAGAAAAAAAAACTGCCTCTTTTTATTATCGTAATGTCCCACATGATGGATACTACCAGCAACGAAATTTGTATAATGATGACGATATGCGGCCGTTAAAGAAAGCAACTGGTAACACAATGCGCGGCTTAACAACAACAAAAAACGTACCAAGAGAAAGAAAAATTAATTCGACAATGTAAGCGAGCGAACGGCCGCAAACTAATTCGGGGGAAATTGCGAGATACGAAGTAGTAATCGAAGGAAGGACGCGAAAGACGTTCAAACGTAAACCGCCTGAAGGGAAACTTTTCCGAAAGACCCGGCGACATATAAATAAAAAGAACCGTGGGTGTCCCTATTTTTCGTTGTTTTTTTTTGTCCGGGGAGCGTTTGTGAATTAATAATACTTTCATTTTCTGAAAGAGGCACGTGGCTCACCGCAAAATCTAAATTAATTTTATGAAAAGTTGATTCCTCCCTCTCTCTCACACACACACGCTCTTTCACGAGCAAAAAAAAACGAAAACTACCCCTCGTTTGCGCCATCATCAACATTTACCACGTTTTTTCCTTCGATTAATAATTCCTCATCTGCACCATTAACCTCCGACTGTTATCAGAAGCAAAATAATTTTCAATTGCCCATAAAACCCGAATCGTTTCCGTGAAACAATAAGAAACTTTACGTTGTTAATAATTAATTTTCAATTCGTTTCTCGAAGTCGATCGACGGCAACCGTTTCAGCAAAACCTTTCGCCCGTGGTTCGTTTTAACGAGCCACAAGAAAAATGGAGGAGCGCACATTTACGATCGCTAATGATGTGTATAATATAAAATATGAGAGCGGGAAAAAGTAATATGAAAAAAGGGGGACCGGGAAAAAAGTTTGCTTATTAAATGAGTGCCTGCAAGAGACACCGGGTGACGCCGCGACGGCCTTTCGGTTTCGAATCCCGACTCCAGAGAACGTAAAAATCGTTTTTATCGCGACATCAAAGGGAGTTTCCCTAGCGTATCAAAGCGGCGCAACAACAACAACAAAACAACGGCGGAAAAGAGGAAAATGCTATGAAATAAATGAACATTGCAGCACACTTATTTGATTTAACTCTTGTTGCCATTGTAATTCCACTTCCAAAGACGGCAACTTATTAAAAGCAAATCTCTTTGTGTTTTTAACGTTTCGAAAACTTAAAAAAAAAGCCCGACGCGTTCATTAAAAGAGAAACGGTGAGCGCCGTTGGTCAGCTTGAAGAACGCACATAAGACGAAATTAATTAGTTTTCCTCTACGGTTCGGTTTCTTCGCTTCTTTCAAACGATCACACAAAGAAACAGAATGAAACCGGTATTTATTTAATGTTTCGCTCCATTATAAAATGTACTATTTAATATCCGCAACAAAAAGTTACTTTTTTGCAAAGAGAAAGACTTTCTACATAGATGCATTGATTGCAAACGCAAAAGCTGCACTTTTAACATAACGAAAAACGTTTGGCAAACCGCACTGTAACATTGAACGAATGCTACACCATGTACACACGTATCTTTTTTTTTTTTAGTTGGTTTTGCTAACATTTTCGCAACACGACGGGTTTTTTGTGCGAAATGTTTGCTCAGCATCAAACAACAACAACAACAGCGCAATAGCGTAATTAAAGAGTATCGACGACATCAACGGTCGGAATTTCTTTTTGCAATTTGCACTTTTTAACGATAGCAATAACAGAGGGAAATGTGCAGCAACAATTTCGTAGTTTATTTGCAAAAAGCCAAACGTTTGCGTTGTCGTTGCACGATCGTGTTTTATATAAACTTGTCCGCCGCTTTATGCCGTTCCTCCGCCTCGGTTATCACCTCTTTCGCGAATCCTTTCCCTGCTACCCACTATTTTATAATGCCAATGGTAAAATATACAAAGTAAACGCAATTTCTCCGTGCCCAACCCATAAGGTCTTGTTTTTCCACTTATTTCGCTCCATCTATCAATCTCCATATTCTTATTTTCCTCTTTACAATGTGTGTGACGCAAATAATATGAATAAAAGATGAATGAACTGTAAAATAAACTGCCGGCCGAGAGAATGGAAGAGAGATTTAAATCCATTTAATATATTACTGCGATATTAAACGTTCCTTTTTTCTTTGGCATTAAGATTCGACAAAACGTTAGTCGATGCAGTTGTAAGTTTAAGTTTCCCGTCTAAGTAAACTGGCTGCGTATATCTAATAATAACGTTCGTTATCGATTTAATAGAAGCCGAACTCTATTTAAATCGAGCCGAAATAACAAATGGAAATGAGAAAAAAAAATAAGAGAGAGAGAGAGAGAGAAGAGGAAACGAATTACTTATTTATTTCATCGGAACTCCGTCGTTATTAAAGAGTGATCCGTCGAATTCCTCGCGGGAGTTTATGACAGTCATTTAGACACACGAGCAATATAACTTGTATCGATATAACTGAAAAAGCAAAACAACACCAACCTGGAGTCTATTAATAATTTCTAGATTAATAAGCGGGGCAAAATCGAAAAAGAAAAGCTTCGAAAAAATCGATTTGTAAAATAGTTTTGCCTACTGAATTAATAACGTTCTCGACGTGAATTAATCGCAAAAACCACCATTTAAATGAGGCATGATTGTCGGTGGGTCAGCAGTTCTTTCGTAATCGCGATAACAGCAGTCGTCGATTGCGTGCGGAAAATTAGAACAACGACCGACAAATTGTTAGCAATATCAACGTACTTCCCGCGGAAAAACAGACCGAAGCGCGACAGAATTTTGGGACGAGAGGCCGTTAAACGTATTGCAGCCGCTAACGAGAAGATATCGCGTATAAAAGTGACTTTTTTGCTGCCATCAACAACGACAACATCATCATCATCGTGAAGAACGTTAGTGGGCGATAAAATGCCATCTGCGACAGCACGAAAACCACAAAAATATACGGTCGATCTCGCTAAGAGAAACGCAATATCGCCAACGCCTTAATAAAAACCATCGGATAGCTGCTGGCAGAACAAGAGCGAGTTCGGTTAATTGACTTTCAACGTAATCAGCAATTCGACAACTTTTAATTATTCGTCAAACTCGCTAAGCAAGAAAAACGCGATGTTATTAATAACTTCGGTGGACGGGATTTGTTCCGTTGCGTCTGCAAAGATTTTTTCAACCCTCGTCTGTCTTTTTTCGGAAAATACCTTATGGAGCCACAAAAAAACTTCTCCTAAAACCATCGACTCCGTAAGTGAGAATAGAAAGATGTGTTGGAAGATTGGGTTTAATTGAAAAATTCAGAAACATCGCGTCGGCGAAATAATCGAGGATCGTCCGCACGGTTTATAAAAAAAAAGACGGACTAATTTCCGTTTCCGCTCTATTACATCGAGAAAGAAGTACCCTATTTTCAAACGGCCGTTGCTTCGCACAGAACGCGAGACTATTCTCAGTGCGAGCGCGTTTAATGATCGACGTTTTGTCTCGCTTTTCGGGCCTTTTCCTCGTCCTCTCGCTCCGCCAACGTTATTATTAATAAATCCACTCTCGAGCGCCGTATTATTAGGCCGCTTCAAAAAAAAAGAACGAATCGCCGTTTCGTGAACCGTTGGCGAACATGACAAATCCGCCGCTCTCGAGATGACAATGCAAACGATTCGATTCGCACCGTTTGCAGTCCTCGCAATCAACTTTTAGTTTCTCGACAAAAAGAAACGGCGATTAGCTTTTTCGAGACAGTCTAATACTAAAGACGTTCTACTATTACTTACTACTTGTTACTAAATTTAATGCATTTCGGTCTAAAAATAATCGCAATTTTCAAAACGGAGATCTCGCCGATTTAGCCCCACTCGACGACAAGTTACGTATACTCAACCGATTGTAACAACACGAATCGACAACGACTTACTTACGATCCCGCGTTTGCTAACAATAGCATTTGAAACGCGAATCTCGCTCGCTTTTTGCGCGCAAATTTCGCGAGCGATTAATCCGGGTTAGCGGAAGGCGCAAACAAGAACAAATGATCGCCATCGTCTTCTTTGCCGAAGATTTTCGCCTCGTCCTCATCGAAAGCTTCTTCTTTTTTTTTTGTATACCTCAACTAATCCTGATTGATGGTCTTCGAATTTTGAAATTCTCCTCGTCGCCTTCGCTTACGTTAACAGCAATTAATCATTATTCGTTCGCATTTCATTATTTTATTGTTCGTGCGCGCTAACGAAAGATCCGTTTGACCTTTTGCGAAATCCTCTTAGACGTTCATCGCGGCTCGCGAGTTCACAATTGTAACGAACCGCCGTCGTTCGCGAAGTATCTGCCACGACGATCGTATCGCAAGGAAAATTCCCCTTTATCTCGCTTCATAGCGCGTTTTTCATCTCGCTTTGTTTCGTTTTTCCTTTCGGCAAACCGTCCAGACGCTTCTCGCTTTCCCTCTTTCATTTTTTGTTATCGACACCAATGGAGTCCCGTCATTGATTTACACCTATACGTACAACAATCACACCTCTATTATCGAGAGAACGAGCGAATTTGCTTTTTTTGCGAACTGCCTCTGTCGTCTGTACAATATTGATTTATCATTCCAACCCACATATATGTGTAATCTAACAGCGGACTGATGTTATCGTCATCATTCCGCAAGGACGAAGACGATGATGATGATGGAAGAAGAGGAGACGGAGAGGAGGCGAACGATCGTCTTTAATGCAAATTCGCGTTTTTCCAATACGGAAATCGTTGGGGCACTAAGGGAAGCGTGCGAAAAACAAGGGACACTTTTGTGCGAGAGCAAGTTGGTTAAAGAAAACGGGCAAAAATTAATTGTTTGCCTTTATCCGTCGAGGGAATCTTTCCTAATCCGACATTGTTGTTCTTGTCGTTGTTTCTCCCATCGCCGCTATTATATGCACACGAATGTTCGTGATACGTTGCAATCCGTATGCGATAAATTTGATATGCAATAAATTTTAATCACTCCCCGCCCCATCCATTTATTATTACTTTTGCATAACGCTAAGCAAAAAAGTCCCTTTCGTCGCCGTACACACACGTCATTTGATAATTATCGTACGTGATTTGCAAGGAACAATGGCAAATTCGCAACAATACGCTCCGCGGTTTCGTTTAAATTGCAAATAATATTTTTCGTACAATAATCGTCCACGAATTTAATTCGCACATCGGCCGAAGCAGTTTCCTTTCTAAACGCGTTTTGGATTCGTTCGCACACACTCGGCGTGTTTGACGTTAATTAATTAAATTACCGGCGATCATCATCATCATTTGCGAGCAAATACAAGGGGCTCGGAAACGGCTTTTGGCCCAATGTAAACGTAACCTTTCGCCGATGACGACACCGAAATCGAGCAAAATAAATAAGGGCCCGAAAACGAATTATAATTGATCCACCAACAAGCGCGCCACATAGCGAAGCAATCGTAATTGTCTTCGATTGCCTCTTTCGCTCGATAATTGCTCTTTTCCTTTTGTGTATCATTCACTACGAATTTTATTTACCTAGCTTCATCGCGTTCGCATTTCTTTCGCATTGTGCTGGCGAAACCGGTCGTTTCAAAGATCACGATCAAGTTAACTGGTTTAAAAAGGAACTGCAACCAAATTTCAATTTTCCAACGCAATTTGCTGAATTCGGTTCATGAAATAATCCTGCAAATTCGATTTGTGTGCGTGCCCCCTCGCCCCCCAGATGGGAGCCGAATGGGTAAGGCTTATATAAAATTTTCCAATTTATATTCAAATAGGAAATTTAATTCGTAAAGATAAATAATCACGGGCGCAAATAAAAACAACATATAACAAGCAACGTTAATTGAGTTTTTCCCTTTTTGCGCGGAAGCGCCGCGACAAAAAGGTTCGTCCGCAAAATAAACCCCCATTAAAAAAAAATTAAAATTTTTTTTTGACGTATATCGAAGGAAGGGCCAACGAAGTTCCTTCGAGGCTCGCCGATTAACGAATTTGCTTGAGGGTGAAGGAGGAGTAGGTGCATTCGAATTACTTAATTAATCAATTCAATATCTACCTGTTGGTCACCGATTGAACGTCGTCAACCGATTCTAATCGGAACCGATGGACGCGGATGGGGACACGCGTTGCTCAAACTCTACGGCAAACGAAAACTTTTTCTCGTCCTCCGGAAATCCGAAGCCAACAAAAAAAGCGAACAAATTCGATACTTTTAATCAAAAAAAAAAACAAAAAAAATCGAGATCGTCGACTCGCGCTCTTTGCCGCCGTCCTTTTCCGCTCTCGTTATCGCGACTGTCGCGTAGCGGTCACAAGATTTACCGAGCCTCCGGTTCGGCAACCGAAAGGGAATTCAGTCGTAATCCGGCCTCGTATCCGCGACGCGTTCCAAGTACAGACTGCGGCGCTCTTCTGCTCCGTCGCGCTTCGTTCCCCACTAGCGGGCCGCCGAGACGACGGGGTCCTTCCACGTCGAACCTGCGCCGTTACCCGTCACATTTCCACCACATTTTTCCTCTTCGTCCGGCGCCCAACGTCGCACTTCGCTCTCTTTCCTCTGCGTTCCACGTTTTATTTCGACGTTCTGCGAGTTGTGTATGTTACACCCTATAATAATGGCCCTTTTAATGTTAGGGCTCGAGTGGCGTTAGAAATAACGTTTTCGGGGGGGTGGAAAACAGGAAGAGAAGTAACCAACAACAAAAAAAAACCTCCACCATTTCGTTCGGTATCAATTCGATTCGTTCGCTTTCCTCGTCCCATATCGGAAAAACTTCGAAAGGTGAACGCGTGCGATGATGCGGACCGGACGGTGAACCGGGGCCGGAATAACCGGCGAAAAGAATGGAGGTTCCTGCGGTGCAAGGAAATATCGATTCAACGTGCAACCGGTGTAACGCAAAACGGATTGCGAGTTATGACGTTTGCGGACTGTGCTAAACAGTTTCCCTCCCTTTCGGCCGACGTTCGCCCCGGTTCGATTCTTTCGCAAGCGACAACGCGCGGAGGAATTCGCTTAAGAACATTCCTCGCGCCGCCGTTTGCACTTAATTAAGGAAAGATATAGAATAACTGCCGGCTCGTCCCTCCCCCCCCCCCCCCCCTCCCAAAGCCAACAGGAATTCCGTCGATGGTTATTGCCTCGAGATTCGAATACACCTAATTGATTAATTAACGCCTCCATTTATTAATCGTCGTCGATGTTAATGGAATCGATTCGTTCCTCATTAGCATTTATTAATGCCCGCTTTGGGTCGTCGATTCTCTTTCCTCGCCGTTCGAACGATCGCAAAACTCTCGCATCGGCGTCCCGAATCGGATTCTTGCCGAGCGGCTTCTAATGAGCAATTGCCCGCGTTCTTCGTCTTTCTTTAATCCCGTTGGAACGCGAATATTTTTGCCGTCCACTTCACCGAAAACGGCACAAATCTAACAGCGATTTCGGTAAGCGATTTTGATTAAATAAGATCAAAGCTAATGGGGTGGCGGTTCGCAAAGACGTATAACCCCGGTCGCTCTTTTAGATGGAATTATATCTCTCTCTCTCTCGCGCGCGCACGCTTTAACTATTACAACCGCTACTCTTTGGTGTATCTTTGTAAGTGTGTTAACCCGCGTTTGCTACCGAATAATTTGGCTCTAAATCAAACCGACAAATGCGAATTGGTGCGCTTTAAAGTTCGGCTTCTCGCTCGGCCGCTTTGCCGCTTATAGAATATGTGTTTACGTGTACCAAGCGATCATAAATAAGTCTTGGAAATCGTTCATTCGATCCGTGTTGAACCGCTCGTCGAAGCCGCAGAGTTACGATATAAACCTGCCTAACGTATTAAGGTATGCGAGAAACAAAGGACGAAGCGAACAGTTCGTCAAGCCGCCGTTTGAAACTCGTCTTTTGCGTATATTTACCGACGATATCGGTGCAATTCGTGCGACTTGGTTTCTCCGTCGAGTAAAACATTTGCGTTTCGTTGCCAAAGTTTCGCGGCCGGGAAATAATCGCACTCTGCGAAATCGAGACCAAGTCAAAGACGCGAAGGAACTTACCATTCTAATGCGAAACTTACGTGGATTAAATGGGGAGCGTTTTGCGTTGCACTTACCTGAAATCAAAGAACAACGTTTTAGTGGCTGCCGACTAATAAAACGACAAAATCAAATTTCGCAATTCGCTCCGACACTGCGTCTGCTACAAGCCCGAAAGTAATAGTTCTACGTTTATTCGCGGCCCGAAAACAATAAAAACCAACCGTGACATTCGTGCAACGGACCGGCCGCAAATTTCTGCTTCAGATGGATGGGAGTTGCGCGAAATTTGTTTAGGACGGTTTCGGGATTTACGATCGGATCGGATCGCAAAATAAATCAAAATCATTTGCGAATCGTATTCAACGTGATACCCAAACATAACGGTGCGTTTACACGCGAGAGTAACTGGCAGCTACTTTACTCGCGATTGTTGCTCTCAGAGTTTCTCGCCGAAGCCCTCGACACGCGAGAGTATCCGCACGCTCACGCGCAGACTCTAATCATTTATCACGTACATTCGGATGTCATCGTGTGATCTTCGTGTTCTACCGTATTTTATTTCACATGCGCGTTCCGTTCAATTGACCACTCGTGCGAGTAACTCTCAGAGGTCTTTTCACACGTGAGTGTGGATTTCCTGCGAGTTTTCGTTCGTTGAACTACTCGCGCGAGTAACTCTCAAATGAGTTTACACGTGAGAGTAGATTTCCTAACTCTCACAAAGGCATATAAACGTGAGAGTTACGTTCTGTCCCAGCGAGCATCCGGCGCAGAACCTGCCGTTTTGCACGTGAAAGTGCCGAGAGTTCCCCTCAGTTGTGAGAGTTTGCAAGCTAGTCCCAAAATGGCAATTTCAATCAACTTTTCTCAACCAGTTTTGGTAACTCTCAGAATCGGAGTCTCAGGTGCGTTTTGACGTGAGAGTGCAGCTGAAACGACGCATTCTCGCGCTAGTCTACGAATGGCGCGTCTACACGTGAGAGTCGAGAGTTTGCGAGCGGCGAGAAAGCTCAACTCTCGGAGGCGTTTTGCTCTCCGAGAGCAAACTCGCGCGAGAAACTCGCACGTGTAAACGCACCCTAATATGAAACTACTTGAATAATAATAAATTGATCGATATCGACGACTCGCCGACTTACTTATCTGGCATCGTGCTATCGAAGCTGACGTGTCGCCCGATTCTAGCCATTTCA
The DNA here is from genome assembly GCA_963695495.1 of Hololepta plana. Lineage (NCBI taxonomy): Eukaryota > Metazoa > Arthropoda > Insecta > Coleoptera > Histeridae > Hololepta > Hololepta plana. The sequence goes on along the minus strand of OY968839.1, from coordinate 1,342,848 downwards.
AGTATTAACCTAGAACAGGACAACGAACCACTCGAGACCGACCGTAAAAGGGCGAAGAGGGCGAGAAACGGTGACGATCTACGAAGTAATAGGGCAATTCGCTTCAATTCGCTCACCTTTCTTCCTCCTCGTCCTCGTCCGTCGCCTCGTCGGCTGCTTCGTTGTCCCGCGCGTCCAACGATACACATTCCGGTTCGTCGGCCATTATTATTCGACGCGAAATCGAAACTTTTCAACGCGATCCTTTTCGTCGGCTACCATCGACTAGACGAGGACGGTCGCTTGCCAAAGGCCCAAAAGCGCAACGGGCGAAGGACCGTTAAGGTGCGACGCGTCAGCGGAACTGCGTTCGCTTATGGTTTGAAACTGTTCGTCCTTGGCCGGTCGCAAAGAGGATCAAACGATTAGCAGTGGGTAAACGATAAGAAGAAGTGGCAACACGAACCGAAGGGAACCCATTCAAATGCCCCTGGACGTTTTGTCCGTCGACGGAAACTCGTTGCGGTGCATTATCTAATTATCGCTATACAGGGTGTCCCAACAGTTACGGGCAAAGCGTCGACGTTAAGGGAAACAAAATGGATAGAAAAGTCAGTATAAGGACGCCCGGTAGATCGACGACAGGTGACGATATCCGACGTCGTCGTTTTGTTCGCGCAGGTCCCAATCCCAATCCCGTTGGGTTTCTCATTCGTATCTCCAGAGAGGACCGAAACAAAGCGAAAATAGAGGGCCCGTTTCCTTTTTTTTTCCCTACTGCTTCAGTCCTTTCGATATTTTATTGTTATTGCTTTTTTTCCTGCGGGATCCCTCTTGAATAAGCCTTTCGCCCGGTCTTTCCTTCGACGATTACGACCGGACCGCCGTCGAATATTTCATCTCTTGAGCCGTTATTTTATGTCTCTAGCGTCGACGGCTGGTTTCTTTAACCATAAACGATTTTAATACGTTCAGTTTATTGCGTTATCGCATTGAATTAGTACGCGTGGGAAGGCCGAAAACAAAAGGGACGCACTAATGGGATCATCCATCGAAAGATTGGATCGCAATGTAATACGCTCGGAATCTAATTAGAATGCGAGCACTTCAAATGATTCGCGATTTGATTTCGATTTTGCTAACCGTAACGTTTTTTTTTTTTTAATATAATAATGGGATTTAAAATGATTGGGCCACGAAAAAGGAAGTTATACGCAAAAATGTATTGGTCTTATATTTATGTGTCACACCGCAGTATTTCAACATTTCGACCAAATCCATATCGAAACGCGCCACGCTTCGATTGACGCGTGCTCGCGAATCGGCGAATAATAATCGCACGAATGAGAAAATGTGCAAAAACTTACCGGTACGAATCGAACCGTCGATGTCTGGTGAGTCTGCACGGCGGCGGCGGATGCGAATCCAACGGGTACAAGACGCCGCTGCCGTTGCTGCTATTCTTGCCATCGCCCTCGTTCATCCTGCAACAAGAAGAAGACGCGCGACGGAGCAATAGTTACTTCAGCGAATGATGCTTTACTCGTATTTTTGCAACAATTCGATGTACTTTGTTTTTGTTTCTGATGGATGGCGCGATCCAACAGGCGGCGGCGTGGAAAAAACGTTCGATTGCATTAATTGCTTTTAAGCGTTTTGTCGCGATTTTTTTCATGGCCGATAATTGTAATTGACGGATTCGCAAAAAAGATGCGATAGAAAATGGAAACCGGCGAACTCTCGTCTATTTCAGCGACAGTCCGGCGAGTAGAACAACGAAATCCGATTAGGCGCCATTACTATTAAATTCGCGAATTATTTAGATGCAAATTACTCGTCGTTCAAAAGTACGGACCTTGTTCTTAATATCCGGTCGTGCGCGTACGGTTGTATAAACTCCTCGTGCTACGAGTGAAACAATTCGCAGAAGAACCGAATATGACGACGGCGGCAGCAGCGCAAGAACCGCTCGTTCGCTCGCTGCCAGTCGATCGGTGTTAGTTGAGTGTATGTTGTTAACAACTGTAAATTGACGTTTTCTTTTCGTTTATAACAACAAAAAAAACGGTAATCGATCGGCTGTAAGACACGACAGTCCACTTAAGATCGGCGAAGAAGTCGCATCAATTACTTTTCTTTTCGAATCCTTTCGATTGACGCACTATCGCGAAAAGAAAAAAGTTATTAACTTCACCTCGCACTTTTGTTTTACGTGGTAAGAGGCGTTGCGAGCGAGCGAGCGAACGAACCAAAACAAAATCATATTACGATGCGTTACGTGGCCGGATTGTATAATGATGATGACAGTTACAATGATGATGATGATCGTCGCAATTATTGTTAGGATGATTTATGCGGAGGCATTGAGCGAGCGAGAGAGAGAGAGAGAGAGAGAGAGTCGGCGAACGATCTTTTTGTCTTCGCCATGGTCATCGCACTCGTCCGTTGCCGGATCTCTGCTGGCGGTCTTTCGCCACTTTGTTTCATTTAACGTCGACTCTTTACCGACCTAAAAGGCAGCGATCTCGACGAGCGACATGATATTGAAAGTGCATGGGATATATGTTAAGGCGACCAAGATTGCAAGCGAAAAAAAAGCGAATTGAGAGTAATCATTTTTTTTTTGCGTAAGGTCAATTGAGAATCGCGAATTGTTATTGAGGTCAATTGATCCAGTTTTTCGCTCGTTTTCGATTCCATCTACGAAAGCAACTTTTTGCTCTTCAGTTGAAAGCGAAATAATGAATCGATCGTTTCCTATTGTTCGTTACCTCATTGTATGCAAATTTGCAGTTCGTTTAATGAAATATTGTTTACTGCAACAAAAAAAAAGCGAGAGAGAGAGAGAGAAAGGTGCGTTTAAAATTCGTTTCGTCATCATGATCACCATCGCGATGTGCAAAAAGCTAGACAAGACATCGTCGAGACGTTAATAAAATTCGAACGGTTTTCTGAGTGGGCGCCCACTTGGCACATGATAACTTTTCGTCGCCCGTTTCGTACCGCAGAAATGCTCGCGAGACGAGCAAAAAATCTTCCTTAATTACGTGGCGTTAGAAGGAAATTCGATGTGAGACGAGCGGCGAAGCTCGCGAAAATGCAAAAATCGAAGTGTATTTCAACACGATCCCTTCGCCTCGGAATAATACGCTTTTTTTTGCGATTACGTAAGGAATATGTTTGTTTGTTATTTGCACAAACCCGAAAAAGGAAAACTTGCTCCAACGATACGAACACGCTTCGTTAGCAAACCAAAAAATAAAAAGAAAGAGGCACGCAAATATTGTTTGCGTAATGGAAAAACAAATCCCTTCAGTTTTTCTCAACTTTCCCCCTTTTCTCGCTCTCTCTCTCTCTCTCTCTCTCTCACGCACTCTTTCTCTTTGTCCTCCACTCACTTTGCTGTGTTACGCGGAAAACCCGTGGAAAGCGAACGGAGAGAAAACAAATTTAATGTAAAATTGGAAAATTATAATGTGACGTAGAGCCTCTTCGTTGCGTTCCTTCTGCTGTTGATGTCGACGACGGTTTGTGTTCGAACGGGAAGAAAAACAACGACGGAGACGAGATGTTTGTTAATGCAAAATAAACAGGCAGCTGTCTATCTATAATCGCTGATCTGGGAACAAATCCCGACGTCCCGGAAAGAAATTTCCCCTTGTTTGCGTTTATTTCTATTTTTTTTTTCAATTAATCGCATCGCGTTTTTTCGACTTCGAACCGCTGCCTCGTGCAAGGATCCGAAAGAGATTGTCTTCCGTGCCGTTATTTTCTGCAAATGCAAACCACCACCACCACCCAACGGGCGATAATGATATTACGTTCTTGTTGTTGTTGTTGTACGGGGCATTTATAAAAATACCATCGTGTGTGCTCATCGCATCACGTCTTAATATAATTCTCCTCTATATACACCGCTGCACACGAATACGAACGTACAAATTGCCCACTCGGCGTTATTAGGTGCGGATTTAATTGTTAAATAAAATCCGACGAGCGCCCGACAATCAACTCGCAAACTTACTTATACTTTTTCACTCGGCCAATCGGTCGCATGTCAATAATTAGCGGCGACGATCGGTCGGCGTTATCGATGCAAAATCGCGATTCGAAAGCGGTTTTATTACGAATCACTCGTCGCACAATCGGAATCAATCCGCCCGAACGCAAAGTAACATAATCCGTTTCTTGCTGTTTGCCGCTCAACGTTATCGGGCGTTAATCGTTCGTTCCCAATCAACGTCGCATCCTCGCGATTTCGCACTCGCGCCCTTTCACGCGGCTTATGAAATAACGGATCTCGGCGACGTCGTTCGGCACATTACTGAAAGCGATTTTATCTCTGCCTAGTGCGAGGCGTCGTGCGACGACGTCCCGTAGCAGTAGTAGTTTTTTGGACGGCAGACGGACGTTTAATTTTATTTTTTATTTATTATTTTTTTTCGTCCGAACGTGTGTCGCGCGGCGTCCAAAAATAAATAAACTTGGGTGTACTCACGCGTATTTCTGTTTGCGTTTGCAAATCCTGAATATCTTCATTATTATTTATATTGTAGCAGCAACAGCGGCAACGAAACACCTTTGCAACAACGAAATGTTTAAAGGAAAACAACGACAGCAACACTTGCGAGCATCGGAAATCGTTCACTTTTTAATCAACTAGTTCTTCGTCAACGGACGTCGTCGTCGACGGCGAAACGACAACTTCTTTTTTCTTGCGCGTTCACGTAAAAAGTGCTATTGTTTGGCTGATTCCGATGGGTTTTCTTTGCCGCAATTCGTTTTCGCGTAACATGCGAGAGGAGCCTTGAACAATCCAGTTTTGCTTTTTAATATACTTTATTATCGTAGGCTATTTTTTTTTTGTGTGGAAGAATTAACGAGAAACTTTAAATTGCGGCTCACTCATTAGCTCAAAAACATTATATGCGGCCGCACTGCACTTATTTGGTGCCATCCCATACTTACTTACCTGCAATCTACGTTTTTAATTAGCCGACACGTTTTTATCGTTTAGCTTACCGAACGAGCAAAAAAAAAGGAACGTAATTATATACATATACAGTAATAATGAATGACAATGCTCGTTAATAAAAATGTGACCGTGGAACGAAACTCGCCATAAATTTCCATCTAATTAATGCGCAAATAATAAACAATAATTATTTTCATTGCTAATTTTTTTCCCGAACTCGACAGAGAAAATAGACACCATAGTAAGAGAATAATCTCGTTTATTTCGTTTAGCAAGCTTTAAGTAAACGTATTCTTAATCTAAACTAGTTCGTTAAAGTAAATAAACGTTGCGAAAACTTTTGACAATGCTAATTTTACGTAGCGTACGATATTTACACGAACAATTCGCAAATTTTCATTATGTCTCACGTAAACGTTTTGCAATTGATTTAAAACGTTAACGCGAAAATGACATTTCGTCAAGATAAACATCGAAATCAAATCAACGTGCAGATAAGGTCGTAAATAACACCACGAATTTGGTCGTTTTTCACGTGGCATTTTATTTATGAAAGATATAATGAGGGAATCGTTAAAACCTAATTGACAACTCGCTGCGGCATTTCGGTCTCCATTTCGTACTCGATCTCGACGTGCGGCCGGCCTCTCCTCGAGCTACCGCCAGCAAGACTCGGTCCTTTTTTACTTTTCTTTGCCGGTTTCTTCATTGATGAAGCCGGTCCAGTCGAATCCTTAAACATACAAATTGTGTTAGTCTCGCCAAATGTCAATGCTAATTATTGTCATCTTCTCACCTCGACATCCGAATTGTCATCAGTCTCGAAACTGCTATCTAGGTCAATTTTTTCCTTTAAACCGCTATCGCTTTCCTAAAATGAGGATTGGAATCGTTAAGTCGAAAACAACAAATTGGTGAGAGTGAATCGTACATAGTCGTCTTCGGAATCTGTATTAGCCGCAACGAATTCCGGTCCCTCTCCTTCCAACTCAAGTTCTTTTTCCATTTCCGCTTCCTCCTCTGACTCAATTTCATCCTCTCTCAAGGCTTGTTCGAAAGCAGCTTGTGGTATATTGTATAGATCTTGATACTGAAAATGAATATTGCATTGGTGAATTTAATTGCTTACCAGAATTGATTATAATGTTTAGAAAACTTACAACGCCCTTCTTCAGCCTATCCAAAAGTGTCTTTTCGACGCCCTTTTCTATCCTAGCTGCTACTAATGCTTTCTCTTCTCTTCTCCTCTCTCGTCTTTCCACTTTCTTTTGTATAGGTACTAACAGTTTCCTTAAAGAGAAAACAAAAATATAACCCAAATGTTTATGGCTGTAAAGTGTTGTAATATAAACTTACTGTCTCCTTAATTTCAGTTTTCTCATGCGAATTAAATACTGCGTAATCTTTATAAACCGCTGTTTGCATTTTGCTTTAATGAAACCATGCCAGTATAATAAATTCTCATTGATCTGGTGTATAGCCTTCTCAAAATTTCGCGATAACTTTACCTTTTCCCAAGTCTTGCTTGGAAATGCTGATCTAAAACCATAAATAGTGTACTTAATGTCAGCCAAGCATTCATTACCAAATGTATACCTTTCAGCAGTCTTCATGTACAAATAAATTATGCCATTCTCTTCTCTCACTGTTGCATATTGACTATTTGCCAATGGACATGATGATCTGTTACATAGACCAGTTAAATTGTATTCATTGCGGCAAAATCTCTGCGATTTTGTGCTAGAAATCAATTGACATCAACATTAAAGTAGAGGCTTAACATGTCGAACTTAACTTACGTTATTTTGTACGAACAAAACGATTTATTAATTACGCTCCATACAACCTAAAAAATTACTGCAATTTAATTAACTGATTTAGCATGATATATTATTATGCTTACATCATCGTGTTGCATTTTAAATAAACTAATTAATATTACTTTACACGTTAGAAATTATATGTTGACATTTATAACCCTGTTTTCGCACGTGTGTTATGCTGAACGAATATTTTCAATGATAACCCTTAGAATGACATCTACAAACGGTAATCGCAAACACTTTTATTATTGTAGTGTGGCAACTTCATTGTTTTAATTTAGCATCGGTATTTATATTCTCTATATTACCTTTGATCTTTACATACATAGTGTCATATATTTTATATTTCACATTTAAATTGCAATAAAAAGCATGTACCTAGTATTTATTTGCAAATTAACATTGAAATTATTTAAAGTCCTGTGAAAATAAAGTGCAATCAAGTAAAAAGTATGTATTTTTTATGTTGCATTACTAAATTTCAATTATTTGACTTACATTTGTTTAGATTTGAGTGATGCAAAATGAACGTAGAAATTGGAACTATAAACACAGGAACAGAAGAAAAGATTAAAGCACTGAGAATAAGGGAAGCCAAAGGGAATTTTGGAAGAGCAACATAATTCATTCAAGGTATGTACACTATTGATCATAATTAAAAATACATTCACACTACAAACATTTTTATTCTCACGTATACTAATATATGGACATCTATAATTTATCTTTTAGCAATTAATTCTGGGCGAATGGTAGAACACAACATATAATTCAACACCTAAGACAGTAGCAAAAATGGATGCTCTCTTAGCAGCCCATTAATACAGGAAAGTCAGTAAATTCAACATTGGAGCAACACAAAACTAGATTTATGAAAATGTAAATTAGAATTACTTTGTTTTTATAAAAGTTAATAGATTTAACAATTATTGTTATATCCTTAACTATTTTTATGACAGCAAGGTAAAATTAAGAATTATATGTAGAATATACTCTTTTCTTATAAAAATATGTTACCTTTTTACAACACAATGAGATTGTAATGTATTCTATACTTTGTTTTCATAAGAATTAAAGAAGATTCAATGCAAATTGTTAAATCTTCAAATATTCTTATGGAAACAAGGCAAGAGTAAGATTGTAATGCATTCTATACTTTGTTTTTATAAAAATTAAAGAAGAAATTAATGATTTAACACTTATTGTTAAATCATTAAATGTTTTTATGAAAGCAAGGTACAATTACAATTGTAAGATAGAAGATGCTTTGTTTTTATAAAAATTGTTAATGATTTAACACTGATTGTTCATGAAATATTTTTGTAAAAGCATAATAAAATATAATTGTTAGATAGAACATACTTTGTTTTTATAAAAATTCTTAATGATTTAGCATTAATTGTTAAACCATTAAATACTTTTATGAAAGCATTGTTAAATTCTAATTGTGAGATAGAATATACTTTGGTTTTATAAAAATAATATAAAATTTAACAATTATTGTTAAATAATTTTTTAATAATACTTCTAGAATCTTTATAAAAAACTATATTTCTATTGTATGTAATAATTGTATGTTTAGCTTGCCTTTATAAAAACATTTAAAGATTTAACAGTAAGTGTTAAATCAATAACAATTCCTATGCATGCAAAGTATATGTTAGTTTAGATAAATAATATAAAATAGAATGTAATGTATAATAAAATTATCGAATGTTCCCCTAATAAGGCAATTTTAATGAGCCCTCTCCTTTAATTTTTAAAGTTAACATTCGAATCTCGACTGAGATTAGTTCAGCTTTTCACTCATAGAGGGCAGAACATGTCCGAGTTATGCAGGGTTCAGACTTTCACTAATTGATTCTGAATCGAGATTTTTTCCCGCCAAAATATGAGGATCGCCGACCTCCTCGGTCCTCATGTTCTCCTAATATTTCTCGAATTAAAAGTCCGAGAAATTCGCGAGCATATTCGTTGAGAATTTTTCCCGCCAAATATCAGGATCGCCGACCTCCTCGGTCCTCATGTTCTCCTAATATTTCTCGAATTAAAAGTCCGAGAAATTCGCGAGCATATTCGTTGAGAATTTTTCCCGCCAAATATCAGGATCGCCGACCTCCTCGGTCCTCATGTTCTCCTAATATTTCTCGAATTAAAAGTCCGAGAAATTCGCGAGCATATTCGTTGAGAATTTTTCCCGCCAAATATCAGGATCGCCGACCTCCTCGGTCCTCATGTTCTCCTAATATTTCTCGAATTAAAAGTCCGAGATATTCGCGACCATTCATCGATAATTTTTCCCGCCAAATTTCTTAGCGCCAATAATTTTTCCGCCAAAATATCAGGATCGCCGACCTCCTCGGTCCTCATGTTCTCCTAATATTTCTCGAATTAAAAGTCCGAGAAATTTGAGAAACTAACTAGATTTTTTTTCTCTCTTTTTTTATGCTGAATTCGAATCTGAGGAGATGTTTAATTGAAGGAGATTTGTAAATTAAAAATTTTGGTTGTATTTTAAAATTGTTTATTTAAGTATATTTGAATGTTGTTATTAATAAACATAATTACAGTAATTATTGTCTTGTTTTCATAAAAATACTTGAAGATTTAACAATTAGCATTAAACCTTCTTCAATTCTTATGAAAACAAAGCATAGAATACATTACAATCTTATTCTTCCCTTGTTTTCATAAGAATATTTGAAGATTTAACAATTAGCATTAAATCTTCTTTAATTCTTATGAAAACAAAGCATAGAATACATTACAATCTTATTCTTCCCTTGTTTTCATAAGAATATTTGAAGATTTAACAATTAGCATTAAACCTTCTTCAATTCTTATGAAAACAAAGCATAGAATACATTACAATCTTATTCTTCCCTTGTTTTCATAAGAATATTTGAAGATTTAACAATTAGCATTAAATCTTCTTTAATTCTTATGAAAACAAAGCATAGAATACATACAATCTTACTTTTCCCTTGTTTTCATAAAAATATTTGAAGATTTAACAATTAGTGTTAAATCTTCTTTAATTTTTATGAAAACAAAGTATAGAATACATACAATTCTTAATTTTACCTTGCTTTCACAAAAATAGTTAAGGTTTTAACAAGAAGTGTTAAATCTATTAACTTTTATAAAAACAAAGTAATTCTAATTTGCAATTTCTTAAATCTAGTTTTGTGCTGTTCCAATGTCCAATTTATTGATTTGCCTTTCTTATTAAACTGGTAACAGAGTATCCATTTGCTGCTTCTCAATCTTGGGGTTTTGAATTATATTCTGTGTCCATTGCATTGCCCCATAATTATTGCTAAAAAATAAATAATTGAAATACATATATTAGTACATGTGACAACCAAACATATATATGCTCCAAACAAAATTCCAATATCATCATTAAAATGATTGTATTTTATGTGAATATATTTTTTATTATTATCAGTTGTGTACATAACTGTCAATTAATCATGTTGCTCTCCCAAAATTGCCTTCAGCTTCCTTTATTCTTAAGACACTCATCTTTTCCTCTGCTCCTTGGTTTATTCAAGAATATAATTTAAATTCGTGCATTCCATTTTACATCACTCAAACTTAAACAAATATAAATGAAATCTGCTAGTGTACAAATGCCTTAAAACACATACCTCTTTTAATGTTGCTATTAAGTGTAAATATTTCACAGGACCGTAACTGATTTTCAACGTTAATTTATAAATAAATACAGCAAAGATATTATTCGCACTGCAGCACTAAAATCAAAGACATACGGAGCAAAGATAATATACAAAGAAATCGTAGATGAGCAATATTTGCCAGTTGTGACCTCTATGAATGAGGGGCTGAACAGTTAGCAGGTCATCTTGATAGCTCCCTACCATACATGAGTTTTGCCGGAAATTATCAAAGAAATTTTACTGCTTTGATTTCATAAAAATATCCAAGACTATAACAACACGTGTTAAATCTGTTAATTTTTATGCAATCAAAGTCTATTCCTATATACAATTCTTATTCTTAGCATGTCTTAATAAAAATATTTAAGTATTTAACAAGAACTGTTAAATCTATCAATTTTTGTGAAAACAAAGTATGTTCTACATACAATTCTTATCTTGGCTTGGTTTCACAAAAATGTTGGAAGATTTAACAATTAGTATTAAATCTTCTTTAATTTTTATGAAAACAAAGTATATAATACATTATAATCGTACTCTTCCCTTGTTTTCATAAAAATACTTGAAGATTTAACAATTAGCATTAAATCTTCTTTAATTCTTATGAAAGCAAAGTATAGAATACATTACAATCTTACTCTTCCCTTGTTTTCATAAAAATGCTTGAAGATTTATCAATTAGCATTAAATCTTCTTCAATTCTTATGAAAACAAAGTATAGAATACATTACAATCTTGTTCTTTCCTTGTTTTCATAAAAATATTTGAAGATTTAACAATTAGCATTAAATCTTCTTTAATTTTTATGAAAACAAAGTATATTCTACATACAATTCTTAATTCTACCTTTCTTCCATAAAAATAGTTAAGGATTTAACAAGAAGTGTTAAATCTATTAACTTTTATAAAAGCAAAGTAATTCTAATTTGCAATTTCAGAAATCTAGTTTTGTACTTCTCCAATGTTGAATTGACTGATTATCCCGTATTAGTAGATTGTAGCCAGAGCAACCTACTTCTGCTACCTCAATCTTGGATGTTGAATTATACTCTGTGTTCTAGCATTGACCCATAGTTATTGCTAAAACATAAATAATTGATATACATATATTAGTACATACTGCATATGAAATTGCTGTTTCTTGATTGCAAAAGATTTCTATGTTATGTGATTATATTATTCATTATTATTAACTGTGCACCTACCTTGTTAATAAACTCTGACACATTTCCATGTCTCTGTTTGGTTTCCTTCATTGTGCATAAATTAATCATTTCTTAAGCTGCTGCGTTTATTAGAGTACACAATACCGAATCATGTTACATTTTACAGCACTGAAAAGCAAACAAATATAAATCAAATGATTGATATGCATTAATGTACATGTGAATAGAAAAACACCTACTCCTGATAATATTCCAATTAATTCATTTTAATTACACATCTCTACAGGGCAGTAAGTGATTCCCAGTATTAGTATAATAAATATAATAATTCTAGTTATTAATTACTACCATGTTTTGAACGTGAAAGCAATGTATTTCTTTTACGATATTGAAAAGGGATAACAATTTCATTTACTTTAATTTTAGACACAACCGTTGAAAATGAACAGAATGTGAGAGGAATTATATTTTACTTATAACATTTAATAAATATCAAAACATTTTACTAACCTCGTAAAAACAATTCAAAACACACACCAACGGGCAACGCATTGGGTTATGCTAATATATTAGTAAGGGTTAACGATATTTCAACTGAAAGGTACACAATTAATACAACACAATAAGTGAATAATTAATTACAATGTTAAAACTAAATTTGACACAATTCAACAAATAATAAAATCAACACGAAATTAACCCAGTTCGAAACGTAAACAAATACCAAAGATACTATACAAATACGTGAAGTCAGGGGTGAATTTGCTCTTAAGATACGCGCCATCTCTGAGTACAGAGCCGAAATAGTTGCAAATTAGCCATTTCAAAGACAGAGGTGCTACGTGTTTAGTAATGGAAGGAAATTTCGAAAAAATATTATAGGTACGAAAATCGTAAATTTGCAATAATCTGCATATTCCTTTAAAGAAACACTTAATTTATGTTAACATGTTACACATTTACTAAATTATGTTTCTGTACGATATCGAAAATTAATGTTACATTTTTTTATAAACAACATTTATGTTACATTATTATGATAATTTCAAAATCAGGCGGAACTTTTAATAATTTTAATTGAATATATTAAATCCCCAATTGCAGATTTTAATCGATAGCGAAATAATTGTTGGAACTTAAATACAATTTTCTCCCGAAATTTAAATTAATTTTTCAGATATCATAGAACAATTTTCTTTAAGCGATTAAGATAACTTTTTAATCGGGTTTTGTTTTAATCAATAAAATGGCAAGAGGTCAAGCATTTGCATATTTAAGTAATAAACGAGGCAGGAATAATCGTGTTGAGCACCAAATGAAAATATAACAAAATGTATTTGCGCGTCTACGCAATATTGATCATAGTTTGCATTGAAATCGTTTTCGCTAAAGGTAATAGCTGATTGTTATAAATTATTATTACAGTTTCATCGCGCATTATACGAAAACGGATTTTTTATATAGAATACGGCAATAAATGCTATCACCCTGAATACAATGATTACTTAAACGTGGGAGAATCGATGACGCTGCCTGGAAGATGTTTGAAAATCAAATGCTTAAACGACAGGACAGTAGAAGTTACGGCGTAAGTTGAAACTTTTTGCAAAAATTAGGATTGAATCAAGAGAATTAAGCTAATTATTAATTACTTTTGGTAACTTTCAGGTGTCAATATACGTCGAAGAAAGGTTGCAAGCACACAAAAATTGATTTCAGTAAACCCTATCCGGATTGTTGTCCAATTTTGCAATGTTAAATAAGTAATTTCCGCTAAAGACACAACATGAGAACCAAGTAAGATAAATATCTGTTCAATGATTAATTTTGGATCATTGTTATTACATTACAATTATTGAATCGAGACTGTCGAAAAATATAGTCGGTGTGTGTATATCGAAATCGATAAAATAATTTCAGCCTGTTCTTTTGCGTGTTCCTTTATCTCAAAATAGCGATTGGAATGTAAAGAGTTGAAGAGTCTCTCTCCTCTCTCACTCTGTTACCACCTTATTTTTTCTTATTCCCTTATTTACTTTGAAATCGTTTTATTAATAGATCCTAAACACTTCAGCGGCCAATTGCGCGCCTTTACCAAATGCACCATCTACTTTAAACTACAATATAATTTCAAAAAAAAATTAAAAAAATAAAAAAGAAATTAAAACAAAAGTAAACGGTCCAAAAATAGCTATTCCGGCATTTATATGGTCCCGGCACAAAATTTTGGGCGGCAGTTTGTTACGGGACCTTTGCGCGAAAGCAAGTGAAACTTTACATTTTCGAACAAAGTAAGTTATTCGATTATTTAGATCAAAATTATCGCATCCCTTTCGGTTAACGAGTAAATTCGCTGATTGCCATTTCGTTTGATTTTCTTCCTCTCCACTCTCCTCGTTATACTTTCAGATGCCCCTTCAAGTACGCACCCGTGCCGACGATGTCGACAAACATACGTTCGACGTGAACAGTATGATTTATCACAAAGGCAAATTGTACACGGGCGCCGACGACGGTCAGATCAAAGTGTGGCAGGAAGATTTACGTTTGATCGCCAGCGTGCAGGCACACGAATCGTCGGTTTACAGTATAACAGCGTCCGACGATAAGATCTATTCGTGCTCGAACGACGGCACGATCAAATCGTTCACGTCAGACTTGAAACCGTTAGCGACGTTGCACAAGGTGCCGAACGAAATATGGAAACTGGTCTATGCGAACGGCTTCTTGTACGCGGGCGACGATCAGGGAATGGTGATTTGCTTCGAAAACGATCAAGTGAAATCGTTGATGTCGACGAGCGAGCCGGTCAAAGGCATGCTAGTGCTGGAGAACGTGCTCTACACGGTGAGGGATTTGGACGTGGTCATTGCAGAGATTAAAGGTGATTGACGTTCGTTTATTTTCATCCATTTTTACCTCCCCGTTCCGCTGTGTTATTGTAACGATTCATTGCCCCCCGTGCGTCGCGTTTCTGCAATCGGAATTATTTATAGAGCTCTGTTTATGTTTAGAGAATAAAAATACGATTATGAGAAAGAACATAATGGGCAGGGCGCCAATATGTTTAGCCGGCAATAAGTTGTGCATCAGCAGCAGAAGCGGCAAGGAGATCATTGTGCACGAGAACTCGCACGAATTGGATTATAAGAAAATTAAGGAATTCAACGTTAGTATGGCCGTTTCCCGAAGAAGCAATCCTTTTCCGTTACGCATCGTCCTTTCGTGTTGCAGGCAAGCGAGATGATCGTGAACGCGTTATGCGGTTGCCCTACGTCCGACGGCGGGGCCCTGTTGTACAGCGGCGGTTGGGACAAGATCGTTAAACAGTGGAAGATAACGAACGACGATATCAAGCTCGTCGACGAGTGCAATGCCGACATCGTTGTCAATGCGCTCACGTACGGCGAGAAGGGCGAGATTTACGCCGGCGGCAGCGACGGTCACATAATCAGGATCGACGTCTGAATGAACCGTTCGATTCCAAACTAATCTTATCCATTTAACTAACGGAATTTGAGTAATCCGATTCACCTTTGTTCCGTACCTAACTTTCACCATCCCGTAGACTGAACATACTATTTCGTATTAATTTCGTTTCTAAGTTGTGTAATAGATTGTAATAATAAACTAATGTAATTTTGCACGCTAATGTAACGAGTGCTCTTGTTCTCATTGCCAATCTCTGATATAATAAATCGACAAATTCGTAAACATCGAACAGTAAGCAACTCACTTCCTGCGCTTAATGTGGCCGATACAAACTCTCGTACTTGTATATGAAGTCGTTGTACTTGGAAACTTGCGTGAACAAAGTGTAAAAGTTCGAGTCGCAATTTCCGGTTGGCGTCCGCGGCGCAACGCTCACGATTCCGCGAATGTAGTAACGGTCGTTGTGTAAGAAGACGTAACCGCCGCCGCTGTCCCCTTGACACGCAGACGTACCTAAAAAAACATGAACTTTTATAGATGTGTTCACTTAATCTGTGTAAAATGTCATCGAAAGCGCCACTACAAGTGACGAAGCTATAGTTTATATTCAAGTAAAATTATCTGCGGAACACGTAATTGTATGCAAGTTCGTGCTTCTGCTCTTTGGAAGTTGTTACCTTGATTAAGGTAACCACCGCAGATTTTGTCGCCGGTCGTCGCGAATTTCTTAAAGTGTAACGATATGTTTTCCGTGCATTTGTTCATGGGCGTATATGGCACGTCCAATTCTTTCAATTCATTAGAGGGTTCGCCCGCCTCTTCCGTGTAACCCCATCCGACAACCTAAAACAAATATTTTGATACAAAAGTTTCCTATTTCGATAACGCAAAAAGTGTGTGTTGTAAACGTACGACACCGTTCTTCTGATTCTGATACTGCGTGTTCTCGAACGTCGGTCCCCAGTCGATGCAAACCGGTCGCACGTTGTGATTGAGTACGAACGGTTCCTTTAATACGGCCACCGCAATGTCGGCCCGATAATTCTGATCCACGCCGCTGTACTCGTTCGGCATGAATATGAAACGAACGTCCGAGTATTGAGCGAACTTGTCGCTTTCGTGGTTGAATGGCCTGAAGTGCTTTCCACCGGCAATCATGAACAAGTCCGGCGTTAGTCTGCGATCGGACGTGTCGCAAAAGCAATGCGCGGCTGAAACGAGTCGAAATTGATGCGCTCTTCCTTAACAAAACAAAACGCTGAAATATTTAACTTTACCGGAAAGTACAACTTTCTGATTCAGTAACGATCCGCCGCAGATGTGCATCTGGTTCTCTTTACGATAAATGCCCACTGCCCACGGCCAATGATCGACCTTTGCGACCTTGCCCCCGATCAGTAACGGTTCCGCATTCACGAACTTTAATCCGCATTCTAAAACAATAATCGTAAAGTTGCTTACGATCGCGGCAACAGAACTGATGCCAATTTACCGGGAATGCAATTTGGTAGATTCCTATCCCAAAGTCCGTTTATGCAATTCCGGTACGGCGAATACGTGAGACTGGGATCCTCGTAGAACGCCGAGCACTTGAACTCGGCGCTCGTGCCGTCGAACGGCCGCGAGCAATCGACGACGTTCTCGTCGCGTCGACACTTCACTTTTATCGGATCAGACGGTTGAACGTTTATCGTTTGGCAAACCTCTACAACAGAAACAGTGCGCGATGACTGAGCCGTTAATTGATCTATGCTCGAATACTTACTTTCGCATTTCGGAATGTCGTTGATCCATTTGCCGCTCAGACAATACGAATACTCCGATTCGGCGGCGACGTCGTAACCCAACTTACAGCGGAACCTGATCGTGGTGCCGTGTGACACTTCGTCGCCGGGTTTGAACTCTTTCTCGTTCTCGCCTTGAACGGTAACGAAACCGTTCGCGGGCGTTTCGGGGACGGTGCACGGTAAATCCGACGGCGGACATCCGTCTTCGTCCGAATTGTCGACGCACTCCTTGAAACCGTTACAACGCGCGTCCTTCTGCACACAGCCACCGTACGCGCATCGGAACTTATTCGCCGGGCACACCACATCTTTGCAAGCTGATGCCGTCTCGTCCGAACTGTCGCTGCAGTCTAATTTACCGTCGCACCAGCTCTCCCCTGACACGCAGCCGAAAGCTGAACATCTTACTAGACCAGGTGGACTGAAAATTTATTATCAAAATAATATGATTCTTTTCAAAGTTACAATCGTAATAGTCACCAAGCCCACGAAGGAGTACCCACGGCACCTCCGTTAGCTTAAATAGAAAGGAATATCAAAGTTGCGAACATCATTCACATTAAATTAATCAAGAAGAATTAAGAGAAAATACCATCTGGGCAATAATATGGCGTTTGATCCCAAGTACCATTCGTGCAGAGACTATAAAATGTTTGCGGTATGCTGCCAGTTGCATGATGCCTAGTACAGGCAAATTTCAATATCGTTCCGTTCAGTGCAGGGTCACAATCGACCATTACACCGTCACGATAGCACTGAGTACGTAAGTGACGTCTGTAGGGGATCTGGCAAAATGCTGAAGGAATATAAAACAGATCGGTTAGAATCATTCGTTAACCGATTCTGCACGACACTTACATAGGCACTCGGGCACTTTAGCAGACCATTTCCTATCCTTGCAAGTGATATTGGTCTTGGGCAGGAGTATGTGCTGATGAGCACATTTAAACGTTAGGACGGTTCCATCGGGCACTCGGTCGCCGAATTTGTGCGTAGCATTTCGATTGTCGTCGACGTAATAGAAACCGTTCGCTGGATGATCCGGCAAGTGACAGTAGTTTCTTGAACGGGTAGAATAAACATAATAATTTTGAATTCATATTAGAGTCTAGAGCTCACATATTCTTATTCTGCTTCGCCGTTTTGATGGTGACTTTGGGACGTTCATTGCAATTCTCGTCCGATCCGTCCAAACAATCCGTTTTGCCGTCGCATCGCACGTTACCGAAAACGCAACCGCCGTAATCGCACTTATATGTTGAAGGGGGACAATCGTAATTTTCGCACGCCTCTTTCGTCTCGTCCGATTTGTCCTTGCAATTGGCAATGCCGTCGCACAAACTTAAATTATCTACACATTCGCCGGTTTTGCAAGGGAACTCGTTTAAACTGCGATCAATTTTGTTTCGGTATTATTGGATTAGAGGAGAAATTCGAAGGAAATTCATGCGTTATTACCTGCAATTTGTCGACGGTGCCTGTTGAGCAATCACTAAATCTAAAAAAGAAAGAAATACAAAGGATATTTAGTTTAACTATCGATTGATTTTTATAAGAACGAATTATGCACTCACCAACTACAAATAGAGATGATACGAAGAAAAGTAGCTCCCGAAATCGAAGCGATCCTAGTGCCATCATAAATCGGCGGGATGTTGAACATTAATAAACATTAAATCATATGAACATAAAATCGTTACTCCAAACAAGTTTATCAAAATAGCAACATTTCTAGTTTTAATTAGAAACAAGAATCAAAATTTTCAAGGCGATTCGCTTGCCGCTCTTCCAATAAAATCAACACCGGTTTTATACTAATGTCTTCACCAACGATTTCCATATAAATATTCTTGAAATTTACAACTTCCAGTAGGTTTGAAATTGATATTAGGCGGTTGGAGAATACGCAGAGATTTCCTGAGGCGTAAAATTGTTAACGATCTGTGTTATCCTAACTGTAACAGAAATGTTTGCAATTACGATTGGAAGTACCAAAACCAAACGCTTGACCTTTATATCGCAGATAGCGATATATACATAGATATTTTTACATCAAATAATTTACTAGTTTTACGAATTAATTAATTTGCGAGATTAGATCATCACATTCGATTGCTTCATCTTTATTTCATAACCATTATTTCGTTGCCACCACTTAATTGCCTCTCTTTCGTATAATAAATCGGCAAATTCGTAAATATTCAACATTAAGCAACTCACTTCATTCGCTTAAGGTGACCGACACAAACACTCGTATTTGTAAATGCAGTCGTTGTGCTTGGAAACTTGCGTAAATGTTGGAGTCGTAATTTTCGGTTAGCGTCCGCGGCGCAACGCTCACGATTCCGCTACGGTCGTTGTGTAAGAAGACGTAACCGCCGCCGCTGTCCCCTTTGGCACGCAGACGTACCTAAAAGAATTTACTCTTAGAGATGTTCCTAGTTAAAGACACATAGAAGTTGTTACCTTCATTAAGGTAGGCACCGCAGATTTTGTCGCCGGTCGTTGCGAATATCTTAAAGTGGAACGATATGTCCAATGATTCGACGGGATGTTGGACGCTAATCAACGTGCGATCTTATGAACGTGAACTCGTTAAGGATAGCAAGTTTATCAAAATGTGAATAGTTTTGTTTTTAATTCAAAATGCGAATTAGAAATTCCAAGACTGTTAACTTGTCGCTCGATCGATGAAGTCACTGCTGGTGACCAAATAATCCGACAGGAAGCGGGAAACCTCAAACATCCTGTTTTCCCTACACCATCTACCGATTTGTAGTCACTCGAAAATCAAATTCTTGTCGATGTAGATAGTACAGACATGACGTTTTCATTGTTAAACATCAATTGGTTATTCTTGTTGTTAGCTGTTATAATCGAATCGATCGTTTCTTATAATTTCGATACGCTTTTTCCGATCGTGTACAAGAATCCGGAGAATGTTAACATCGCCAACGACGACCGTTACTTCGGTTACACGGTCGCATTGTACCAGGGCAACACCTCGTCGGACTCGTGGTCAGTTTAACATCTCGTTGCTCTCCTTCGATTCCATTCGACCCCAACGTCATTAGTGATTATTGATTCCGATCAAATCTAATCCAGGTTACAGGTATCGGCACCTCGCGACCGCAGCATCGACGGTTTGTACAGGTCAGGCGCGATCTACAGGTGCAAATTGTTGGGCCCGTGTCAACGGCTGACGGTCGAATCAGGTAACGTTCGATCGGTCGATTCTTCTTGAATACATCGACGCGTGCAACGTGCATTGATTGTCTTACTTTCCAGTGTTAACCCGCGTCGAACAAAGTAGAGAATCGCGCGACGACCAATGGCTCGGCGTATCGATGGACGTGGACGTTGCCAATAAGAGGGACGTCGTAAGTCCGTTTATCCTCTTGATGCAAGCCATCTGCAAACGCAAATAATTAACATTCGTCACGTTCCAGGTGTGCACGCACAAGTACATCATCAAACCGTCGTACTACTTGCCGGGAAAGTGCTATTGGTCGAATTTGGATAACAATTACGAACGATTGCGATCGTTGTACGATTCACGTGAGTCTCATTTCCCCAGTTGCGTCATTACGGAGACGCTCTTCGCTTATCGATTAACACGGCCAGATTACATCCGTCCGTTTCTCCCGTTCGTTAGTGCACGGCAATCACATCATGAACGACGCCTATTACTATTCGTACGGTCAAGGCGGGATCGCGGCGCATTTCGTCACGGACGGAGCCGCCGCCGCGGCGAAACGTAACGAGACGTCGCTGTTGATCGGCGCGCCCGGCGTCTACAATTGGCAGGGCACGGTCTTGATGTACGAGGAGGAGCAAATCGAGGACCCGCAGATCAGCCGACTGACGGCCGCACGTCGCACGCGTCAGTCGGCGGAGGCGGTGCGCAACGGATTCTACGAGCGAATCGTCGATCCGCGACATTTCGGCCAGTACATGGCCTTCTCGTTCACCGGCTACTCGCTCACCTCCGGCCGTTTCTTCGATAGGACCGCACGCGCCTACGTCGCCGGATCGCCGGCCTTTCGCCGACACGGCAGGGTAAGGAACCGTCGGGGAAACGTCACGTTTCAAAGTAACGACTTTTGCCGTTCGTCCCGCTTAGATCACGATCTTCGACGAACCGTACAAACAGAACGTGCGGATGGCGAAAGAGGGCGAACAAACCGGCGAGTACTTTGGCGCGTCGCTCGCCGCCGGCGACGTTAACGGCGACGGCTACGACGATCTGATCGTCGGCGCGCCGTTTCACACGACGGACGATTACAACGAGGGACGTGTCGTCGTCTATTTCGGCGGTCCGAATGTAAGCCGTTTCAACTTCTTCCTCTCGCCGTACTCCGCGTAAGCCATTTACTAATTCCGCTCCGTGTTTCTCGTGTTGCTTCAGGGATTAGTCGAGCTGCCCGACGACGATTGTTGCATAGTGGGTCGGAGTGCGGGCGAACAATTCGGTAGCAGTGTCGCGTTCTTGGGCGACATCGACGAGGACGGATTCAACGGTATAAATCGTTCGAGTTGCTACCCTACAAAATTAATTAACGTTGAAATTTTCGCGGATAGAAGTGGCAATATCGTCGCCGTACGCAAACGACGGCACCGGCGTGGTTTACGTGTACACCGGCGGCAAGCGCGGCTTAAACGCGGACCCGGTGCAACGTCTTGTCGGCAACGAGGTTTCGCCGTCGATCGCAGGATTCGGCGCGAGCCTATCGAAGGCGTACGACGTCGACGGCAACGGGTACCGCGACCTGGCCGTCGGCGCTTTCCGCAGCGGTCACGTCGTATTGTTCCGCAGCCGACCGGTGGTGCGATTGGAGCATTATCTGGAAACGGCGCGGCCGAAATACAAGATCGGTCTCGAGCAGCGACGGTTCGTCGTCAGGTTTTGCCTGAAATTCACGGGGAAACGATTGCCGCCGACAATTGGTGAGTTCGCTTACGCGTCGATTCGACGTTTCGCTTTAATATTCTTCTCGCAGAGGTGCGAAGAACGTTGATCGTCGACAGTCTGCGGTCGCGCGCGTTCCTCACGTCCGCGAACGTTACCGAAACGAAACGGTTGACGAGGGACAAGAAACATTGCGAGGATGTCAACGTAACGCTACGGGTAAGCAAACCGAATTATCGGTTCCAGAGAGACGAATTTAAACCGGCTTTCTGCGTTAGGCAAACATCGTCGAATTCTACGAGCCGATCGTGTTGCAATTATCGCAGACGTTAACGGAATACGATCTCGCAAAGAACGTATTGACGATCGATGAGGACGCGTCGCCGGCGAAGGATCCGTTTTGCAGAGACTGCGTCTTCCAGGATAAAACGTATTCGCGTGCGGTCAGCACGCTGATCGTGCCGTTCGTGTTGAACTGCGGCAACGACGACAAGTGCGAGAGCGCGATTACGATCGCGACCAATTTCACGAATTTACCGTACGTAGACGCTTCCCAAATCTGCACAAATAAACAACAATTAAAACAGTATCGTTAATTAACGCAAATTAATTGCTTACTTCCATCGCGGTTGACTCGTTTCCTTTTGCGTAGAAACAATTCGTATTACGTGATCGGTTCGCAAGACCACGTCAGGCTCGAGATCAAGTTGCGAAACGCCGGCGAGAAGGCGTTCTTCGTTCGCGCGTCCGTCCAATTGCCGGAGAGCGTCGATTTCCGGATCGTGCCGGGTAATTGCGAGCAGGACGCCGCCGCCGCCGCGCCGGCACCGAGTCGCCGGTTCGTCACGTGTTTCTTGAGCAGTTTCCTATTGGAGGAGCAAGAGGTAGAATAACATTTTCCTTCTCGTTTCCTCCTTTCGCCTTCTGACGAGCGATCTGTAACTGTGCAGAAAGGTTTAACGTTAGACTTGAGCATGGGCGACGTGAGGAACGGCACCGATCTGACGTTCAACGTGACCAGTCTAACGGCGAGCGTCAATCTGGCGCCGTCGTCGCAACTGGTGCGATTGCCGTTGATCCGCGAGGCGGACGTGACGGTGACCGGCGACTCCGGGGAGCAAAGCTATTACGTCGACGTTCGTAACGGCACGAAACGCTTCCTGCAAACGTTCCAGGTGATTCGACGCATTGGTCCCCGCGAAAGAAGCCGTCTAACATCGATCCGCATCATTTCCAGGTGCAAAAGTACGGCGCGTCGCCGATCGACGTCGTCCGCATCGATCTCTGGATACCGATCCGTCTGGCGGCGACCGGCGAACCGTTTCTGAACGTGATCGGACTGCGGGCGACGCAACGCAACCAGCCGATCAATTGTCGCGGCGCGTTCATCAACTACACGCAGCCGACGAACGGCGAATTGGACGAAGACGGGAAGCGTGTTCGACGGCAGATCGCGAAACCGTCGGAGGACGAAGTTTATCCGTCGAACAGGACGTTCCACTTGAATTGCACGCGATCGGCGATCGTGTGCACGCGGATCAGTTGCGTCGCCGGCGGTTTCGACGGTCGCGAGGACGACGTCGGCATCGAGCTCGATATGCGATTCGTCTCGCAACGGATTTACGGTGAGCGCGTTTGATGGCCGATCGTTTATCGCCAATTCGTGTGTTTTGTCATTCGTTCGTTTTTTTTTTTTTGTTGCTTTTTTGAAGATCTATTGGGCGAGAAAGATATAATCGTGATAGCGGTCGGTGCGAACGTGTCGATCGAATCGCCGGTCGGTTTCCAACAGACCGGGCATCGTGCGGATCGCGTGCAAGTGCGCGCGGTCTTCGTCAAGGAGATCGAGAAGAAGTCGACGTTATGGATTTTCGTTCTGTCGGTAATCGTCGGATTCCTCCTGTTGATACTGATCGTCTTCGGATTGTACAAGGCCGGGTTCTTTAAGCGCGCGAAACGGGAAGAGCTTGCGGCGCTCAAGAGGGAAAAGGTCCGTTGATTGGTTCGTTATTCGCCGGATTCTAACCGTTTCTTTTGTCGCCTTCTTTTTTTTGGTTTAGGAAATTAAGAGCGGTGGCGAGATTCGACAAGATGACGAGATTGTTGCGGATTTAAGAGACGATCAAGTGGAGGAGATGATAATGGACGAACCTGCCGAAGGATTAAAGGCCGAACAGAATTGAAAGTCGAAATGCGCTCGGCGCGATCCGTGTATCATCAATAGTTTTCCTCCTTTGTTTTATTAATTATTTTTATTAATTTCTTTTATTTATTACATTATATAACAACATCCGTATAATTAATTAGTTCGTTTTGCTTCTTTTTCATCTTAAATTCTTTATTATACAAAAGGAAAACACGTTTTTTTTCTTCATTTTGTGTGTTTCGTGTTCAAGGGTTTTGTTCTCATGTGTGTTTTTAATTTAATTTCTTTTTATCAGCCCACATTTTACAATTGATAAAATCATATAACGTTCAATAAAAACCTAACGTTAACAAGTGTTTTTTTTTTCATTTTCTTTTAAATATTATTATAACAGGAAACTGATAGGCGTCGTCACTCTAACGCTTTCATTAATTCTCATTTACTTTTTAAACATAGTTTTTTTTCGTTTCTCAACTTGATTACTTAACTTAAGAAATTTTAAAAATAAAAAAAATGCGGCAGTAAGTGATTCAATTATCAAATTCGCACGCTTTTTCAATTCGTTTGGGATTACATCCGAGAGATATTGTTTTTGCTTTTATATAACCATCAAATTCAATAAACAAAAGTGTGGTTTTTTGATTATTTCAATTCAGTTTCGGACTTGTCGATTTTTCTTGGGGGGAATTTCCGAACATTTAATTCGCTTGCAAGTTGCGCAGTTTGCGAAAAGGAAATTCGTAAAGTTCAAAACACAATTATTTAACGTTTTCTGCTTTGTACAGGAAGAAGAATTAATTCGCATCCAACTTGCAAACGAATTAATATTTGTTTGATATTTATTTTCAATTATTTCGCTATTCTCGTTATTTAATTCGTTGTAAAAAAATCGCAACAAACAAATTAGTTTTTAATTAGAGCACCTGTTCTTAATGTGTAAATTTCTTAGTTCATTTTCATTACGGTAATTATTAATCGTGTGTGAAAAATATATTTGAGTATATTGCCTCTTACGCATCAACTATTCATTTTACACATTTATTTTATTTCATTTTCATTTATCAATCTTTAACAAATTTTTTTCCATGTCGACAGTGGCTAATTTATGTTATAATGTGAAATATAATTAGAGCAATCGAACAGGAAATGAAATTTCGCGAGTCGCGATTTCGTGAGCAATAAGAAAAAGATGAAAGAGAGAGCGAGAGTTTTCGATTTTACCAAAACGTTTGTCTAAATTGATTAGAAAACAAAAAATAACGAAACGGTCAACGAAATTTATTCTCGTCAATGAAGTTGCAAACTGTTGTCAATTGTCGTTCTTTCGACAATTCACACTTTGGTTCGAACATTGAAAGAGGCCTCTTCTGATAATCCAACAGTCCACGCAACTGGGTTCTTGGTGTGCTTCGTCCAATTCGAACGGAATTTAATTGCAAAAAAAGTATCGTCCATTACGTAATAACACGTGGATTGTTGCGCAGATTTTACTTTGCCTAAGAGCGTATTTAGAGAAAGGATGGAATTGCTGATTGCCCTATTTATTTTAATTCCTTTTACAAATATCCTTACTTTAAAACAAAAACCAAATCGCAAAAAAGTCACCAATTAATTCCCTCGTTTGATATAATGAAACGACTTCAGCGATTAATTGATTAAATTCATTCGGTTGCATCATTTATTTTTCTTTTTATTTAATTCACGTACTTTTGTTTGTTTGTGCGAGACTGTGCAAAAAACTATCTATTTAAATATATACGTTTTATTGCAATTTATAATTAGTATTTATTATTTTTTTTCCTTATTCATTATTATTCCTTTTTTTTTCATTTCTCCCTTTTGCCCAATTGATGATTGGTGATAATTAGTATGAACGCAATCGTTTTCTCGTTAATCTCCTCGATTGCGAATTTCTATTTTGTTTTATTTGAACGAGCTTTGCATGAACAATTATTCTGTTTATTTTTATTTTTTCGCATCATCATCATCATCGTCAACATTAGTCCTCGATTAATCGAACAAATTTCGGTATCGATTAAAATTATTCAACAATTTAAGGGCTTTATCAACAGAACGATTGTATAAACGAATCATTAATAATACGATGGTAAATCAAATGCCTTTCTGATAATAATCAGTTAATAATAATTATTATTATTCGTGTTGTCTCAATAATAATTTTATTCTTTTGAATTTATCATTTACCATACTCTCTCTTTAATATTCATCTTAAAAAGTTGATGATGATGAACACACTTTAATTACAATTATTAATTTTTTTCGTTCTCGATTGTTAAATATTTCTCATCTTTCACCGATCGATTTTGATCTCTCATTTAATTCGTTATTATCAACATTATGTCCCGGTTGTATATGATTATTATTAATTAATTTTGTTTATCATTTTGCATTAATTATCGTTATTTATTAGTTAATATTATTAGTTTTTTTTTGGTAGGGGAGACGACGTTTGAATTGGACCGAGAAGAGTCGAAAGAAGACGGTTTTGAGCAATTTCATTTACTATAATTAATTATTCCTCCCCTTCTTCTTATCGCTTCGAACGTCTTTGATAACGAAACGAGCAAGTAAATGGTGTAACATTCCTTGTTTGCAATTTCCCCATGAAACAAACGGTTCCAAATCAAAATTCTAATAATAATCAAATCCAAACGGAAAGGAAACGTTAAAAATTCGATCATTAATTTCACTCTTTCGCTCGATCCAATTGAGGCGTCGCATACGATTAGTTTAATTATCATTATCATTTATATAATCATTATTTAATATTCATGTAATTTATTTTAAATAATAACGACCACGTGATTATTATTAATATTCCCCCCCAACCCCCCCGATTCGTTTGCCACTACTGATTCGTCTGCGAAATGAGCGTGTTACACGTTTTTTGTCTCCGAATCCATTCATTTCATTTGACCTGTTCGATATCCTCTCGAACTTTGATTAACTTCTCTCCATTCGCACATGATTAACGTCCCTCGTCTATTTAAATTAGATATCGTTTGTCGGTAATATAAATCTGTTTTTTTCTGTTTTTGCTTTTTTAATCTTGTACTATACAACGTTTTATAATTAACATTTGGCGAAATTGTCCAATAACTTGTATGAGAAAAAAAGCTCCTCCTGCTTCTTCCTGTTACAAAATAACGAACAAATAGAGTATCTCTTGTTGTCCCTTCTCCGATTTCCTTTTTACAATTCACCGATAAACCTCCATTATTCGGGCTCCGTTGCCCATAAAAACTCCTCCATCTCATTTTAACTTTGATTACATTATTTCTTTATTTCGCGTGCACTACTAGTTTGCTGATTATTATCGTCGATTATTATTAATCAATTTACACTGTCACCACAAAAACACTCGCGCCGTTTTCTTTAAAAGGATCTATGTCCATTATTATTATTATTATCGACCCGATCGTCAGCAATATTTTTCGTTTCCCATTTAACTTTTGCTGCAATTTAGCCCTTTCGAAAAATAAAGAAAAGTATTTAAACTTCGTTGATTGTCCTCTCTAATCGCTTATTATGCGCGTAAAGAAAAACACATTCCAAAACAATTTGCCGTTCAAACGAAAATCCTACAGATCGAGCCAGAAAATGGTGGGTGCGCCGGGCAAACAATCGATTTTTTCCGCAATGTTTCTGTACAATAGGCCGTAAAAATTGAAACAGAAAAATTGCTTTCTTCCGAGAGCAACTTCCCATTCGCTAAAAACGATCTCTTTCAATCCCAGTCATGTTCTTCCTATATACACTCTCAGAGGCAACAAATATTAAATAACGTCCTTTGGCATTCTACGTGATGGAAGAATCTTATGTTTCTTACATAGTTTTTAGCACGTCATTGGATTGTCAAAATGATTGATTGTATCAGAAAAGGAACGAATCAAACGCCAGCCAGAAGGGAGGCGAACCCTTGCGATTCTCTTATGGAAGTGATTTGTTTGGAATGCGTTTTGCTTTTCGTTTTGGCAATGAAATCATTTCAAAGTGATACTCCTCCTCTAAAAATTTCGCGAACTGCACAATCGCCCTTGCAATCTGCATGTACAATCTCTCCCGTCTTAATTATACGTTAAAATACTAATTTAAAATTACAATCAAATCGCGCGCGACCCTGTTAGTTAGTTTTATATTCGAGACACTTCGATCCCAATTTCATTTTCGCCTCCGGTCCCTTTCGCTTTTGGCAATCGAACGCGTTTATTGCTGGCGACGGGGCCACCCGCGTTTTTCACTCGCTCGTCCATCTCCCGCCTCATCTTGATCGTTTTAATTTCCTCGCCACGTCTTCGTCTCCTTTTTTTTTTCCGTTTCTTCCTTTTATACCGATCGTACTCGTAGAACAACAGCAACAACAAACATTTTAGCCACCATCAAACACTGTCGATGCTCGCGAAACGTTCGCCACCACCGCCGACGGCCATCTCTTCGCACACGTGCTGCTGTTGAACGATCTGCGGCGGCGGCGGTGGAGGCGGCGGCGGCGGCGGAGGTGGCGGCGACAACGACGGACCCGCCGACGTCGACGGCAGATGTCGTCTCGTTAACGAGGTGCCGGCAACGGCGGCGACGGCCGTAGCTGCGGCAGGCAGTTGGAACTGTCGATGGAATCCGAGGGCGGTGGCGCTGCTGCCGTGACACCGGCGACGACGACGTCGGCGCCGACTCTTCCGATGGCACCACAAGCACAGCGACATGGACAGGATCAGGAGCGCGACGAGGCAAACGATCACCGCCGTCGTGTAGTCCTCGGACTTTTTCTCCTCGACGCCTGCAGGCCCCGGTCGGAGGTCGATCCCGTTCATCCGTTCGGTGCGGTTTTGGTTGGGTTTTGTTAGCGGACGGGCGGGTGGTTTTTTGTTGTTGATGTTGTTGTTGTTTTTTTGTTTTGGAATTATTTTAAATGGGGAACAAACAAAAAGAGAGAGAAAGAGAAAGAACACGAATTAGGATCGGTCCATACTTACGTTGATTAAAATAATTAATTAGTTTATTTTAGAATTTTATTTTACGAATTAATCGTTGAGCATATATTTATGATATATTCGGTGTATGTACGAGATAACACATTCCAAAAATAATAATTGAAAACAACACTAAAAACACAAGAACAACACCAAAGAGATTGGAAAAAATTAAGAAGGGTAATGTAACCGCGAAATTTGCAAAATTATTGAAAATCGTTGATGGGTATGAATCCGATAAAGCAAAAAAATGCAAAAACCCAAGGAGAAACCAGAGGCAAAATCGAAGCGAATGCGAACGTGAAAACGCAAGCGGAAGAAATTGCGAAAGAAACGAGTCACAGATAATGCGCATCCCTAATTGGAGATCGGTGCATTAGCCTTGGCGAATGAATTTCAATTCTGCACAGTTTTAAATTAAAAAATTGCGACTGGAAGGATGCAAAATTTTCGCGTAGAATTTCCACTGTGTCAAATAAATTAATTTGCCAACGCCAATAAATAAAGAAAGGAAAGGGTTCTGCACAAAAGCCCGCGAGTGGAAGATGAGTTAACTAAGAAATAAACGAAAATCGTAATGTGATATGTACGTCCAAAGTCTTGATCTCTTTCTTTTTTGCTTTCTTTCTGAATTCCTTTCATGTACGTTCTGTTTGTTTTTCGTTTTTCTTTTGGTCTAAAGAAGAAAGACTCACGTGAGCGTGAGAGAAGCATGCTGTTTCTGGAGGGCATCACGCCAGCAGCAACGCCGCCATGAACAGTGGTGGCAGGAGCAGCAGCAGGAGGGACGGGTGCGAAGATAGCGACGCTCTCGACCCACCTGCAGTGTGTACGTTTATTACTTGCGTTTCTCTTTTCGGTCATTCAGTTTCAAAATTCATTATCTTGCACGTGTTTATATTTCAGTTTTCTATGCATCTGTATATACATATAATTAACCTGCCACCACTACTAATTAATCGCAAATTTTTTGTAACCCGCCACCCTTCTTCGACTTTCGTCCGCGAATGTACCACGGCGAAAATGGTGCGAAAGTTGAAAGTTTCTGACCGTTCGCACGTTCGTGGACGGAAGGTGGAGGGCAAAAAATTTGGTTCTCCTCACAAACTAAAATTGTATAAACGAATCCGCGGTGACGGTTTGCAAATTCTGCCTTCGACCTGATTTGCGATCGAGCGCTATCGCTTTAGACAAAATTCTTTGCAAATCGTTCGCGAATTCGACAAATAAACTCTTGTAGAAACGATAATAAGCTAAAAAAAAAAAACAAAATGATAATTCACTGCGAATCTTATCCACAATAATCGAAAAATTTGCAAAATACAACGATCGGATCCAATCAAATCGCTATCGTCCTTTGATAACGTCAACGTCTCTTGTCGCTTGCAACGATGTATCCACATCAAAACCGTCGAAACAGTTCGCGTTGAGTTGTTGACCAACTTTCACCCTTTTCACGCTGGCTTCATCGCTGGCAGCGTGAGAGACATTGACGTGTAAGCGATGAGAAAAATGCGATACAAACTTAACAACAATGAATACAAATCTACGAAATGGCCAATGGATTCAAACACAAAACAAAAATTGAAATGAAAACGATGAGAATCGAAACGTAAAGTTGAAGAACAATAAGAAATGTACGATGATCGATAATTAAATGAACGTAGATGGACAAATTTTCGATTATTATAAGACAGACCGTATAAAGTCGTTTAATTGATTGTAAAAATAAATCGTTCCCATTTAAAATGCTTTAGTTTCGTTTTCGAAATTCAGTTTAAATCGGTTTCACTCACAGTCGGCCTCGTCCGAATTGTCCTCGAAACCGCAATTGTTCACCAGATTGCAACGATGCTTGTTCGGTATGCAATAGAGACTCTTCTCGCATTGAAACTCGTCGCAACTCGGACCCTCTTGCACCTCCGTCCAAACGGCACGGAAACCTTGTGCACCGACCGCCTTATCGGCCGTTATAAAACTAAAACAGTAATCGACGGATTAGATTGTGTTAAGCGCGAAGAATTCGATGATTACCTAAACCGTATGGTGTTCGATTCCGATAGATACTGCCACGGATCGGACGATCTCTTCTCGCCGCACAATTCGATCGGCGTCGTTGCGACGTTCGTCCATAGCCTTAACACGGCGGCGGGACATCCACGAGCTAAAAGAAGAACGGCCACAACGATGAAGAAGAAGAGCGATCATCGCTCGGTCACACAACGAGAGTAAAAAAAAAACAAATACTCACTAACTGGATCGCCTTCGACGGCGAACCTCTCGAAATTGAGCAATATCTTGTGTTTCGGCTTGACGCTCACGTACCAGTTGCACGTTTTCGACGCCAGGCCGCGACTCGGTCCGTCGTAGTTGTCCGGGAAATTCGGACTCGATATGATACCGTAATCCAGACTGCTCACGTTACTGCCGCAATCGCCGAATATCGATTTGGCCGTCTCGAAATTGTAACGCGCCCGGAACCCGCTGTAGACGCCCTCCGAGTCGGCGTGGAGCACGATCTTCAGGCCGGTCGCGCCGCGATTCGATTCGATCGGTCCCGGCGCCGTCATGCTGCAATAACGGCCGACGATCTTCTCCGTGCCGTCGCGGTACACGTTGAATATCTCTAACCAGTCCTCCTGGCACACGCCGGCTCTACAAACAGAAACGGTCGCGAATCGAACGCGTCGCTCTTATTTCGCCATAGCGTTTACCCATAGGAGCCAATCGATGAGTTCGCCGAGTCCGCTCGCACTTTGAAATTGTCGAAGACGAGCGTCACTTGTTCGTTCGGCGTCGCCAAGAAGAGATACGTGCAATTGGTGTCGCTCGGATAGTTCGACGGGTACCGCGGCGAGTTGAATTCGCCCCGTTTCTTGCTCGTGCTGCGATAAGTGAACGAACAACTGCCGTCCGGTGCGGCCGTGCCGGGTATTCTGTACTCTAAAACGAAATCGACCTCATTATCGGGAATTAACAGAGTGTTCTCGTCCTTTTGCTAACCGGTTTCGAACGTGTAACTGGCTTTGAAGCCTCGCCCCGAACGCTCGCCGCTGCTGAATACGATCACTAATCGCGGTCCGTCCGAGACGACGACCGTCGGCTTACTCTCGTCGCCGCACATCTCGTAATCGAACTTATCGTACGAATCGGTCGTCTCCTGGCCTTTCAAATAGATCTTCAGATAACCGTCCGAGCAACTACGAGGAAAAAAGATAAATGAAACGCATTATTACTGATTTCGCCCCCGCTGTCCATACGATTGCGGGGGTCCTAATCGAGCACTCACTCTCCCTTCGGTCCTTTCGGTATCGTGAACGAGATGAATTGCAATCGTACGCGTTCCAAGTGCTGCGAGTCCTGCATGCCGTAGATGAAATAACGGCAAACGACCTTCGGCATGTACGGATACGGATAATTCGGGCTGAACACGAAACCGCTCGACTCCTTCTTGCTCAGTATCTTCTGGTCGCATTCGGAGCCCCTGATGTGCTCGCCGTCGTTCTTTCTTATAAAGTCTACGACGGGAAACAAACGATAAAGCGTCTTCTTGTCCTCGCCGCAAACGACGAGTTTACCTAATTTAGTAAAGGAATTCGAAAACTCGAAGATCCCCTTGAATCCTCTGTTCTGTGTATTGGCAGTGCGCGGAAGTGTGACAAAGTGGACCAGTAGCGTTGATTCGGACGAGTACAGCACGAGGTTACGTTGCTGGCCGCAATAGGTGCCGATGACGGCGGACGAGTTGTCCGGACCGTCGTGCACTTTCACGTAGTCGAAAGGACAGCTGAAACGATGGCGCGGGTTCGTCACAACGTTCGCACAATGCGATTGTTGCGACTACTTACTGCGGTCCGCCGAAGAACAAATCGAAATCGCGAAACTCCAAGCGGACGCGTTCGCCGGGCGATCCTAGGAACTGGTACGTGCAGGAGAGAGCTTTCGGATACGCGCCCGGATACGTCGGCGACAGGATGACCCCGGTCGGCTTCACCGAGCCCTTCACCAGGAAACTGCACGGCGTGTTCGCCACCGGTGCACCGACCTCGTATTCGGCTGCGATTAATTTAAAAAAAAAATCGGTAAAAGGTGAAAGACGCGGCGAGCGAATCGCGAGGCAAATCTTACTCTCGTTGATGAACGTGTAACGGCCGCCGAATAGGTCGCTCGACGACGAATTCTTGTCGGTGTAGAACGCCAACGCGATCGACCTGTACAGCGAGACTCGGCGTCGCGGCGATATCGGGCCGCAGTAACGGCCGCCGAATGGCGAGTTGATCAGTTCCGCCGGATCCGGTTGCACGACCTCGGAATAAACGTCCATGTACTCGTGGACGCAGCTGCGGGAGCGAGAGAACGCAGAAACGAATGATGAAGAGGGTGTGAAGAATTAAAGAGAAATAGAGAGAGAGAGAGAGAGAGAAATTAGAGTTAATTCGAGCAAGAACAACGAAGTAAGAGAGAGAGAGTTTCGTAGGAAGAAAAATTAAGCTAATGAAATTACGTTGCAGATTCGGTGGATGCGCCGGGGCGAATTAATAATTGTTTTGATTTGAATTCTTTTCCTTTTGGATAGCGGACGATTTGCGATCTTTTTGTAGGATTACGAGTCGTGTATGTATGTGTGTGTGTTTGTGTGCGAAAAATTAAATTAATATTAAAGCTCAATCTCATACAATAAACTAAACGTGCAAAAATGATAGAGAGATACGTTACCTATAATTAAGTTTTTTTTGTACGTTTTTACTCGCATAAAAATTTGCTTATTGATTATTTAAATAGTTTCTCGGCGCTACAACACCAATGATAAATCGACTATGAAACGTGCTTCGGAGATGAAGAAAATAAAAACGTTCGATAAAATTAGAGAAAGAAGCGAAATTAGAAAAGAACCAATTTAAAACAAAAAGGAAGATTTTTGCATCGATGAGAGCGCAAAAGTGGACCCTGGAATTCTTTTATCACAATCAACATTAAGAACACTTGACATTGATTTTTGTAAATGATCCTTTGTCCCTTTTTTCTTTTCGCGATTTCCATCCTCTAATCATCATCGATCTGCAGAGATCTTAACCTAATTTCGTATTGTGCTCTTTTATTTCTTCAATAAGTTGGAGTTTGCTGAATGAAAAGCCGGAAATAATCACGTTTTGCAATGTTACATTTTGCAAAAAAGAGAGAGAAAAAGAGAGAGAGAGAGAGTGAAAGAAAGCAACAAACTTAAACGAACGTAGAGAAAAAATAAAAAGTAAAATAAATTACTCACACTGGAAGATCTCCAACGGCAGCTCCACTGGCAAAGCGATAACACAAGAACAATCAGTCACCACGTGGCATCATCATCACAAAATAAAAATATGCACGTGCATTCATTAATCCCAATCGTTTCGTTCGATATCGATTGTTAACCGCAATTTTCTAAACCTCTTTCAATGAATCGCAGCAAGTTGAGGACTGTTTGCGATTTCTTTTGCTTATCGGAAAGAAAACTGGGGTTAATAGAGAGAGTTAATTTCGCTCCAATATCAATTTAATCGAATTAAATTCCAATGAAATGTCATGTTGGCTCCTAAATGAGGATCGCAAATTTTTACAATAAAACAACAACACCAACGACAGAACTATAACTGTTAATCGAGAGACCAAAAGAAAAGTTAAATGATTCAAAAAACGAACAAAAAAGTTCTCTTACACATTCCCATATCCGTTAATTTCCTTACCCAAATCAAATAATTGAAATCATTATCAAAGAAACGAAACTAAATGGAATCGTAAACTTAAAACTTAATTCATAGACACACCTACGTGTTCAATAAAAGCCCAGTTAAAATACGAAATCAATTATGTACAATAATCTCCATCATTAACAACAAAATAAAAAAAAGAAACTAATAACTTCCTCTATTCATTCTGTACGTGTTCAATTACGACAATTAAACGATGAGGCTCATCTAATTGCATAATTATAGACGGCATTTCTAGTTATGGGGTTGGAAATAAAGAGGGCGGCCTGCCCTTGTCTCTTCCAAATTAACATTCGTCTACGTGTGTGTAAGGTGGTAATAATCGATTAAAAAAAAAACAACTTAATGTGCGGTTGGTGATCAATTAGCATTTGATACTGACTCTGGCGGTGTGCCGCGTAACGCGAACCTCGTGAAGACGACCTCGACACGCTGTCCGGGTCCGGCGATGAACGTGAACACGCACTGGCGCGAGTGACCTTTCGGATTGACGAACTCCGGCGCGTTAAACGTACCGTTCGACGGTTCGCCGGTGCGGCTCACGAACGTCTGGTCGCACTCTGTAACGAAGAAAATGCACGAATCATAAAGTGAAAAAGAAAAGACGCAAATTTGCGGCAGAAGAGCGATTGCAGCTGCGGCAGCTCGTTCGTGAATGAAAAAGAAGCGACTTTTCGAACGGCCTGGTGGAGGAAAGTGCGTCTGAAATTGGTGTTCGCGTGGTTTCATCGAATAAAATCGATAGAATCTCGCGATGATGGTGTAACCGTTGCCTAACATCGATGGCTTTCGGTTATATTGTTGCTGTTGGAAGGAAGGATAAAGCGAAGGGAGGATTAAGGAAACTCCGAGTTGCACAAGACCAATGACATCTTCGCTCGTTTCCATTCGGTTTCCCTCTGTATTCCGTATACCTTAATGTAGATGTCGAGGAAAGTAATCGATAAATACAAGTAGATTCGATTCGAATGTCTTGCAATATTCATGCTGGCGGCTGACAGAAAGGAAGCGGAATTTTCCTGTAGCCTCATTAATAATCGCATGTTTTCCAAGAGGAATTGCAATAGTCTTCGTTGATTTCGAATAGAAACAAGTTTGCAATTAGAAGAAACTCGATTACGGTTTTAAATCTTTTATTTGATACTCAAAAGACTACAAAACATTGATCAATATCATTTCCTTAAATATTACAACTCCGTTACTTAAACACTACTTTACGCAACTCTCTTTACATTATCATCTCTCTTTGGTCCGTATCACATTTACGTAATACAATTAAATTCAATTGTTACATGTACAATAATATTGTAATCGAAAAAGGAAAAGATCTAACAACAACCATTAATTGATGATGATAACGAATCCTTCTGATCGAAGGAAAGATCGTGCGCGAAGGGTTAGAACGAAGGAAGTTTAATAAAACAAAGAAAATGGAAAAATCGAGCGAGAACCGTTTCTTAATTTTCTTTTTTCTAAAGGGTCGATTGAATTGATCTGGGAAAACTGTAGATCGTCCGATGAGAATAGAACTTCCTTTGTGATATGTCTCGTTCTCTTATTCCCCGAACCGAAGGATCCTCTGGCCACATCGATTTATTTCTTGAGCAATTCGCTCGCTCCATAAGAATTTCGTGATCGTCGTTAAAGAAAAAATTAATCCTCGCTGATTGCCAAGTGGACACAAACGAAAGTCGTTGAACGCGATGATGATTCTGCAATTTCATCCTTCTCCCCGATTGCCTTTACATTAATTTCTCGTCTTCCGTCGAAGCCTAGTTTCCATTTATTGTCTTACAGATCAGTCGTTTTTCTTTTTCATTGGCATCTTGTGGTTTTTCTTTTTTGCTTTTGCGTTAATTAGTGGTTGTTGCGTCGAGGCACGGCGCCTCCACCAAATCCTCGTCTCCATTCAATTCTTCCATTGGGAATTGTTTCGTTTTAAAAAATTTCTAACATCATAAGACCGACGATTATATAAAACTCTCTTAACTTCTTCTTAACGATTTAATTGACACGTTTCGCTTCCTTCTAACGAAAAGTAACGTTCGAGAAATAAACAACGAACAACATTTAAACAACGATCCGCTAATAGAACTCGCTACCTATCGATTTATTAACTTTTTTTATTCTCCTTACTATTCATCGAAGATTCGCTATTAATTGCTGGATTAATTGGCATTTAACAAAGAATAGATATAAGAGCGACCGTTTTGTTTTTCAACTCCGATAATTAATAATCACAACGATATATGACGACGATTAGAAATTAAATGCGACTCTTTTCGTTCGCGTTCGACGATTAACACACTCGTCGATTCTATTTGTTGCTAGATACTGTCATCTTCGTTCGCTCGATTTCAAATCGATCCCGCTACGCGAAATCACTGCAAGAAGTCGTCGACGTTCCGGGACTGAAAAGTTCTCACGTTAACGAAAAAATTAAATTCAACAATCATCTTCGCACTCCCCGAAGAAACCGTTTACGTCGTTAAGTCTTCGCTTCGCTTAAAATCTCTCGCGTTCTCGTCACTCGACGTTCGACTCTCTTCCACTCGTTCTTCGTCCTCGGCGGCTCTGCACGTCGTCGCCATTCATCCTTCTTCGCCGCCGCCATCCGTCTCACCTCTTCTTCGTCGTCGTCGTCGTCGGATCAACGTCTTCTTCTATCGGACGATTGCAAATAAAAATGCTTGCTTTTTGGACGATGAAAGAAAGAAGCGTCTTTCTACGATGAATTCGGTTCGCCCATCGTTTGGCCGACGACGATGATTAGAACAATGAAAACGGCCAAGAGCACGAGGATGCAGCAGATCGCGACGGCTACCATCGTGTCGTTTATGCGTTGGCGCGCCCGTCGACTGCTGGCTACGTTTCGGTGGAGGTTAGAGAGCGCCGCGACGCCCCACCCTCAACTTCTCTCTTCGTCTCTCTCTCGCCGACGTATATCGTTGTTCGAGTGTGTGCGGAGGGATAAAATATTGATTCTTATAGCCCTTGGCGCTGCTGGCGATTCGTTCGCTTTTGTTCTATTTCTTCTTCATCCTAACACTCGATTAAAAAAGGATACGATTTTAATCCGTCAAGAAACGTGGACGAAACGCAATAGCAACGGACTGTCGCAGATTTGGTGTGCGAGACGAGAAAACAGTCGATGAGACCAAAACGGCGCTTTGGGATTAATCGAATACGGGTACGATGATGCCGATTTGCATTGGTCGTCCTCGATCAATCCAGATTTGAAAGGCGACGATTAGCAAACGGGCAAAAAGTAGTCTTTTAATGAAATTCGCCAATTTCCAAAGTTTGCCGAAGTTTCTACCGACGACTCGTCAATTCGTTCATCCTTAGAAAATCATCTTTAATAAATAAAGTTTAGCAATTCGTAATTCGACGATCGATTGAATCCCGTCCGCAATCCCCGTTAGGTTCCTATTCAAATTTGATTGAAATGAAAACGACCGTACAAACGTATTTGCAACGAATAGCAAACAGAAGCAGATCGGCTGCTTCGCGAACGAAATCCGATTAAAATCGCGTAGGAAACGTCGTGTACTCACCACTGGTAACCTGAAGACATATAGCATGGAGACAGAGGATTGACAGAACGAAACTTCTCCCTGAGGTGTGCCGGTGTGCTGGGGCCATACTGTGTTCTGCAAATAGAAAAGAACGAGGAAAATCGTTAATTGGAATTAGTAACAATAAACAATTGATTTACATGTAGTCGCTGCATTTTGTACGAACTTCGAGGAATTGAAAAGTTCAAAATTTCGTGAATAACCATTTGCCGATTCTTTTTCGCGGGGAGATTGCAAACTATAAAAGCGAAATTGCGATCCTGCTACCATCAAGCGCGATTTTATATTTTGCATTCGATTCCATTCGAAACGGTTCCTTCCATTCCCGTCGATATCAAGTCCGAAAACGTTTCGAGAACGCCATCTCTTGCACGGTTACGATTTCCATTCGAGGACGAGGAGGACACGGCGTGGAAAAAGGCTCGCCGATCTCGCGCCGTTGCCCAATAATAGCGAACGACGAGCGGGATCGATGCGGATTATAGACGATATCCACGATCGCTATTCCGCAATAAAAAAATCCTTTGTCCAAACCACAACGGAAAAGAAAAGAACGAGGAGACGCCCAACTTGTGCGACAATTTGATTAATCCTCCTCGTCCATCGACGAGGCACGGATCGTATCGTCGATCGTTTGAATTCGTGTTTAATTGCGATCGCGCAAAAAAAGAAAACTAATTTCGAACAATCAAATGTCCATCATCGAAACGCGGCACCGATTGCAAATCGATCGGAAGGCGATGATTGATGTGACTCGCATCTGCTTGGAGGAAACAGTGGACATCGAAATCGGTTCGGATGGCGGAAAGAAAGAGGGCAAACGGAGTTGATTTGATTGGGAAACAACGTCCCGATTCATCGTCGGCACTTTGCCGCCCTTCGATGGAATTTCCCTTCGCCACCGTGAACGAGTGCTCGGCGTCGAAGGGCGAAGCGCTCCTTTTAAATCGCTCGTGGGGCGTGGCGGTAAACAAACGGGGCGCCGGCGTTATCGTGCACAAAAGCGAACCGAACTAATTCTAATGGCACCGACGGTCCTTCGCAATCGCACTTTGCTCTTCTCTCCTCCTTTGCCAAAGGAAACATGCTAAACGTACGACCGCTAATTGCATGGAAAGCACGGCACGTGAAAGAAGCAGCGACGAAGCTTTTCCAATTGTCGAATCGTTAATTGAAATTAAAACGCAATTGACGTTATCACGGAGCGAATATGATTGAATAACGGGCCCTTTTGATTAGAGGGAACGCAAAAAATCGCACGCCATAAGTGGGATGCCGCCGTTGCGTGGAAAGATTCTCTCTGTTTATGAAATTTCCCATTTTGCTAACGTTCTTCGAATGAAATTATGGATTTACTTACAATATCGTCAGAGTCGGGAGCAAGGGCGGGAGTTAAACGATAAGCCCGAACCTCCGATATCACCTGGAACAGAAAGAGTTTGATGGTAATTTGCAACAGTGAATGTGTTTGTTTTCATCTTATTTTTTTCCGCTTCAAATCGTCAGAGAATCTGCGAATCTGATGAAGAAGTTAATAGACAAAACGTCGAGGTACAAAACTCGATGGAAAACTTATCGGTCAGATAATAATTGCTCCGAGCGGCGGGAAAACTGCAAGAGGGACAAAACTAACGAAGAAAAGTTTTGATAATTAATATCGTTAAATGCTCCCGCAGAGCGAGAGAACGAGGCAACGAAATCCTCTGGACCGTTGCCAATCTCGGTCGCAATTAAACGATCTCACAATCTTGCTCGCAAATTTCCAACGAGTTCGAGGATCCGTCGCGGCAAAGAAAACTCGTTCTTCCGCTGCAACGGCCGCTGGCAAGTGCAGAAGCGGCAAGTTCGCGAAGTGGCGTTAATTTTTGCGTTTACCGTTTTTCGTTTGCGCCGTAATTAAAAATTATCTCCTCTTGCTTTCTTCTTTTTGTTTTTTTTTTTGCGAGTTGCAAAACGGCATTAATAAAGTGAGAGAAATGGTGGTAGGCAACGGGATGAATGAGCGGGAGTAAGAAAGAAAGGGAAGGATGGAAAAGATAGGGCGCGGCATTTCTATTGATCTACCACGCGCTCCGCTCTTTTTCTAACCTCACTTGCTCGCTCTCGCTCCTTTCCCTCCATCGTCCAGCGTCGGTTTTGTGATAAGAAGAGAGAGAGAGAGAGAGAGAGCGAGCGAAAAAGGCCGAAAATATGATCGCAAATTAAAACAAAAAGCGAAACGTTAATAGTCGTTATTAACGAATATCGCCCTCGTGGCCATCATCATCAACGTCGACACCGTTTTCCAGGATAACAAGAAAGTTGAACACATGCTTTTTTTTGTCAATGACCGCACCAAGAACCGACTCCGTCCTCAGTGTTCCCCGGGATTAAACCGATATCGATGACAATCGTGGTAATACAAAATTAAATCCGAAGGACGCCGCTCGCGATTTCTGCCCTGGTGGACGCGCCGGCCTAATTTCGTTCCCGATGCAAAAATCGAATTCCTCGATCGACAGCGAAAGTCCGCACTCTCGCGAGACTGTTTCACGCCTTCCAATCCGAAGAATCCTTTTCACGCAGCTTTCCTTTCCGATAAAGTCGATAGACATTAAGATCGGCAGTCTAACGGATGACTCGTCGGACAGTTTAAGATGCTTAACGACATGAGAATTGTGTTAAGTGAAATGTAAAGAACGTCCACTTCGTCGAAATCGGTCTTCCTTCGCACAGAAATTCGGTCCGTTCGAAGAATCCATATATCGTGGAGACGGCGAAAGGGGGGCGTGCCGCCACACCGGAGAAAATAAGAGATGTAGGTGTATTGGGTCGATGTCGACGAAGAAGATTCCGTTGGGCCGCTGTTAAAACGTTTGAGATAAAATTCGTTTCGATTTTTTTTTTTTGGATTAGCGAATGGATTATTCTTCTTCGTGTCATCTAGCACTGTGCGATTATTCGACAAGATTGGGATTGAATCGTGTCGTTCGAATCGCGATGAGATTCACCTATATATTTTTAATGGGTTCAATTGACAAATTGGTCTATTTGTCGTTGGCGATAGCGCAAATAAAGATTTTGCTTATTAACGTTTATTGAATAATGGATCTCGGAATAATGGTGACGAACGAATTGAATGAATGAGGTTAATGCTGCCTTTTGTTGGCAGGTGAAGAAGGAATTCGAATGCGTTCCAGTGGATAGCTTAGTATTACCAATTTTCGCTTTATATGTGAATCTCAACAATTTGATGAGGTTTTCGAAAATTGCAACAAAAGTACGTGCAAAATAGTTTGGTTGCAGTTGGTAGATTTTAGTTCACTTTTTTTTTAAACTCTTTCCATGCAAACGACGAACAAGGCGGTTAACGCCTCTTCTTCGTGGGTCCACATCGAGAACGGAAGTGGTTTATTGCTAACTACTGAATTAAGTTCATTTTTTTTAGAATTTAAATTTTAGCAAGCAGAAAAATAATATATTCAACTTTCCCTTTGATTCGCGATTCTTTGCAATTGTCCCAATTTTATTTTGAATTTTCTGTGACCGTTCGTCATATCGCCATCAAGTGTTTGTTTTGTCGGTGAAGCCGCTATTGTCTTAAAGAGTCCTTTCCTAAAGATAATACCGAAAGAAACTTAACACTTAATGCAACTTGACAATGTGACAACTTCGGTGCCACCTCGGGACTTGCGAAGTTGGAGCTTTAACTGTCTGCCCGCTCTTCATTAACAGAAGGAAAAGTCGTTGAAGATACTTTTTATAAAACCAATTTTTCAGGGTTTAACACAGTTTAAGGGAACTTGTCTCGTTCGGCGTGCAGCCAAGCGACAAAAAATGAAGTAAATTTGTAAATGCATGTAATAGAGGCCGAGAACAAGCAAATGATTGGGAGTCGAACAAACATTACTCCTTTTTTACAGAACCGAAACGATCATCCTCGGCTTGATTCATCAATCATAAGGGAGCGAAAAGATGTTCAATATTTTTTCGATTCTCGCCGCCACCGAAACGAACAACAAACTTTTGCGAAAAATTTGGTTTGGTGGAAAAGTACGCGATCGTTGTGGTAGTAAAAAAAGGGACGAGGAGACGCGTCATCGTCAGGATCAGGATAAAATACATAACCACGCCCCTTATCCTAGTTAAAAGGAGGAAAACCCTTAAATACACTTTTCGCACGGTGTTTTCGCATGTAAACAACGCTGATCGATACGATTATTATTATTGGCAAAGAAAAAAAAAGAAACAAACGATTCTTAAGGTACGTTTTAGTGCCTTTCGTCCTAAAAAAAAACGAAACTCTTTTTGCACGTTCGACGTCCTCGCTTTTGCAGAAAGATACGGGAGAATCGAACGAGGGGGGCGTTAACTTATAAATCATTTATTTATGCCCGTTTCGGCGACTCGACCATAACGCAACATTTGATCACGACAACGCTTCGGGATGAGGATTTTCGAGACGATACGACGAGCAAAAGGGAAACAACAAATAATGCTACCCGTACCCGTTGACAATGCGGTTGCGGCAATTATTT
This sequence comes from Hololepta plana, assembly GCA_963695495.1. NCBI lineage: Eukaryota > Metazoa > Arthropoda > Insecta > Coleoptera > Histeridae > Hololepta > Hololepta plana. Next base: position 1,300,118 of record OY968839.1, on the reverse strand, counting down.
GTCGCGTGCGTTAACGGTCGATGCATGTGCGTGTGTATTTGTGGCTCAGCGACCGTGGGATCGGTCGATCGCGAAGCGGTACAAAGCGAACCGACGAGTGCGGACGAAAGCGGTAAAGCGGATCGTTTCATTAGGGCGACGTGGGGGGCGGCGACGACGACATTAGTATAAGGCGTTAAATCGTACCCTTGAACGTAGTTGTTGCCGTCGGCCGTTTCGGCAGCCATCTTCTGCCACCTCCACCTCCTCCGCCGTCTCCGCCACTTCTTCTCCACCTCCTCCGTGTCCCTATCGTCCGTTTGTAGGTGACGGTCGCGGCGTTGCTGCTGCTGCTGCGATGGCGATATCGTCGTCGCGGTCGCTGCTGCTGCTGCTGCGGCTGTTGTCGTCGATAATAATAATCTTTGATCGCGAAGAACAACAACAAACGGTGCATCACAACACACACACTAATAATCACGCACTGGCACGCGAGACGCGGCAGACGTCAGGACACCCGTCGGGTGCCGGCCCGCCCCGCCCAGTCTCGTGACATCGCAACTAGACGGCCGCCCGCCGCACACGTCCGACATGCAGCCGTCACAACGCGCACCGACGGAATGGGAGCGGTCCTCTGGTCGGTGGTTTATCGTCACGCTTATTGCACCCGTCGTACGCGGCACGGCGCTCGCGATCCACGTCCGCACGGCGACGGCGTGCGACCGTCGTCGACCGAACCGACGACGATGTCGTCGGGGACGGCGCACGCCGGTCATTTCCCCACGTCCGCGGACGGAAAAACCGTCGACATCTAGCGGGAAAACGTCCGATTTCTTTAAATTGTCTTCGCACAATCAAACGTCAAAGAGGCAATTGTCTAAAAAACAGCAGAACGGACAAATGTTAGTGTTTACAAAGCGATTAACGCCTTGCGAAGGATTTACAAATTGTAGTTGCTTTTCACATGGTTAACATGCGAATGTTCTTGTTCTTTACGGTTTCTATCATTCTTGTAGAATTTGGACGCCGGAAAATGGGAAAAGAACAAGTATCGCCCACTGATATCGTCGCGATTTTCAAATAGTCTTCGCACAAGCAGCAGGATAAATCAGCAAAGGAGCAGGATAATTAACGAATAAATCATCTAAAAAAAGATAGGAACGGAGATTAGAATTAATTTTTCTTCGCGTTAAAAAACATACCTGAAATTGACGACTTCCGGAGGGTGAATTTTCGAATTAATTTCATTCGCCATCCGCAGATTTTCATTCATCGCCGCTAATCACAAACGGATTTTTCTTCGTTAACTTGTTGAAGTAAATTCTTGCGCTTGGAAGGAAATTCATTTGGGTCCTGTATGGTTTCTTTCTTCAAGAACTTGCACCTCGGAAAATAGAAGTAGAACAATAACGTCAGGATAAATCAACACAGGAGCGGGATAATTAATAAACCAATCATCTAAAAAAATAAAGGAACGGGGAAAGATTAGCATGAGCTACTCTTCAACAGAAATTAACAACTTCCAGAGGGCGAATTTTCGAATTAAATTTCATACGCCATCCGCAGATTTTCATTGATCGCCGCCAATCGCAACGGGATTTTTAATGGTTAACATGAGTAAATTCTTGCGGTTGGTAGGAAATTCATTTGGGTCCTTTACGGTTTGTTTCTTAAAGAACTTTGTCCTCGCAAAATAGAAGCAGCACAATAACGTCAGGATAAACCAACACAGGAGCAGGACAATTAATAAACCAATCATCTAAAAAAGAAAGGAATGGAGAAAGATTAGGATTAGTTTCTCTTCAAGTTAAAAAAGATACCAGAAATTTTCATCCATCGCCGCTAATCACAAACGGATTTTTCTTGGTTAACATGGAAGCAAATTCTTGCAATTGGAAGATACCTTTCTTGAGGAGCTTGGCCCTGGAGAAAAAAGAAGATAAAATAAAACGATCGTACACGCAATTAAAATGTAATACACATACAACTGTTTCGTTTTATTGAGACATATATATAAATCAGTCCTCTCTCATTATTAATTTGATGATCGATCATTAACAATGCCAATTCTTCTTCTTAATCTTCTTCCCTAACATCTGCTGCTTCTTCTTCATCATCATCTTCTTCTACACGACACCAAGCTCCGTGGTGAAAAGAGTATGTAGTAGTATTCGTATAAAATATTATAATTAAGTGTAAATTATTAATTGAGAAAAAACAAAATGATATTGTAATTAATTATAAATTAAGAATTAATTAAGAAAACCGGCAAATAAGTGAATTCGAAATTCGAATCGCGTACAATTTTCTTCACGTTTTGTTGGTTTGTTTTCCTCTATGATTTTCATATTTTCGGTTATCTACATCACACTATAAATGAATAATAAAATAATACATTTAGAAAATCTTAAGAACAATAATATGGTTGCTTTTCTTTCCAGTTAATTCTTATTTTCCATCTATTTCATTGTTGCTAACTTATTTCGATCGAGGGGGACACTACTATAATCATATTAAATTGCATTTACAATATTGTCGTATGTTTTATGTGATTGGTTACAAATCAAATCTTAAGGGATTATGTTTGTGTGTGAATAGATACAAAAAGCAAAAAAAGAAACATTAAATTAAAGCGCAATTGACTAAACCACAAAGTACAATAATATAAAGTTGATTGATACAAAAGAATTGTTACAATATTATGTGCTAAATCGATAGCCTATTTTCCTTTTTTAGATTAATTTCTGTGAATCTGTTGCTGCATCTTAATTGTGTGTTTAATTAAAGTTGTCGATGAATAAATAATTCTTTGATGATTTCCTTTTAACATTAATTTCATCTGTAATTGATTACTACGGAGCTATGTAGCACATTTTCATCGTCTCTTAAATAACCATTTTTGCTAATCTCTCTTCATATTTTATTATTATTCTCTGCCCGCTTGTTCATCTACTCATTTTTACCTTCACAAATTGATTTAGCTCTCGTTACTTTTCAAGTTTCTGATCTTTCTTTTTTGAAATATAATTTCAATTGAAAATTATTTGAAATAACATCTACAATATAATAATAATAATATTAATAATAATAATTAGAGTTAATAAAATATTTTTTTCTTTTCTTTTAGAAAATAATAATAATAAAACAGAAATATGCTTGCGCGCACTTTTTTCTTCCTTTCTCTCGACGCAACTCCTTATTTTAATTATTACTGCTAAAAATCATCACAATGCAAAAAAATGCATTTTTTGCAGGAATAAAATATATTCAAATATTTATACATATAATAATAATTAATAATCATTATTCTTTTACACTCGTTTTTCATGAGCAACGATCTCTGCATTTATTTACACAGAATAACTAAAAAAACTGCAACAATGAATCGAGCAGCGGTCCCGTCCTTCGGACAATTTCTTTTTCTTTTTTGAATTACTTTCAGTAATTTCTCTCCACACAAAAGTATAGAGAAAGAGGAAAATCGTGGCGATCAAAATCCGATCGCACTTTCTTTCGTTCGCTATTTATCAAAAATTAAATTCTCTCGAATTCATTGTCGCCTCGTATCTTTCGATTCTCATTTTCCATTATTATTTCTCGTACGTTCTTAGTGTCAAACCCATGCTTCCACTTTTCATTAAAAAAAAAACGATATTTATCTATGGTAATTAACAAGAAATAGCAATAACACATAATTAAATTTTGGTTAAAATTAATGTTGCCTTTGTTTCTTTTACTTTAAATTGCAACATGTGCGGACACGAAAGTCGCCCCTTAATTTTGAATTAATCGTTAATCGAGGGCAACAAATTAAGTAATTAATTATAAATGATTTTAAAAAACACAATGACATAATAATAAAAATAATAAAAACATAGCGGTCGGTCTGTTGTAACTTTCCTTTTCGCGAATTTCAAACATGAACAGAATCGCAATTTTTCTCTTCTCATTCCTTTCGTTCATTCCTCGTCTTCTCCTCGTTACAACAACGAAAAAAACACTATATAAAATACAACTCTTACACAATTTAATTTGCATTTCATTTTTGAAAAAGATAAATTTCTATCCAACAAAGCAAAAAAAAATTAATTAATAAATAAACAGTATTACAATTTCAAAACTGTAAAACAAAATGTAGTAAATTTTGAGAATATTCAACGTTTCAAAATGAAATCAACAAGTTACTTTAAAAATAATAATAATAATAAGATTAATTAATAGTAAACCAATGCAGAAAGGTATGGGGACACCATCAGCTGTTAATTTATAATAATACAATGAATGGGTTCCATTTTTTTTTTAATTTAACGGGCGAAGGCGCACACCAGGAGGCATCTTTTCTCGCTCTATGATATCTCATTTGCATTCGCATTTCTTGTTACTTTGCTCTTGTTGTTGTTAACTTATTTCTCTCGTAAATTGTTTGCTGATGACCATAACAATTTGATATATTTTTTTTTAATTATAAGGGTGCACCTGCCCACGCCCAGACACAGACGCAGGGCCACTATCATTCACTCTCACTCTCAGTCCCACCCGATGGGCCGTGCGTTTCCGTCGCTTTAGCTCCAGGTCGTGTACGAATCCTGGTACCATTGTTGATCGCCGTTTACGCCCGTCGCCCCCAGGGGCTGCTGTGCCAGTGGCTGGCTACCCCAGTTGCTCTGGTATCTGCGCTTCGATTCCCCCTGGTTTTGGTGACCCCCGTCGAACTTTCGCTTACCTAAAATCAATCGCAATCAACAATTAACACTTTCCTTTTTCCTCGTTTCACTTTACAAGTAGTAGGACTAGAGGGAAAGAAATCGGAACGCGGCGTCGCTCGAAACGAACGGGAAAAGATGTTGTTTCTGGCAATCAAAGTTCCGAATACAAAACACTCATAATTCGACGGCGTTCCGACTTCTTTTTCGTTCGACAAATAGCGGAAGACAGAGAAAGGATTGATTCGAATGCGAGGACGAGGGTACGTACTATTTGGACACAAAGAACTATCCTAAATCCACTGGCCGTAATTGACAAACATTAACTAAGCAGTGGCTAACAAAACTGTAAAAGAATCATATGCATTTGTATTAGGAACTTGTGTATTAACAAAAAAAAGGAAAAGTTCCGTCGTTCCGGACACGACAAGAACCGATACTTTTCTCGATGTCGACGGTGAGATTATTTATGGGATCGAAAAAAAATTGACGATGAGGATCGGTAATTGTTTTCCTCGTCGATGCAGACACATACCTGGTAAACTTCCCTTGGCGCGGGCCCCCCCACGAGCGGGCTGACGTGCTGCTCCACGCCCCCCTGCCGCTCCTCCCCGGCCCGCTCTGCTGGCCGAGGCCCCACGGGTTGGGGGTCCACCGGCCCGGCCACGTGCCACCACCCCACGGCCACGGCCACCCTACGTTTCGGACACGAACGAAGTGTGTGTGTTTGTGAGAGAGAGAGAAAAATGGCAAAAAAAGAAATAACACAAAATTAGCGATCGTCTGGCGATTAATGCAACGATTAAAAAATATTTAAACAAAAAGTTAAAATCAAATAAACGATTAAACAAAAAATTGAAAATAATTCAAATAATATTGTAAATAAATGTGGGAAATCGAAGTCTTTGCCTGGCCGGAGGTCGCGGCGAGGGAGAGACTTGGATTTCAAACAACAGAACACGGTTTTACGGTCTACGACATCGTCCTTTCCCTTTCTACCTTGAAGGAATCGAGAGCTTTTCATCAGGATTTTCGCCTTTTGATTCGCGAATTTTTCGCTCAATTTGGTTTATCGTTTTTTTCTTTTTTGAAAAAAAAAAGGATCACAGATTCTTCAAGGAAAAGGAATGATATAACACGTGAAGGTTATTAATCTTCGACGAATCACAAAGTGAACGTTTGACTTATTTCGCTAATTGCACAATTTGAACATTGATTAATAAGCAAATTAAGACAAATGTAAAACAAATAATAATTAATAACGTAACAAATACGTATATAAGCGAACAGAAAATCTTTGAAAGTCATCGATTCTAATTAACAATAAATCGATCGTATCGCGAGTAACAACATTTCGGGCGTCGAAACTTTGTACGATACGAATTTGATGTTAATTAGAATTGAATATATAATTAATTAATTATGCACATTAATACCTGTGTTAATGCGTTATTGGGTTCGAAGGATTCGCACTGGATCTTTAAAGGTAAATCGAAAGCGGGAATAAATTCGTTTGGGCGAGCTATTTAAATTTAAATTAACATACAACTTATCACCTTGTCTAAAAACAACTTAATCTCTTAAGAATGCTTCCGCGACATGGATTAAGATGCCAAATGTTAAATTTCTCGCCCGGGGAAGACAGTTTAAACGAGGATATTGGTCTTAAGACGGTGGGGATCGATGGTTTTTTGTATGATTCGGGAATCGCTCAGACCTAGCGATTCTCAAGTTTATTCTGTTCTTTCGTTTGAAAAAAAAATATTAAAAGAAACAAAACGAAACGGAACGTCTGGTAGAAAGGGCAATGTGAACAAACCTGTGTCCCGCTGTTCACTTCGAAGTACACACTGGTAGAATTCAAAGTGCTTGTATCCTCCAGTTCCTAAGTGTCAACATGATAATGTTAAAAATCCAAAAAAATTATATGCCTATTATGGCAACACTTAGCACTGGGTGCATTAATTTATGACACTATTCTCGTCTTAATCAATCTATAAACGTATCGGTGGACGCAGCAAATTCCATCATACGATTTTAACAAAGTTTGATATCGAAAACAAGTAATAGACTGAATCGCTCGATCGCATGATGAAATCTGCAGGGTCCGTGAATCGTCGACTGCGGAGACGGGGCTCTAGAAAGGGTTATCCAAAAAGAAACAATTATCAATAAAATAACAAGTAGTAGTCGCTTAAAAAAGCTCTTTGACTACTACAAACATCAAAACACGTTGAACATGATCGGTGCAATTAATTCAAAAGCGTTTCTCCCTTCGATAATTGCACGTCGACATAAAATTATAATAAACTACTTGGCTGAAGCAAAAAAAAGCAAAAAGCGTCATATATATTAAAAAAAAGCTGGTACTAATCCAAAAAAAAATCAAAAGAAAGCGTTAATCTATAAAGCGTTAAATCAAAAGCGCAAAAATTAATGTATTAATTTAAAATGAATGTAATCGATTTTTCGTTAATAATAAATAAATAAAATAAAGTGGTGACAATAGTAGTGAGAACTCTTAAAATGGTATTAATTGATAACCAAAAAAGGTGATCGTTTTGTTGTATGAAAATGATGCTTTCCAACGAAAAAAAAATCGGTGGCCCGAAGGCGTTATTCTTGATGATAATAAAATTAAAAAAATGCGGCACGCGGACACACAAAAATGAATTTCGTATATAACAAACATGGAACATAACAAAGAACAAGAAGCTGCGCCTCTAAGAATTGTGTAATTGAACCAATAAAAATAAATTGCGAATTCCAAAATATTTTGTAGAAGCAAAATAAATATAAACTTTCTTGTTAGTTCTTTGAACAATTAAATTTCCACAAGTAGCGGCGGTGGATGTTTTCCCTATTTTTTTTTGCTATCGATGATGCTCGTCGTTGCCGTCGCCCCCCAAAGAAAAATTACATTTTGGATAACCCTGCAACTTTCTTAGAGCGCATCATATCTGAGCCAGCCCCCCATTTCGCTTTTTTTAACGTCTCTCGTTTTAACATTCATCTCTGCCGGCTCTCAGAAGAGTGTGTCTTCTTCCACCGCGTTCTCATTCCTTTCACCTCCTATCATTATCATCAACAAATCATCGTTAACATTTTCTTGCAATTGATAATTGGCGATTGACTCGTCGCTTTTCCCGGCGGCGCTTACCTAAATCTCCCTTCTTTTCAATCATTTCCGTTTTACTTTTTGAAAGCCTCATATTGGCTCAGATATGATGGTGTTTGAATGTGGCCAGTGTTTCATTACTATCTGCACGTTAATTTGCGACTTATTTCGTTTAAGTTAGTAGTTTTTTTTTTTCGTTTGGTCGACTGCATGCAAAAGAAAAACGGAAAGACAAGAGAAAAATAATGTTAAGGTCGAGGTGAGTAGTGAGAGAGCACAGGCAAAAGATTCCTTCTTTCTTGTTCAATTAATTTGTTTAGTTTTTAATTGTTGTTAATCCTGTTAGTGTTTAGCCGCGTTTTGTTAGTACGCCAACACTGGAACCACAATCAAACCACCGCATGTCGAAAATTAAAAAAATAAAATAAATTCTATGATAAATCCTTAAGAGAGAGAGAGAGAGAGAGAGAGAGCGAGAAAAATCTAATTGAATTTTCTTTTCAACTTTTCTGGTTTGCTTTTTTTTGTAAATTTAAATAAGGCCACCCACCGATTGTGGCTGCCGGCCTCTCCCTCGGGTTTGCGGCGGCGCCGGCGGGTAATCATAATAGTAATCTTCGTACCGGAAATAGTCGTCATAATAGGGATCACTGTAGCCGCCTCGATAATCACCGTACCCGTAATAGTCGTAATCATAATCTATAAAAACATAGAATAACAATATTCCCAAATAATAATTTAGCCTTCTAAAAAACAATTAGAGACAGAGAGGAAGAGAAATTCAATTAAAAATCATTCTAATCCAAAGTTCTTAATAATCAAAGGTCCTTTCTCTTCCATTTCAAATTGGGGTGATTGTTCGCATTATAATCATATAAATTACTTCTACTAATTAGCATGCCGGGAAAAGAGTCAAGTAACGATTCTCTCGTCGAATCATATCCTTTAGTCTTTTCTTAAACTCATATACGTCTTTCAAAATCAAATCAAAATAAAACACTATTCTTTCCATTCAATAAAGAAAATGGATCGTTTCGGAATAAATAAATAAATTCCTGTTTTTTTTTTCTAGCCTATTTTCTTGATTCCCCAACCCTACACCAACCAACAGCAGTGAGTACTTACCGGCGCTCCTGACTGCAAAAAGCAACACAATCATATTGTATGTGTGTGCGCTTTTAATTTTCATAATTTCAATTTTAAATTACACATACAAGTAACAATGGTGGGGAATTAAATATTAAGGCAGATATAACGATAACGATTAAAAACACATGCAAAATGTTAAAGGATTAGAGAAGAGAGTAAAATTATGAGATCAAATATTCGAGCGCGTGCAAATTGAAATTACAACTAGAATCAAAACAAGTTTCAAAAAAATAATTAACAAATAATAATGCTGTTATAACACTAAGTATAAAGATGCCCATTTGCCTGCGGTGCCCCCAGCATTGCGTGTCCTTTCCTCATATACTTTCTACTCATTTATATTTTACTAAAAAAAAACTAATTAAATTTGGATTAATTTACCAAAAAAAAACTTCCCCCTGAGTTAAATGATTACATCTCAAAATCGTATTTCAACGAAATTGGTAAATAAAAACCTCTAATGAATTGCTAATAACCGCATGAAAATAAAACGTAACAATATTAGCGATCAGACCTGGAATAAACTGGCACATTATTTACGTTTAAAAAAATCGAAAATTTTCGTTGTTGTGAATAATTTAAATTTCCCGTTAAAAAAAAAACAAGAAGCGCTTCCATATGCGATAATCGGATTAAATAAATGTGTTAGTCGGGTTAATGAAATGTAATTTAGCTCGTGATTAGTTTTAGGAAATGAAATAAAAATAATCAAAATTTCCGAACGGTTAATTCGATCATTATCTAATTCAGAATTGAATGCGCATTTCACGCTGACTTTCGTTTTCAATGCAAGATTTCTCTTTATGCAGGTACGAATTTACAATTTCGCTTTACACTACGCCTTCCTACCGCCATGGAACGTTTTCGTAAATCGAAAAGATTCCAATATCGATCAAAATCGCCCACAACCACGTGTTGTTTTAAATCAACAATATCTACTAAATTACGATTATGCGGCTTTGTAAATTTGTACCTGAGAATCTTGACGATAATCCTTTTCTAAAATCAAACGAAGAAATTATTCTTCTACATAAAAAAAGAGACTGTAATCTGAATTAGTGTCAGAATAGTTACTTGACTAAACAAGCAGACTAAACAAGGACAATTTTTGCCTGGTTATTATCATAATAACGTTTAGAAACAATATCGTTGTTGTTGTTGAACAAGAAAACGTTTTGCACTGTAGAAATAACAAAAACATGGTACGCAAAATAATGTTCGCACTCACCATAATCGCCGCGGCCCATGGGTCCACGCATGCCGCCGCTACTGCTTCGCGGTCCTTGCCCCGGTGGTCCTCTTAAAGGCATACCGCCGGGCATCATTCTAATAACGATTGGATAAAAGGATCGAACGATAGCAAAAATCAATTAGTAATCGATTCTTTCACGAAAAATTGGTTCGATCGGATGTAAACGTACCCGCCACGAACTTGCATCATTTGCATCATGCGTCTTTCGCGCGCTCGAAGAATCTCCTCTTTCTTCTTCTTGTCGGACGGAGGTTTCGCTAAAGACACTTCGATGTTCGAGCCGCCCATCTCTTTCCCATCTAACTCTTCCATTGCCTACAACAACAATGAAATGGTAAACGATCTGATCGTGCTCGCAATCGATAAACATTAACAAGTTATTGAACTGATTATAACTGAATTACTTTAACGGCATTCTCTCTGTCCTCGAAATGTATGAACGCGTAATCCTTGATCTTCTTCACCCGTTCCACTTTGCCGAAATTCTCGAAGGCCTCTTTCAATTTCTCTTCCGATATCTCTTGCGTTAGATTCCGCACGTACAACACTTTCACTTTCGACATCGTCTGCTCGTCGGGCTCCTCCTGCGGATCCGCCCAATCGACGATGATGTCGCAGCCCCACACCTTGATTCGCCCCGTGCCCAAACGTCGCTTGGCGAGCGAGGCCGCCTTGTGCGACTCGTACTCGAGGAAGCAGAAGCCGCGGTTCTTCTTCTTGTCGTCCGGCGAACTGTAGATGATCACCTCCATCAGGCCGGCTGTCCATTGTGTCCCCGAGGAAGATCGATGGGTTGGTTGAAGAGAGAGAGAGAGAGAGAGAAAATAAAATGCAATTATTAGTTTCCTTTGTCGCTTTAACCGCATCTAAATGCGTGTTTTGCTTTAGCATCGACTTGTATTGTTGCTGCTGTCGGGGCGCCAAAGTCCATTGCGCTGCATCCGTCCTCGAAGTCTTTTGCTTCTGAAGACGCACGCTGAAACGGTTTTCTTTTGTTGTCGCTTGTTTTAACCACAACGGCATTGGACCTTGCTACCCTTTCGCATGCTTGTAGCGGCCCTGCCCTACCCGTTATTGCTCAGGCGCAGACTAACGCATTCCAGTGAGGGATTTTTGATTCGAATAAATATAAAGGGTTTGAAATTGTCTTTTTTTTTCGTTTTTTTTTTGTTCAAACTTACGTGCATGTTTGGAAAATTCTTCGAAGAGATCGTCTCGATCCCGGTTCTTTGGTATATAGCCGACAAATAAACGATGATTGTTATAAGATATGGTAACACCAATCTTTTTGCCTTTTCGTATTTCATAATCATTCAGCTGCAAGAACATCATGGAAGGGTAGCCAATTATGCCTTGGGCAAAAGGGTAGGGTGGTGTTGGGGGGGTTGGCAAGGGGGAAAATAATAATATACGATTGATTGTCGAATTTGCGTCTCAAATTGCGACAAATCAATCCCATTTTGCTCTCGTCTTCTTTCAAATCTAATAATATGTATATATATAAAATGGGGGGCCAATGGGGGGATAGGACTGAGCCCGGCAGCCGGCCGCCACTAACTACTGATGGCACTTTACCTGTTAATTTACCGAACTCTTCCAGTATCTCCTCTTTGCCTTTAGACTTTGGTATGTTGCCCACAAAAAGCCGAAGGTTCGGAACGCTAATGTTAATTTTCAGTGTCTTGCCGGTTTTGATTTCGTGATTATCGAGCTGTGGGTCAAAGAATAAAAAAATATTCCAGAATTTTGTTCAACCATAATCAAAAAATAATAATAAAAAAGAAATAGAAAAAAAAACAAAATAAATTAAGAGCTTAATAACGTGTATCGTCTGAACGTTTCAATAAAGAAATAAAATTTCGTTTCCAAAAATGAATAATAATCGATTTGAAAATAGCAGACATAATTTTGTATGCAAACAAAGCTACTCCCAAAACAAAACGGGCATGCCTTCGAATGATTTCAAAGATTAAATCAAAAATTAAATTGGGGTCCCGTAAAATCGATGCCCGTGGATCTGTCTGGATCTCAATCACTGGTAACACCGCTACATTCTCAAAAAGAAAAAATAATAATAATACCAACACCTGCTACTAATAAAAATTGAACAAGATTATTATTAGAGAATTAATAATAAAATTGTGTGTGTAATAATTTAGAAACAGCTCTTGTTCTCTCGTAATCTCACTCTCTCTTCTCGATCGTTCGTGTACAATATTTTAATTTTGCCCCCTTTGTGTGCAAAGAGGAGACCTGCAAAAGAAAAACTCCAAACCAACATTGTATGTCGAAAAAATTTATATAAATAAATAAATCACCAAGAACTTCTGTCTAAAAAAATATATATATAGTTCGAAAGGCACGGGAATTTTGCGTGCCAAATGTAAACGTATACATAGAGTTAAGATAAATTTTTCCGTTCAAAAAAAATTTCAAATTCACTTTTAGTCGTTTCGTTTCAACGTGAATTTTGTCATCGTCAATGGGCTCTGATGAAGGAGTTATAAAGCTACGAGGGAGAAAAAGAAGTATGCTCCGTAGTCAGAGCCGCTGCAACAAAATTATAAAAAAAAATTCAATTGCCGGCTGTGACAACAGTTGGCACACATCACTATAATAAATAACAGAGAATGCCAATTAGAAAATTGTGAGATTTAAGTAACAGTTACGAGGTATAAAATAATAATAATATAAAGCGATAATATCTAAACGCCTTCAGGAGACACAAACGTTAACTCGCAAAATCGTCATTTGCAAACATTTGTGTCGCTGAGGACGCATTCGTAAATATGTTTCACATTTAAGAAATCTTCAAGTACCTTTTTCTCTTAATCGTTTCGTTAAAGCTTTGTGAAACACAATTAAATGATCATTAGCAATGGAGGAACGAATTAAAAATTGTGACAAAATTTCTAAACGTCTTTTGAAAAATAATCTCTACACTAACTTTTTAAATAAATAACGAAACTTTCAAAATATACAGCAAACTACACAAGTTGATCCCTAAGAACTCACCACTAAAGCAAAAAACTTAATTTCAAAAACAAAATTTCGATTAATTCACATTGCCGCTCATCCTAATCATTCGTTCTAAACTATATAACGATTTAAGTGTTAATCTTTTTTGTTTGATAAAGAATGATCAATTTAATTCCTTTAATCACTGATTAAGTTCGCTAATCACTAACAAAGTTACCCGTCTTACCTTCTGCACGGCCAGTTGAGCTGCATCGCGCGTAGTAAATGTCACAAACGCATACCCTCTATTTGTTCCCGTCATTGGATCCATCATCAATCGCAAATCCCAAATCGTTCCGCACTCCTCGAACAACGGAATCAATTCGTCCTCGTACATATCTTTCGGTATTTTGCCACAGAACACTTCGCAACCTGTACCTGGCGGTGAACCGTCCCATCCAGGCGGAGGACCACCGTATTTTCTTTGTCCTAAAACAGAATAAAATGCATTAGACCCGAACTCTTTTTACAAATAAATGTGTGTCGCTGATCAGTGACGACATCGCCGACTAACCTGTAGTTACGTCTAACGTATAGCCGGTCCTGTCCAAAATCTGTTTGATTTTCTCCTCGTCCGGCCCTTTGACCGTTGGCGGAGCGGGCGTCGTCGCGCCCTGACTCGAACCTGCCCTACTCTTTTGCCTATACGTTTTCATAACGCCGCACAAATAAGCCGATTTGTTGGAGACATGTTCTAAATTCGAATCGAGGAATTGTCCGAGCACGTTCAGCGCGCCATCGGCGGGAAACTCTTTGAGCGCGTCCAAGGCCCTTTCGTCCAAATCTACGTGCGCTAATTTACCAGTCTTGTATATTTCATCTAATTTGACCGCTACTTTTTCATCGAGGCCATATTCTATTAGTTTATGATAGTCTTCAGTTCTCTCAGTTTCTGGATCGATCTTCATTGATTCTTCTGCTAATACTTCACCATTACCTTCTGCCATAGCTAAAACAAAAAAGAGATTCACGTCACGCATTAATCATTTACAAACCAATTGGAAAAATTCATTAACCTAATAACATGAGTAGCACTGAGTGGAAAGAAGATGATACATTACCTAACAACTACATTCAGATCCGTTTACTTCGATAGTGTGATTGGTTTGCGTGTATGTTAATGTTGTTGTTATTGATAATGAATTTTTTGTGTGTGTTTATTTACGTGCTCCTTCAAAATACGCCGCCGAAATCGCTCGTTATATTTGATAGAAGAGGAATCATGCGCATTATTTAACGATATGTGTATATACACAAATGTATCCTACCCTACAAAAGCCGGTATTAGTTATAAGAATGCAGTAGAAGACAAATAAAAAACGATAGTAAACAACCGCAAAACAAAAAGTTGAATGCTCAAAACGAATTTTTGGCAAAGGGATTCTCACAAGGACGATATAACCAATAAATGAACACATCAAGTGCAATTAAAATAGAAACAAAAAGATGCATGGGGGAGATGTGTGCGTGAATTAGCAAATGATATTATCGCATTTTAAGCAACGATCGAGTAAACGAACAGAGCTATTACAATTAAATTACTACGTGCAAAATTTACGTCTCTTTTCGTACTATTATGATACGACTTACGTTTACAAACGAACCGCTCGTGAAAAAGTACGGTTACGGTTTTTGTGGAAAAAAAATTAACTCTAATTTGCAAACGTACCTCTTCAATTTGTTATTTAGATGGTAAATTTTTCATAAAATATTTAATGGACATTACGAAAAAAAATATGGCGGCGTTTCTCAATAACACTAACCACTACTACGACGACGTCCAACGTCAACGCGATCAACTAAAAAAGTTCGTTCAAGGGGTTTACAAAATGACGCGCAAGGGTTTAGCCTCGAACCCGATGCGCAAAATTATATATTCGCAGGAATGCAATCGCAATTTCGAAAAAAAGGAAAAAAAAAGTGGTAATACAAAAAGAGACGAGGAATTCGCGAAAACGTCGCATTAATGAAATCGTTGCCGATTGGATTTCCGAAATGGCGAGACGGGCGCGAATTTCTAATAAGATTTAGTCCGGGGAGAGAAAAAAAGCGGGCGCGAGGAAATTCAAAAAAAAGATAAAGTGAAAAACGAAAATCGCCCCACTACATGCACGACGTTGTTACGTTACGATGACTCTCTTATTTTTTTTGCGTACTTATTAAATGCATATTTAATTAACTTACCACTTGAATATGAACCGACGACACTAATTGTCACAATTATATAAATAACTTTTTTGCAATAACCAAACAATGGCAGAGAGACGTCCTTTTTTGTTTTCGCAAAAAAAAAACACTCCAACTTAATACACAATTAACAATCACAACAGAAACGTTCCTCTTTTTAAATATAGTCCTTACGAATTAATAACTGATAACAAACATTTAAAATAACTTTAAATTATCCTTTGGAGCGTTGCAACTTGTAAAAAACAAAAATTGATCGACGACGATGCAAAATAACATTCAATTTCAAATAGCAATAATAATATTAAAAAAGAAAACACAACACACTTAAAAATAAAAACTAAGGCACGAGAAAGGGAAAACGTTGAAAAAAAAGACGCCGTGAAAAAAACTACGATAAACAAAAACAAAACAGAAGATAATATTAAAAAACTTAAATTTAGTTTCCGCAAATTAAAAACTTTTGTTACGTCGAAAACTTCCTTCGATTAGAATTTTGGTTGTTGTTGATTGGAAAAATGATATTTTTTTGTGTATAATTTTGGTGTAGTATAGTACCGACTCCCGCGGCGAAATGCAATGTGCACTCTGCAGATTCCGTTGTTTTGCAAGCCGTCTGGCCGGCGCGTCACTTGCATTCGCAGAGCGGACTTTCTTGCGTGTGTGTGTGTTTGCGCTCGACGTCGACGTTACTCATGCGCTCGGTAACCCCTTTTGCATTTTTCTTTTCACATTTCATTTACTCCTCTCTCTTTCGCTCGCTCGCGTCCAGCGATTCTCGTTATTATTACGTATTTTAATATTAAATACACGTTTTTCCTTCTTCTCGTCGTCGTTTATTATTTTATTTCTTTTCTAAAGTTGTTCCGAACAACATTCGCAAAACCAGTCTTGCAAACTTGCCGCGCAATCTCTCGCTCGCGCTCTCGCCCGTTAACAAGTTTTCTCTTTTCTTCACCGGTGCGTTCCTTCCTCTATATTTGCCCAACTTTTGTTTCGCCTTTCTTCTTCTCTTCATTATTCGCATACTTTTCTGTTGCCGAGAGCGCGAATATCGTGCGTGAGTGAGCGAGAGGAATATTAACGAACGTCCGACTTCGGCGAGTCCGTTTTGCGCGCCTTTTTCGCCATCTTCGGCGCGCTGCAACGGGCGACTCAACGCAGAGGAGGAGATGAAAATAATTCGCGAATGGGGAACGGAACAGCAGGAGGAACTATTATAATGGCAATCTGTTAAACCTTCCGTCTGCTCCGTTTCCTTTCCGTTCGCGTACAAAGCCAACGGCATTAGAAAACTCTTTCGCGTTCATTGTTCGATCCCAAGAGGTTCCGATTGACGTTAGTTTAACGCAGAAGTATCCAAAACAAACCGATTCCTTTTGGAAACTCTTCGGCCTCGACGTTTAACACTCGTTGCTCACCGAGGAAATGGAAAAACTGAAGGAAAACTTCGGAGCGGGAATCGCTAAAGCAGAATTGATCGCTCGCGGCGATTAATTTTCGCGCACCTTGTTCTATTATTACCGCACCGAGATCGTTTTCGGTCGCTGCGAAAACGGTTATTTTTAAATTGAACGTGCGAATATTTTCGTACGCGTCGCTGAGTCATCCGTGCGAAAGCAAAAAGACGTGGAGCGTCTTAATCCCGCGTACTTTCTCGCAAATTTTCGCATTCGCTCTCGATTTCGTCCGGGCGACGATGAATAAAGTCGCGGACGGTTTTTCGGGGCCGTTAGGAGGGACAAAAGGAAACACCTTGTCACCGACTGTCTTTCGCCATTGCGCGATCGACTTTCGTTGTTGTTGTCGTGAATTTCGGTTGCTTTTTTGGCAAGTGTTCCTCGCAAAAAAATTAAATCGGAAAAGGGAGAGAAAAGAATCGACCGAAGAAGACCTTATTATTAACGTATATATGCAGAAGTAGCAGCTGGTTACTTAACAGTTTTAATAACGAAAGAATGGAACGCGATGCTGAGGAGACGAAGAGCGTTCTCTTTGTCTCATTCGGTGGTTGCGTCTCTCTTACACTCTCTCGTTCGCCCTTCGATTCAACGTTTTCCATTTCGGTCTTCGGCGTAGCGGTGCGACCACCACCACCAACGAACAAAAAAATAAAGAAGGAAGAAACCAGTTCTCCACGAGAGAAAGAGATCTTTTCTCCAACCGCCTCCGCCCCACCTTTTCATCGAAATGGAACGACACAAAAGAGCTCGGCGAATATGTTCCTCAGCTCTCAACGACGCGATGCAAAAAACGAGAAGGAAAGAGATCGCCGTTCGTGCTTCGTCGCGGAGAGAACGACGAGAGGATCGAAGGCGAAGGAACCGCGTCGCAAGAATGGAAACCGGGCGACGACGACGACGACGACGATCAAGTAAAACCTGTTCGTCGGTTTGGCGGGAACGAGCCTCTCTATTCACGTCGGTAGTTTTTTGTACGAAGAAGACTCGCACGATGATGATGATGAATGATATATTACAAAAGAAAGGAACGGGGCTCGCAAATATTTTTTTTAATTCCTTTTCGTTTGTTGTTCTGCGTACAGGCGAACGTGCGAAATATTTAATTCGGATGCGACCTGCTTTCGCGTGAGAGCGATTCAACGTACGTTCTCATCGTGGCGCAAATAGAAGGGACGAAGGAGACAGGTCACAAACTAATTTTTCTTTTCATCTCGTCGCGAATATAAAAGATGAATGGGCCGAATATGGAGGAACCGTCCGTTTCGCAGATTTTGTTTCCGTTCGTTCTTTTTTTCCTTTTTATAAACATTTTGTTATCTCATCATCAAAGAAGAAACAACGAGAATCCAATTGCTGGTAAATGGCATCGAATTTTCTCAAGCTGCTCAAACTTATTAACAAAAAAATACAATTTCGCATCTTTTTGCGCGAAATAATAGGGGAATCCGAAATTCGTTTACTGACCGAATTAAATTCGCACGGCGCGACTATTTTCAACGTTTCAGTTGCAATTGTGCCAATAACAACTTGAGCCTCCTCGCGATTATATTATTACGTTGCGCTAAAAGAAACCGCCGCTTATTTGCAATTTCGACGAAGCGAATATCGATTTTTGCACGCTCGTTTGGTCTCATTTTGAAGGTTCCACTATGACGAGTTTAGCAATTTCTGTTTCGTTAGCGATCGATCAATTTTTGATGGTTGAAAACGATTTCGAAGTCACGATTGACCCAAAATTATTCCTTCGTGCCTCATACGCGATTGTAACAAAGGAAAGACAGCGGAATGCCATCGAAATAAATTAAGGAATCGAGCTCCGAATTAAGTCCGGACCTAGTGCCCAAAGGACTCCCACTTGTTCCACTCAATGCGGCATTCCTTTGGCGAAAAGTGATCAACGAAGTCAAAATCTCGGTTGTCAAGTTCTTCGACTCGCTGATCACGGAATTCTGCGAGAAAATGGCAAAATTTGCGCTATTGTCTTTAAAATATTGTTTGTCTTCCATAGTGACGGCAATTTTTTTGAGGACAATCTTCTTCTCGCTTATTCGCGAGTTTCGGCTCTTTGTTGTCGCAGGTGAACACTGAAAATAGTTCGACTCCGTTACAATCAGGTGCGAAACTATAACCGGAGAAGCCGTGGAGACTCGTTTATCAGTTATTTTCGTGGCGTGAAAAGTTATTTTCGCATCGGTCCGCAACACGATGATTGACGTCCACGCCGACATTGTTTCGCAATTTTTGAATTTGCCATCTCGACCAGCGATTGCTGAAATGTCGTGGAAACTTGTTTTGTCGCGCTTTAACAGTTAAAGAGACTCTTGGCATCGAAAAAAAAAAGCCATTAAAACTTAAATTCTCTTCATTAGTGTTGGACTTCTATTAGATGAGCCTTGGGTTAAGAAGCACCTTAAAGAAGTTTCTCTTTTTATTTATTTAATGACGAAAAGGGCCGAAATCAACTGAAACCGAAATCCTCTCCTAACCATCATCGGTATTATATGCACATGTGGTGGACGTTGAATGGGAAACAGCTCTTTTAAATGTCGAAGCAAGAAAAAAAGATTTTTTAGCAAACGAAAAAAAGAAATAACAAAGAGAAAAAGGGTTCTTCATCTTCCACCTTTTAAACCGAAAACAAGTTCAACGGATAAACTGCCCTCGAATTTAACACTCTTTCTTTATCCCTTTCTGTCCTCTCCAGCATCTTATAGAGCTGAAGCAAGATGAACATTGAAGGTAATTTAAATTTTATGCCGTTTAACGTGAGAGTAAAGTATAATTTTCAAAAGACAAAAAACAAAAAAGGTAAAGTTAATCGATCCTTCGATTAACCAACAAATTGTAATTTTAAACAGGAACAAGGAGTTGATTACTTAATTTCCCATTTAGACGAAGCTCCCAATAAAAATCGTATTTAACGTCTTTTTATTTTCGTCTGGTTTAGGCCGTTAAATTACGTTAAACAATAAACTTTCACCGTGTAAATGACCGCTTTTCATTAAAAAAAAAACCTCGTTTCATTTCGAATATGGGTCAGCCAACTGTTATGTTCTTTAATTTTCTTGAATTTTTTCGTTAAGTTTTTCGGTTGAGAATTCGACATCGAAACGCCGGAAGTACTTTGAAGAAAGGCAACAATGAACAAAAACTTTCTTTTCCGTCATAGATAAATTTGTAAAGCTCGTCCATATTCTAAAAAGTGACGCCAGATATTTAAATCTTTGATTCCCTTTGACAGAATTCGTTTCCTTGGAAGAATTCCGTTGGTTTGTATCCGTTTTGTTTTGCAATTTCAACCCCTTTAACAATTCCAAATATTAGGTTATCCTAAAAGAAATTCCAGCGAAACAAAGTTTATTGCGAAAACAATAATGCAAAATGCAAATCCAAGAAATATTCGCCTTTTATTATTGGTGACTTTTTGCCATTTTCTCGCAGAATTCCCTGATTAGCGAGTCGAAGAACTTGACAACCGAGATTTTGACTTCGTTGATCACTTTTCGCCAAAGGAATGCCGCATTGAGAGGAACAAGTGAGAGTCCTTTGGGCACTAGGTCCGGACTTGATGGCGAATGAGGACACATCCTCGGAGTCCGATTCGTTAATCTATTGCAGCGCGATTTGCACAAATTTCGATGGAATTCCGCTGTCGTTCCTTTGTTACAATCGCGTATGAGGCACGAAGGAATAATTTTGGGTCAATCGTGACTTCGAAATCGTTTTCAACCATCAAAAATTGATCGATCCCTAACGAAACAGAAATGGCTAAAGTCGTCATAGTGGAACCTTCAAAATGAGACCAAGCGAACAAAATGCAAATAAGCAAAGCGGCGATTTGATGGCGCGAACCTGACACTTTTGATACGAACATTTCCGCAGCTCGTCAAATTTGTAATTCAATTATTCCCTCTTGGTCCCGATTTTTAAATAACTCGGTGATTGTTATACTTCTTTAGTTTCGCCCGTAAATGGCTGGTGGCCTACGAGTAACGTATCGACCACTTGTTGACGACGATGCGCCTAACGCGTTCGCAGGTGGGGAGGTCAAGCGTAGAATAACAAAGATGACTGACTAAGCCATGGGTGGGTTGGGCTCTTTAACGAAGTGAGTAATAACAACAAGACCAAAAGAAAAAAAAAACATAAACTTCGGCGTTTACAAGAAGTCGAAGAAGTTTACCCACCGAGAGATCGACTTCGAGAGGCTATGTGTTTGTGATTAGTACATCGTTTGTGTTTGTTCTCTTTCGTTAATGCTAAAGATGTGGCGTTTTCTGGCGACATTGCTCGCTACCGTAGCATTAATTTTGGGCGTAGCGTTCGCCCAGTTCGAATGGCAATCGCGCGACGCTTTCGACGAGATCCGACACCGTTTGGACAAAGTCAACAAGGACAATTGCCCGATACAGCATTTGGGCGATCTCTATCTGCCCGAGAACTCCGTCTCCCACCTGCCCGACATCAAAGACATCAACATCAATCCGGTGTTCCCGAATCGTACCACGTTGTTGCACTTGCACAACATCGCCTTGACGCGCGCCTTCTATTGGAGCTACATCCTACAGAGTCGCTTCATACGGCCGGCGATCAACGACACGTACGACCCGGGCATGATGTATTATTTCCTCTCGACGGTCGCCGACGTCTCGACGAATCCGAACGTGAACGCGTCGGCCATCTATTTCGCGCCGAACTCGTCCTACTCGCCGTCGTACAAAGGCTTCTTCAACAAGACGTTCCCGCGATTCGCGCCGCGCACGTACCGCGAGGACGATTTCAACGATCCGATCCACTTGGAGCGCATATCGACGTTGAACACGTTCGTCGTGCAAGACTTGGGCGCGGTCAAGGTGAACACGAGCAGCGATTACACGTCCGACCATTTTCGCATCAACGAGTGGTACAAGAAATGGCTGCCGGACTTCGTCGTCGGGCGACACGACACGAAGACGACGTACCAAGTGGAGATACGATACGCGAACAACACGAACGAGACGTTCACGTTCCACGGACCGCCCGGCGCCGACGAGATACCGGGGCCGGTGAAGTTCACGCGACCGTACTTCGACTGCGGCCGGTCGAATCGTTGGCTTGTCGCCGCCGTCGTGCCGATCGCCGACATCTATCCGCGGCACACCGGGTTCAGGCACATCGAGTTCCCGACGTAAGAGGCGTTCGTTAGCGCGATGCGATTCGATCGGCGATTTAATCGCGAATTCTTAACTTAGGTACACGGCCGTGTCGGTGGTCGAGATGGATTTCGATAGGATCGACATCAATCAGTGCCCGAAAGCGATGGGCAACAGCGGGCCTAACATGTTCGCCGACACCGCCCGATGCAAGAAGGAAACGACGGACGTAAGCTAAAAACGAAAGAAAAGCGAACGGTTATTATTGACGAAATAACGATTTCTTTTACCAGTGCGAACCTATCCACGGCTGGGGCTTCCGCCGAGGCGGCTATCAGTGCCGTTGTCGACCGGGTTGGCGGTTGCCGATGCAAGTGCGCACGCCGTTCTTGGGCGAGATCATCGAAAGGGCGTCGAACGAGCAATACTACAGCATGTTCGATTGTCTGAAGATCGGATGTAAGTCCAATGCGAAACGATCGATCGCTCTCGATTCCAATCTAATTGTTCCGTAGGGATCCAAAAGTTGCCGGTGAAATGGGAGAAAGCGGATCCGTTGTTGCGCGAGCAAATCCTCGATCGCCATCCGGAGTACAAGAGTCGCGTCCGCGGGCCGGCGGCGTTGACGAGCAAACGACCGAACGTGCATCGCATGCTAGAGTTCATATTGGGCATGAACAAGGACAATTGCCGCGATTACAAACGGGCTGATCTCGAATTGCCCGGCGACGTGCAGCACGGCGCCGAAGAGTATTTCGTGAACGAGGCGAAAATGGCCGTGCGTTTGGCCAACTTCCTGAGCGCCTTCTTGCAAATCTCCGATCCGAAGGAGGTGTTCGCCGGTAAACGCGTCACTGAAAAGCCGCTGACCGAGGACCAAATGATCGCCGAAACGTTGGCCCTAGTGATGGGCAACAGTCGCATCTGGTCGGCGGGCATGTATTGGGAACGGAACAAGTTCACCAATCGCACGTACTTCGCCCCGTACGCCTACAAGACGCTGAACACGCGCAAATACAACGTCGAGGATTTGGCGCGATTGAATAAGACCGAGGAGATCTATACGAATCAACGGTTCTACAAGTTCCTGCGGCAACGTTGGCTGACGAACTTCGACAGTTTGGAGAAGTACTACATGAAAATCAAGATGCGTTTCAACGAAACCGGCGAGACGATGCGCAAATTCGAACATTATCCGAACTATTATCGGGCGGCGAAACTCGAGCACGGTTATTGGATGAAACCGTATTACGATTGTTACGGCAAGTTCCCGATGTGGAAGATCAAATACGCGGCGCCGTTCTTCGGATGGGACAGTTTACGTGCCAAATTGGAATTCAAGTAAGTCCGCCTTCGTTCTTTGTTACCACCGAATAACAACGACCGTCCGTTTCTTGCAGAGGTGCGATCACCGTGACGATGGACTTGCTAAAATTAGATATTAATCAATGCGAGGACAAGTATTACGTGCCGAACAAGTTTCAAGGGACGAACAAGTGCGACGAGAGGACGTCTTACGTAAGATTTTAACATCTAACTTTTGCTGAAATAATCAATTCACTTGCGAATGATCGTTTTTCTTTTCATATCAGTGCGTACCCATTTTGGGAAGAGGCTTCGATTCCGGCGGTTACAAGTGCGAATGTAAGCAAGGTTACGAATATCCGTTCGAGGATATGATCACTTATTACGATGGGCAATTGGTCGAAGCGGAATTCACCAACTTGGTCGACAACAATCGGACGCGTTTTAATATGTTCAAATGCCGTTTGGCCGGTGCGAGTTCAATCGATACGAACGTCTTGTTGATGATGTTAACGTTAACATTCCTATACATCGTTCATTTATCGACGTAGATCAATTAAAGCGATTCATTTGTATTGTAATTAATTAATTAGCTATCATTATGAATTTGTCTGATCTAAAAAGGTACAAATTGTTGTTTTATGTGTCTTTTGTATACTGCAAGAAGAAACGTAACAAGAAATTCAATGAACAGGCCGTGATGCAATTCGCGTTTGAAATGTGTTTGTGTATAAAATAAGTTTATTGTTCTTTAGAGATTAAGAATGTTGTTAATTCTGTAAATTGTAACTCTTAGAGGCTGTACAATATTGTGCCTTTCCTTATGGCTAATTAGCGATTTAGTCCTTTTCCAATTTTTGGATGACTTATATATGTTCATTATTATTCCGTCCAATTTATAATTATTTTTATAATTTTTGCACTAATTTTATACTTTAAGCGAATATAACCTTTTTTTTTCTAAATCTTTAACTTTTAATTCCTTATATCCGATATATCGTTATTTTCCTCATAATATTCGAATTTAAAGCGATGCGAAATTAATAATTTTTCACTCACCATTTATCCTCCATTGTTTTTCAGTGGAATTAACGAAGAAGCGTAAAGGGAATTCACAGAAATCATACATATTGATGGAAATTACTTACAATATACCACCATAATTTAATAGACACAGTTTTCCGTTTTTCTTTGTCGTATTTTGCTGAATTTTATTCGGAAACGAATTAATAATCAAAATGTTTATAATATTTTTGCCAAACACTTTCCGAACGCTGTCAAACAGTTTCAAATTTTTCAACAGTCCATTGTCTATTATCTGGCAAACGCTACCGGATTTAAGTTTGAAATGTTGGCGCAATTTATGATTTGGTTCCATTTATATCGTTTCTCGTTTCAATTTCATCTTATGGTCAACGTGTACATGACCAAATTTAAAAACAGCACGACCGCCAAGTACAATATTACTAATAACATTATGTAGAAACAGATAAATTTGTAAATATATGGTTTCATTACAAAACTACATTTGGCCAGTGACAAATTTTCAATTTACACGCAATTCTGACAATATAAACTACTTGATTGAAGATTAAATAATTTCATTATGCAACAAAAAGAATGTTATCATTATAAAAATATATTTTACTATATACATTCATAACACAATCACCATGATATACAAATAATTTCCCATAATCAAATAGAGTCATTTATCTTATTTAAATATGAAATAACAAGAAAATAAATTCTCTAAACATCAACCAGTTGTCAATGCTTCTTGACATAATGATAATTAACAAATCTACCCATTTGTGTTAATTGAGCTGCTTCATTTGTAACGTGGCAGGCAAATAATAACATATTCCTTGGTTGTACTCTTAAGGCAAACCTCATGAACATACCAGAATAGAGGCACAATGCTAAAAACAAGATTATTTGGGCTCACAAGATTAATGAGGCTCAATAGAAGAGAAGCAGAAGAGCAAATTACCAAAAGTCATTTTTCCACTAATATATTTAGGATCCTTATTAATATCAGCAATAGCTGCTATTGGTATGCCCCAATTAGCCACTGGTCCCCAGAAATGAGTGCTAAAAGAGAAAGCAGACATTACAATATACTTGTATTGAAAATTATTTTGAAAATATACTAAACCTCATAAGATAATCGCGGAATTCCTTGCTCTTCAAGTTCATCATCAGCTTCTTTCCCAAATGAGCCATTTTAAATTATGCTTATTTAATAACTATATTTTACTTATCTAATATTTAAACTACGCTTGAATTACACACTTCTCAACTTTCAATTGACATTATCTTTGTTATAAAAGTTAACATTTAACCTTGATTAATATTTATATTCAAGACAAATGTAAATTAATGCCACCCCACCATGCATTTTTACATAACAATGCAGTATGTTTTAGATTTACAGACGTTCGTTGCAAATTCATAAGCACGTGTCTGTATTATTATTGCTTCTTAATTAATTAAGCAGGTAATTATTTATAAAGGCACAATGGCAATAGTTGGACGATCACATAACAAATAGGCAACCAACGATACATATCAATACCTGCAGTGGTATTCGCTTCCGCGCGAAATATAAATAATTCAAAACGATTAAAATAAATATTTTCTATATACGGACTTTACCTAGAATTGCAAATCATTTCTAACATGTTAGTTTAATTACTTTCAACAAAACGATGTAACATGTAACGTAAATCTAAAAAGAAATAATATTTACATCTGAACATTCACTACAATATCTCTTTCTCTATTCTATGGAATGAAATGCACATTGAAAATGTGAGCGTGTAATAATAATTTAATTGTCCTTCTTCATACGTGTACTAGTCATACGGTAAATTATTGAATCACGTCCAGGATCCATATCGGCTATGAATAGACATATTGCAAGTAAGGTAAATACCATAATCACACCAAACCACAGCATAATGTTAAATATTACGGGATAATCGGAGGTGTATGCACCAGCCAGATTCTAAAAACAAACATATATTATTGAAACTGCTGTCTCTGATCAATTTCATACCATATGGTTTTCATCCTCCTTTTTATCATCATTTGAAGCTTCACGAACTCGTCTTGTATGTGCTGTGTCGCTAGTTATCACAGTGAATAATACTTTGCCATCATAAGCTATTTGATATGCATCTGCTAACTTCTGTAAAGCATCATTCAATAACAATTTAGCTACTTTGGTTGTTGTAGAACTTTGCCCATATAAATCAGATAGAGGGTGTAAAGATGAAACTTTATACCAGTGAAGATCTGGTATAGAATCAGGCTTGATGTTTCCAGCAGCAATCTGCAAAACAAATGTTTAGTAAAGCTCATGTTATTTGACAACTATGCCGGATACCTTATCAGCAATACTGTAAATCAAATTAATCTCCTGGATGAACTGCCTATCTTCATCAACATCAGGATTTAGCTTTGAATAACTGATGGTTTTTAGAGTTTTTATTGGACCAAGTAGTTTTATATTTTTCAGCTGCCAAACAATTAAGGGAATGAGTCAACATTATTTGAATTGGAAGAATAGCACAAACTTACAGCTTCAGAACCATCTGCCAGAGTAACATGAAATATTTGACTTTTACCAGAAGGATAACGTTCTTCAATTCTTCTGGCTAATGTGTCATATACCTCCTCTTCATTTACATTTGTGTATAAACTGAAATGATGACCCTTCAGCTCATCCACTGATGTGATTCCTTCAACAAATGTTACAACAACTGCTTCAGGCAAATGAAAGGGATCTTTTAAGTACATGCCACTCCAATTTGAGTCCTATAAGTCAATTGTTAAGTTACAAACTATAAAGCTGTCCTCAATGAGAATACCTGTTCAATAGTAAAACTTAAAGATGCTGAATATACATCTGCCAATAAACTCTCTTCCAAGGGCTGATGTCCTTTAAATATAATACTTTCTGGATTATGTAGGACTGTAAAGTCTCCATAACTGTGAACTGAAGATTATATGTTTAATGCAGAATTCGGGTGTACTTCTTAATGATATCTTACCACAAGCGAACAGTGCAAAAACACTTGTAATGAAGCACAACATTTTTCATAAATGATCACTTACTAGAAATTGATTGATTATGGAACGACCAACTCCTTCGAAAATCATATGACAATGACAACCAAAGTTACCAACAGCTGAGTCTTAATATAAAAGAAATCGGGTTGTCTCTCGAATAATACTTATTTTTTCCTATTCGAATTTTAACAAAAGTATAATGAACGGTTTTTTTGCTACAGAGTGGAATACAAATTAAATTGAAATTCAGTTTGGTTTAAATAAATAATTCCATTTGAGATGTTGGTTGTCTGTACTATTGAATACAATTAGATGTTTTATTTAAATGTAATCAACTGTAATGGAATCTCAGCTGATAATTTGCAGAAATTTAATAAAAATATACATTTACAGTTGACAAGCGATTAATCTATTATCATAAATATCTAATTAGAATAATTTATAATTCGCGCTTTCACATTGGACTTCCTGTATTGCGTAGCGCAAAATCGTTCAGACAACGCCATTTTAACAATAGGCGGCTACTTTATTATAACTAAAGAGAATGTTTTTTGTGAATATAAGATAAATTTCAGACGAACTATGTTGGAATGAAAATCAAATTGTGCAGTTCAAAGTTTGTGTGAGTATATGAGAATAGGGCCAATTGTACGCAGGTTAGTTGTGAAAGTGATTAGAAGGCACGATAAATTTTTTTTTAAATCGAGAAGTCCTATTAAGTTTTAATTTTTTTTTCTCATTTTGTTACAGATATTTTAATCTTGTTACATGTATAACTAAAATATGTTAGGTTTCCTCAATTCAATTAGGCTAACAAGATCAAATAACATTGATAGCTGAACTTGTAAGAAATGCTGAAATACAGATATAAGCACCACACCCAAGTGACATTAAAAGTCATATTTACTAAAAGTGTTAGCCAATAGTATAAGTATTTGTATATAAAATACTACATTATACATTAAATAATTATATATATACACATATATATTTACATAAGAAATTTGAATGAATGCTTGCTACTGCTGCTTCATATCAGTTGAAAGGAATTAACTATGACAATGTCTTGTTGTGTATCAGAGGAGGTTAAAGAACAGAAACGTATTAATCAGGAAATTGAGAAACAATTACGTAGAGACAAAAGGGATGCCAGAAGGGAGCTTAAGTTACTGTTACTTGGTGAGTGTGTTTTTCTTTACTTTAATTCTACCTTATAGACTTACATACAACTTTGGTTTTGGTATTTAGGTACTGGTGAATCAGGCAAATCCACATTTATTAAACAAATGAGGATTATCCATGGAGCTGGCTATTCAGATGAGGACAAAAGGGGTTTCATTAAGCTTGTTTATCAAAACATCTTCATGGCCATGCAGAGTATGATTAGAGCCATGGACCTCCTTAAAATTCAATATGCTGAGTCTTCCAGTATAGTAAGTTGGATTTTTTTTATCAACATGAATGAATCACTTTATATTAGTTGTGTATTTATTTTAAATAATCGATTTTGTAGGAAAAAGCGGAATTAATACGTGGAGTAGATTATGAAACAGTTACCACATTTGAAAGTCCTTATGTTAATGCTATCAAAGACCTATGGAATGACTCAGGTATACAAGAATGTTATGATAGGCGCAGAGAGTATCAACTAACCGATTCCGCTAAATAGTAAGTTGCACATTTCGTTTTTACATTAAAAGAACCATATTATCAAATCAAAATTCAATAATTTATACTTAAAAATACTTTTACAATGTTAAAAAGGGGAACATGCGACGTGATTACCGAATTTTGTCAACTGAATTCTATATAATTCATATTAATTAATTTGTCAAACAGTTGCTGCAAATTTTTTAAACTGCAAATTAAAAAACCAAATTACAGTTATTTAATGGAAATAGACAGAGTTGCCGCTCCACATTATTTGCCAACAGAGCAAGATATATTACGTGTAAGAGTACCGACTACTGGGATAATAGAATATCCTTTTGATTTGGACGAAATCAGGTTTAGGTATGCCGCAAAATCAAACAAGAAAAAAGCAAATTAAATGGGAACGAATCTAATTGTTATTATCACTGTGGATGGCATTATGCATTTTTTTTTCTTAAGAAATAGCGTCATGATCCAATAACACTGATGGGGAATCTTATAAAACTTTTTCAATTTATTCGCCTATCGAAGATTATTTTTTTAATTTCTATTTTACACACGTACCTATGATTTTTTTTCCAATTATATCAATTCAAATTAATTTCTAATCTGGTGCATGCTGCATGCTTTTCTTTTTGTTTAAATGTTTCTTACAGTTATTTGTCTGACCTTGAAAGAATACAGTCTTCAGATTATCTGCCAACCGAACAGGATATTCTACGAGCACGTGCGCCTACAACGGGAATTATAGAATATCCATTCGATCTAGACTCGATTATATTTAGGTATGAAACTCAGGAGATGAGAGACGAAACGTTGAAGAAAGTAAATTTGCCAAAAGAAAGTTTTAAAGTTTAGATTTTCAAATGAAAGCTTATTATTATTAAAAAATTAATGACAAAAAATTATTTTTTCAAGGTGTTGCACATTTTAACGATTCGCATTTGGTTGCATGAATTTTCTGATTTACATTATTTGGCTTTCCAATTTATTAATAGTATTCGTCAATAGCTTTTGAATGAAAGAGGCTTTCATCAATTTGCAAATTGATTGGTTGTGGATTTGTATTGAACAGTACAAAATGTGCGCTTGGTTAATGTTATTCGTTAACCGTTTGCAAATCTTAATCGATTCCCACGTTGTTTTGTGAGTTTTTCAAATTTCGTTCCACGTGTAAACGATTAATAGTTGTAAACGAGTTTATGCGTATATTATCTTTTAATAAAGTACACTTTTAATCGAATCTTAACTTTTTTTAGGATGGTTGACGTCGGTGGACAGCGATCGGAGAGGCGAAAATGGATTCATTGTTTCGAAAACGTGACCTCCATCATATTTCTAGTGGCTTTAAGCGAATACGATCA
Source organism: Hololepta plana (assembly GCA_963695495.1). Lineage (NCBI taxonomy): Eukaryota > Metazoa > Arthropoda > Insecta > Coleoptera > Histeridae > Hololepta > Hololepta plana. Next base: position 1,269,718 of record OY968839.1, on the reverse strand, counting down.
AATCCTATTCGAATCTGAAAACGAGGTAACACGCTGAATCGAAAAAGGAATACTGAAGTAACCGACACGTTGTCGTTATTTGCTTTCTTCGCTTTTTAGAATCGCATGGAGGAATCGAAAGCTTTATTCAAAACGATCATAACTTATCCATGGTTTCAACACTCTTCGGTGATTCTATTTTTGAATAAAAAGGATCTGCTAGAGGAGAAGATCATGTATTCTCATTTAGTCGACTATTTCCCCGAATACGATGGTAAGACTTATTTATTTTAATTTAATTTCTTACGAGCGATACAAAAAGAAATTAACTAAGTTTGTCGATTAATTTTAATTTAAAACTCTTTTCGTCGTAAACACCGAAAAGGACCGAAACAAGATCACGTTCAGGCAAGGGAATATATACTTAAAGGCTATCTAAAAGAAAATCCCGATCCTGAACGCAGTTGTTACTCCCACTTTACAACGGCAACAGGTTGAAATTAACTACGATTAAATGGCTTTTACGTTTTAAACCGCATATACCTTTTTAGCTTAAATTTATCGCTAGAAGCTTTCAATTGATCAATCCAACTTTTTGGTATTTTAGCTTTATTGAATAATTGTTAATGATTATTGCTATATATATCCTAATATAGGTCCACAAAGAGATGCAATTGCAGCTAGAGAATTTATATTAAGAATGTTCGTAGACCTCAATCCAGACAGTGAAAAGATTATATACTCACACTTCACTTGTGCTACAGGTAATTTTTTCGTTTAAATGCTTCGTTTAGCCTTTTATGTAGGACAATTAATTGATTCTTGGCGCATTAAAATCTATTTTGCATGTTGCCTTTCGTTTTTGCATGGATCAAAATCAAAACATTATCATTCGTGTGTTTCTTTTTTGCATGCCAACAACTATTAACCGGTGGAATGGGATCGAATGTATCGCAAAAGACACCGAAAACATTAAACTAGTCTTTTGCGCCGTTAAGGACACCATCATGCAGAGCGCGTTGAAAGAATTCAACTTGGCATGAATATTCTTCGCTCGCTTCTGTCGAAATGCACGTTTCTTTCAACAAATACCTCGTACAATTCATGGTCATTCATTCATGTTTAACGTACTCACACCATTTTCGCATGCAAATCTCAACTTAATCCAAGTTTAATCGCTAATACGTCTGCAAATATTCGATTATTGATCGTTGATTTACGAATTTACAGATACGGAGAACATCAAGTTTGTGTTTGCTGCTGTGAAGGATACAATACTTCAGTCCAATTTACGCGAATATAATTTGGTGTAGAAATTCGTTTTTCGTTTTTGCGCGCGTAGAAGATTAATAATCGACGAACAAGAAGAAGACGGCGACGACGACGACGGAAAAGAAGAAATTATAGTTTCTTTTATTATTCTTTTCAAATTAATGATAGCATGTATGGATCACACACACACACACACAACAATAATATATTAATTGAAAACGTATAAAAATAATAATAAAATGAAAATTAAAAAGGAAACGCAAGGATGGAAAAAATGTGATGTTTTTTGTATTTGTTACTACTTTTTTATTTCATTTCATTTAACGATATGATGATGAAAATGAGGAATAAACTATTATTACCGTGAAAGTGTGCGCTTAGCTTTAGTGACTGCTGTTTACAATGAGGAAATAATTATAATGATTAAAGGAATAAAAAAATATAATTGAGAGAAGAAGAAGTAAATTTAGTGCCATTTTACTACTACTACTATAACAAGAAAAGAATAAAGTAAAATAGAAGTATGGTATTTCTTCAAAGGATTATTTAAGCCAAAGTGTTTTTATCAGTGCGAAAAAAGTAAAATAATGAGAAAAAAATAAAATGGAAAAAAAATGATAAAATTGTGACTACTTACAATTTATAATAATAGTATTGTTATTTATATAACATTATATTAATGTAGTAATATAATTTAAGATAAGCAAAAAAAGAATATCACTTAATGTGTAATGTAAAGGTTCATTAAAGCAAAAAGAAATTAAACGGTCTACAGAGCCCTATTGGAAGAGTTACAAGTGCCTTGTGCTTAAACTAAACCAAGAAGCAGCAACAACAAACAGCAGCAAAACTGAAAGAAGATGCATTAACAATATATCATCGTCCTTTTAAAGTAACATGAACAAATGAAATGGTAGCACATTATTTTGTAATTGCATACGTAAACGTTAATTAATTAATCTAATTTAAAAAGAAAATAGTCCAAGAGAAATAACGAGAAGATGAGAACTGTGGGCGAACGAATGGCGTCTCGAAAGTACTAACTTTAACTATTCCAATAGTTGTTCAGCGGGCTAGACTGTGTATGTTTATAAATATAAAAGAAATTAATTTGCAATGGAAGTGTATAATATTTAAAAAGGAAAAACGAACGAGTTCGTTAAAACTGAGATTCTTCATTAAACAAAATTTAATCCATCTCCGTTTACCTTTCATTGCAGATGGTTCAGTTTATAAAGGAAAAGTAAAACAATTTAATTAAAAGTAAAATGAATTACTTGTACTAATTGACAAATTTATCGTATAGGAGCTTGGTTTTACGTGGGTTTACAAGAAAAAATAAATAAAGTAAATACAAAGAGATACGAATGATATGATGGATGAATGGGAAGAGCGAGCGATAAAAAAAACTGTGGTATAGTGGATTTGTAACATTCTTGTCAAAGTAAACATTTTTTCTGACAAAATGCGTCTCTTATTTGATTTTGCTACAATAATCTTAACGTAAATGAATCCTCGAGGGAAACTTAATCCTCAGCAACTTTTCCTGCATTAATCTTTTTCCTACGATTGTTAATGTGTTCGCAAGCTTTCCGATTTTCTCTCATAATTGATTTGCTATTTATAAAGTGTAGAATTTTTTCAAAAGGACCTCGAATTTAAATATCACCAATCTTTAAATGGCAAACGCTTTCCTGATTGGATACGATCAGCAATTAAGAGACCTGAATTTGACGTTGAAGTGGGGTTAATGAATGACATAATAAACGTCAACCGCAAAAAAGGGCGTTGTAAACTTCATTATTATATTCTGGCAAATTTTAGCAGATTTAATTAATATACAATAAAAAATTCTTTCATTAAGTGATAAGAGTTTAGGTGAGGAGCCAAAATTAATTTGCCTCGTTTTTCTATTTTAGTTTGTACAAAAACTCGTTGAAAATTTTTATTTTATATAAAGCAAATCAATCCATATTCGAATGTAAATATCGTTTATTATCAATTTTCGTTTGCAGTTATTTCGATTTATATCTCAAGCAGTCAAAGGAAGTGCGTTTGATTTAATAATTTTAAGGTTTTGTTTTACACCTTTGCATTTACTTTTATTTGTGAAGATATACTTTATAACAAATATAAACTTTAAAAATGTCTCCAACACCTTTGCCTGGGTAAGCATGAAATCGCATGTATAACATTTAGTGAAGTAATCACATTGCATACAATTTAAACCATTTAAAAAAGACACAACTAACACTCATACTGTCACTCGATGAAAGTGTATATTATCATCATCATCCCACATAAATTACATTATCACACATAAAAAAATGAACAGTGGCTTCAACAAATATTTGTCCAAGATAAGATTATTAGTCCATCGTACTTTCCAGATGAAGTGCATCATTTCAGTTTCGTGTTTCTAATCATTAAGAATGAATTTTCCAATATTGAAATCATTAGATTCGAGTCCACTGTTTGTTAGGCGTTTAGAAAAACGGGACGCCAGCAATGACGGCGCAATTACTAAACTTGATATACATCAACGCGAGACAAAGTGCGTTCATTGTTTAATAATCCTCATTCGCATTAATGATAACGAATCCTTTTTAGGATTGCCCTATTTTCCCACTTCATGTATATTGTTGTACCTGTTTCAGGGTGGCCGTTGGGATGTCTTTGGAGAACATGCTATGCAGCCGTTGTAACGAAGGTTTCGAACCACACGAGAAAATCGTTAATTCATCTGGCGAATTGTGGCATCCAAAATGTTTCGTGTAAGGAAATTGCCCGTTTACCTAAAAGCAAAAACCGCAAAGAACGATTATAACTGTTTACAGCTGCGCTCAATGTTTTCAAGAGTTCGAGGACGGCATCTTCTTCGAATTCGAAGGCCGTAAATATTGTAAGCACGACTTCCAAGTGTTGTTCGCACCCTGTTGCAACAAATGCGGTATCTTCATCATCGGACGCGTAATCAAAGCGATGAACGCCAATTGGCATCCGGAGTGTTTCCGTTGCGAGGAATGTACAAAGGAATTGGCCGATACCGGGTTCATTAAAAACGCCGGCCGTGCGCTATGTCACGAGTGCAACCTGAAGATTAAAGCCGTCGGTATGGGCAAATACGTTTGCCACAAATGCCAGTGAGTCGTAGCAAAATTAATCTGAAACGGGCTACAAAACTGATTATTTTAGTGGCATCATCGATGATCAACCGTTAAAGTTCAGAGGCGAGGTCTATCATCCGTATCATTTCAATTGTACGGCATGCGGTGTCGAATTGGACGCGAACGCTCGCGAAGTGCGCAGCCGACCCGGTTTCGCCGCGAACGAGATGAACGAACTCTACTGCCTGAGATGCCACGACAAAATGGGCATACCAATATGCGGTGCGTGTCGGCGTCCGATCGAGGAACGCGTCGTTACCGCGTTGGGCAAAAACTGGCACGTCGAGGTGATTATTTTGCCGAGCGCCAATTTATTCTTAATTATCATGAAATTTGTTTTTTTTCCGTCTCAGCATTTCGCTTGCGCTAAATGCGAGAAACCGTTCTTCGGTCATCGGCATTACGAAAAGAAAGGTTCGGCTTATTGCGAGACGCATTACCATCAATTGTTCGGGAACTTGTGTTTCGTGTGCAATCAGGTGATTGCCGGAGATGGTAAATGAAAACAGTTTCAATGCGTTCCATTTGCAATTAATACTTTTCATATATTTCTTTTCTTTTTGTTAGTATTCACATCGATGAACAAAGCATGGTGCGTCCATCACTTTGCCTGCTCGATATGCGATCAGAAGATGAATCAGAAGACGAAGTTCTTCGAGTGCGACTTGAAACCGGTCTGCAAGAAGTGCTACGAGAAGTTCCCGGTGGAGTTTCGACGTCGATTGAAGAGACAGCATGAGGCGACGCCGACGAAGAAGGTGTAACGTATAGGGGAATGTGAAAGATGTTTTGAGCTAAACGGTGTCTAAACAATTAACGTTATTAAAAACAAAACGATTATTTTATCATCAAATTATCAGATTATTGTTGTTACTAAAATTTATTATTTTTTAATGAAGTGCCTTCTTAATAATAATCCAATGCTTTATGAAAATCATTTTTTTCTTGTGCCTTAATTGTATTTTGAAAATTAAAAAAAAAACTAAAATAAACGATTAATAAACCTAACGTTGCGTACTTTTTGCTATCTGTTCCTTCAATACCAAAATGCTGGTGCGTTGCTCTGGCGGCAACATCGCTATTTGCTCATCGGACAATTGTAACACTTGCATGATGAGGGCGGCCTTCTCTTGGTCGGAAGCACCGGCACCGCCAATGTTCGGCGACAAACCGGGATTTCTCACCATCTGCGCCGCGCTGATATTCGGTGCCGGTACTGGTACCGGTGTCGGTCTCACATTTGGCACAGCAGCCACAATGGGCGTTGGTATGGGTACCGCTGCTTAAACACATCCGGCGCTCGATTACGCGATTAAAAACTTGCTTTCGCAAAACTCACGTATACTCTTTTGCCGTGGATCCGCTCTCGCCGATTGTCTCGGATCGCTCGGATAATTCGCCGATCTTGGATCTCTGTTAAAACTACATATTAAGGATTAGTCAAATACAATCGATTAACAAAAATCTAATTAGCACCTCTCACCAACCGGTGGCAATGGATTCGATAACTGACTCGATCTCATATCCAGATCGGAAATCGAACGGCTCAATCTTGGATCGCCCGATCTTGGATCCAATCGCAAATCGATGTCTTGACCGACAAAGACCGGTGCATTATTCGCAAGTATCAGCGTCGATTGCGGCTGCGGCGTTGGTACGAAGTCGGCCCTTGACGATGCTTGATTAGCGACGATGTAATTATTAACTGGTGCGGGACCCGTCAATGGTTTATCGTTCGGTTGTAGCGAAGGTGGAACTGGATTCGATGGATGTAACATGCTCTACAAGATAACAGAATTCGTCATCTTGAAGCCATCAAGTAAATACCTGGTATCACTTACACAAGCAGTCTGTGGATCAACTATTCTCATAACAACTTGTGCTTGCAACAAGGCATAAGCCAATTGTGGATTTTGCAAAAGCATATTCCTTGCTTCAGCAGGATTATTCTGAAATAAATTTATATTAATGCCTGATACTTTGTCAAGAAATAAACAATTTACTTGAACACATAATTTCATGTGCTTCATCAGTTCAAACATTTGCTCTGGTGGTAAAGATGCAACAGCTTTGCTTATAGCCTCTGGTGCTTTTTCAGCTTGTATTGGCTCACCATAAGGATTCTCAACTGGTGGTTGATTCAACAGATTTTGCATTTCCATACGAGATTTCTCTGTACAAGCATTATCCACGCGTAAATTACGGCCACCGATCTCGTAACCATTCAAGTTTCTCATTGCACTAAGTGCAGTCTCCTGATCTCTGTACTCACAGAAACCATAACCCTTAGGTTTGCCAGTTTCACGATCAAACACCAATCTACAAAAATATGCTTGAATATCATATGAGAAGTGTAGTGCATAGGTAAATCTCACTTGAAAGACAACACCTGACCGACTTCGCCAAATATGTCTTTAAGTTTCTCTTCAGTAGCTTCATATGGAATGTTCCCAACTAAAATAATGTAAAATATTAGAATTTTGATATTATTCATATGATTCGTACGTACCGAAAACTGACCGCATGGATTTATCCATGATATTTGCATCTAGACTGTCCATTGTTTTTATTTATTACCCGATATTTCAACAAATACGATTAGAATAACAATCTATCTATGAATTAACCTGACAAATCAAAGATAATATACATACAAACGGTAGGCAAAAGCGAAAGATACTTGAATAAGTAAACAAGTAGAGTTGGTTGTATAACTTCATATCATCAACAAAGTTTAGGTTACTTATTGCACGAGAAAATCGAAAATAAACCCAAGCAACATGAGTTTCGATGGATTTAAAGAAATAGTGAACGAAGGCGATACCGTGATTTTATATTTAACAGTAAATCAAATATATAGCGTTAAAGCCGATCTAAAGACTGAAAATAAAAAAGGCGTACTGGTGGAGAACGTCTTTCAAACACCTTATGGTGCATTGAAATGTGTGGAACTCATTGGAAAGAAGTACGGTAGCAAGATAAATCTAAGCAAAGGATGGGGCTATATACTGCAGCCGACGCCAGAATTATGGACGTTAACTTTACCACATAGAACACAAATAATCTATACTCCAGATATAAGTATGATTACATTACAATTGGAATTGAAACCTGGCAGTATCATAATTGAGAGTGGTACAGGTAGTGGTTCATTATCACATGCTTTAATTAGATCAGTGAAGCCACATGGTCATTTATACACATTTGATTTCCATGAGAGCAGAGTAAAGACTGTCAATGAAGAGTTTAAGGAGCATGGTTTAAGTAATTATGTTACAGTTCAACATAGGGATGTTTGTTCAAATGGTTTTGGAGATGACTTGAATATGAAAGCAGATGCCATATTTTTAGATTTGCCACATCCTTGGCTAGCCATACCACATGCAACTAAATCATTTAAAGATTGTGGTGGTAGGATTTGTTCATTTTCACCTTGCATTGAACAAGTGCAAAGGAGTTGCACCACTCTCAATGAACATGGATTTCAAGAGATTGAAACGATGGAAATATTACAGACGCAATATATGGTACAGACACGATCGTTAAACGTATTAAATTTGGAGTTTCTAAAGACGGAGAAAGAGGAGAATGGCACCAAACAAGAAAAAGAAGTTGCGAAGACGTTGATTGCGATTCCGCCGAACACCCAGAACGGACACACCGGTTATTTAACATTCGCGACTTATCCACCACTGTGGGCGAGGAATATCGTAATCAAGACGAACGAATGATTAGTTGAACCATTAAAATTAGTTTTTATTTCAGAAATATATAAATGTTACACCGTAAAACCGCTGTTAATGTAAACAGGAAATATGAACGAGTTACGAAATGGTATTATTTGTATTCAATTACGACGCCCTTAAACCGTAGCGCATTTGGTATCCTTCACGGCATCCTTAACGTCCGTCATCCAGACCCTGAAATTGGTCTCGTCGTAGTTCAATTGGCCGTAAAGGAACTTCGGCATTTTATTCGACAACGTAATCACTTGATCCTGATAGATCTTCATGTCGCACGGATAAATCATCTTGTCGTCGTCCTTGTGAACGACGTCCAAGTTCGACCGTTTCAATTCCGTCTTCGTGTTCCAACAGCCGACCGCATTTCGGTTTACCAAACTCAAGAACATGATACCGGTCGATTTGTGCAAATCGGCTGCAGACGTTTGCGACAATTTACCACGATCTCCGAGCACTTTGAAATCGTCGCCGTGATAGCTACGGGTCGCCAGCGATTTGTCACGCAACACTTTCGTCGATACCTTATACATGTGCGTGCCGGCCATCGAATGGAAATAAAGATCCCTGTAGCCGTCCGCCAACAAATCGGACAGTTCGACGCTGAACACGCCGTCGGTCCATTGGAACTTGTGACCGCCGATCGCGAAATCGCCGGCCAACGATTCCAAATAGAAATAATTATGGTTGACGCGCCACGCGTCGTTATCTTTGTACGTGTATACGATCAGTCCGTAACCGGCCAAATCGGGTACGTAAGCGTACGCATCGTCGCACGTTTTCGGCGTCACATCGACGGCGATGTTTGCCAGCGCGGATTTCTTCAACACGCGGGCGGGCAACGGGAACCGACGCACGATCTTATCGGTTTTCAAGTCGATGATCACGATGGCGGGCTCTTGGATTTCGGTGCTATTGCCTAACACCTCGACCGCACCCGTATCGACCATCCACAAACGGTCGCAAACGTCGATTGCTACGCGATAAACGGATACGATACGCTGACGGCCGTCGTTTGCGTCGCTCAACGCGTTCGTTTCCCAGTCGGGATACGGCACCAGCGGCACGTTGTGCCGTTCCTTACGATCCAACGGTACGTAATTCAACGTCGACGGTACGCCGAGGCGGCGCCGCGGAACGGTAACGAACAGTTTGTTGTTCCATCTGTTAGCACCCATCGGTACATTGTTCTCTGTTTTAATTCAAAATTTATCTTTTTAGACGGGAGAAATATTTAATAAATGAATGGTCTACCGTAAATATAGGTGATGTCAGCTGGTGGAGGAGTTGCACTGGTTACGGCCGGTGCTGTTGTCGTTGGCTTCTCGATGTTCGTCTGGCCGGGAAACACGAAACCGCCATTATCGGAGCGCACGACTTCGCTGGGCCTATTCGGACGGTACCGTGGGAAAGCGGAACGGGTCTCTTGCGGCCATAAATAATCGATTCTCGTCCACGTGAATTCTTCTTTTAAACCTTTACCATCCGCAACGATGGCGAGTAACGTTACCGCAAACGCAACCGATGTAGGATGAAGCATCTTCACTAGAACTGTTAACTTATCGATCGCAAAGAGTCGCGAGCAACAATGAACGGAAAGCGAGGAAAATTTCCCGCAAAGGATGTTGACGAACGAATGTTATCGTCGCAAGAAAAATTGGAACGGACAAACAAACGTTCACGCAGGAAGGTTATCGAGGAGTTGAGAAAGAAATGTAGCATGAAAAAGAAATCATGTGGAAAAAAAATCTTTAAGAGTGGAAGATAGTTTAACAAATTGACCTTGAATCGAACTAGTTTATTCTATTAACTCTTTTTTTAGAGAGAAATACAAAAATAGAAGAGAATTTAAGAAATTTTGAAATTGGAAGTCCTCCAAAGATGAAAATGATATCCAAATAGCGATGGTTGCCTTCGGTGCGATGATGATGATGATGAGTTACCTTTCCTTGAGGATTTTCTATTGCCAGACCATAAGCGAAATCCTTGTCGAATGGTAATTATTTATGCGATTGCGAATTATTTGCATACTCGATTAAACAATTAGCTTTTACATATTTGTTTATTTAATGCAGAAAAAATAATACGCAATAGAAGCGTGCAATTAGCAAGTTCACGCTACGGTATTTGCGTCCAGGAATTCCATGGTTAAATTTGATTGCATGTTAGATATCAATTAACATTTCCAAAATTTATTTACATCTCATGCATAAATAAACAAATTATTTGTAATTGTTTGATCAAGTTTCGTAATTTTCGGTTAAATTTGAAGTGTTTCAGAGAAGAAAGAGTCGATGCGACGATAATGAGGATTCTAATCTAAACAATTGTACATTTCCCAGAATCAAACGAGCGAAATTGTTTAATTGGAAAAACCGGCTGCATTTTGCAATATATTTCTTCGCGTCTTCAATTGAATAATACGACGCTCCCAAAGCGTCCCAATTGACTTTAATTCAAAAATAGACCAATTGACCAATTGAATGGTAAAAACCGTTAAAACGGCCAAACCAACGCTTTACCTCAACAATGAGGATAACATAATTAGTCGCTGTTTGAAGCGAATTAATCGACGACGTTAATTAATTAATCATTACAAAAAGAAGGAGAACATTACAATGAAAACAACATGAAAGAAGGTCAATCAGATACTGCAAAAGTGTCGTCACTGTTATTATAACTTTTTTTTTCGCAAGAGTTAAAAGAATTAAAAGTGGTGGGAGATCGTATTATAATATCATCATCATCATTATATTACCGGACAAAGGTGATTTATTTATTTAAACAATAACCAGCCATTAGAATATAAACAAGCATCAAACGTATTCCAGTCAACATGAAGATCGCTCTTGTATTCTTATGCGTTGCTGGTAAGTTTTTTAAGTTATAATTTCAAATTGATTAGACCGTTTGTTTTTGCAAATTAACGCTTGAAAATCTGCAAAAAGTTCTAGACTTATGCGAACAATTTATCGTTAACCGAACGACCTCAATTTCAGGTCAATAAAATCATCGTTATTATTGTATAATAAGAATTATTTCTTTTGTTGGGAATATGAAAAACTAATTTAATTCGCAAGAAAAAGAGAATATTCCGAAAGTTCTTGTTTGTTTGTATGCTTCTTTTGCTAAAATTTCTTCTGTTTTCAGTTTTGGCGGTGACCCAGATCGCCGGTAAACCGGCGAAAGGTTCGACGAAGGCGTCGTTGAAAAAGAAACCGCAATGCGTCGAACAATGTCCGGACGATTACACGCCAATTTGCGGCGGCGACGATACCGGCAAAAATAACAAATCGTTCGGGAACGAGTGCGTGTTACGCAATTACAATTGCGAGCACGGTACATGTGAGTAATTCGCGATCGGCAACCGATAGAAACAAATCGACAATAGAAATCTTTGTTTTAGCTTTGCAAGTCGTTTCGAAAGGCGAATGTCCGGGCGGCAGTAGCGTCCGATTGTCTTAAAGATTGCCGGAATCAATAGCGTCTCTTCTTCAGCGAAAAGATGCGCGAGGAGGAAGGAAATTTCCGCTGGGACGTGCGCTTAATTTGTAATAACGTAAATCGACCCTAATCACAATTAATCCTGTTTGCAAAACGATGAAAATGGCTTGCATGTAAGCAATAGTAATATAACTGCGAAACGTTCAAGACTTCTTGTTTCTCGTTTAACACCTGATAACAATGGATTGAAAGTTGAAGGTTGCTTGCCGGCGCTTAATTTTGACTTGGTTGGCAACTTTTAAATGATACCGAAAGCAAAGCTGGTTTTCTTAAAGGTCATCTTTCGTCCATAATTTAGTCGGTTGCTTGCGTTTGTTCACCTTCTTTCTTCGGCTCCTTTTTAATTGTTCAAAAACTGGATTTACCGGATTACGATTTCTCGACAAAACGAGCAAGTGAGATAGCCTTCAGTTAATGGCTGCAATTATGACGAATTACTGTAATTAACTTGGGGAATTTCGGGTGTAAGATATAATTAGAGGAACCATAAACTTACGAAACGATCAAGTGGAATGAAAAGAAAGAAGCAGTTGATTCGGTTCTTTACCGCGGGTCCATGAGTCCAAAGCAAACATTTACATAAGAAATCATAAAAAAAAAGTCAATTTATTCCATTGCTTCGTATATATAATTCGTAATAACACTAAATGCAATTTGGCGTGCGATGCACATTAACGTTTGTACGTTTTCGGTTTAAGTAATTCGGTCAATAAAACCTTACCAACTTCGCTGATCGAATCGTCGCAATTTATTGACATTTTCCCATAAACGATACACTCAAATCTGCAAAACGCGAATCACTCGATTATTGAAAAAGACGCCGACAGAACGCGACAAATAGTCTTACCTGGAACGCCGCAACGTACCGCACATTTCAGTTTGGCCTCGTTGTCGTACGTGACGCGATTCGTGCCGCAAACGGGATTGTATTGCGGCGTCGACGGGCAATTCCTTATACAATTCATTAACGTTTGTTGATCGCCGGGCGTTGGCGATGGACTCGCGGTCGTCGTCGTCGTCGGACGCGTTGGCGGTCTCCTCGTCGGTCTCGTTTGCCGCGTCGGTCGGTTATTATTGCCGCTAGTATTGTCTTCGTCGCCGTTCCAAACCCATCCTTGCGGTTTCGCTTCGATTATCAACAAGTCCGCAATTAATAATGCTGCGAATGTTAAGATAAATTCGCATAAAAGTCAATTGGACGTGTTGAGGTCAGAAGTCGTCGTCGATGCGTGTTTATGTCGCCGAAAAAGCAATGGAGAGATACTCACCGAAAACGATTGATAACGCGCAAGTTGATCGCTTCATGTTGCTTCGCCGCGGAGGAATGAGTGACCGATTTCGGAAGTTGTCGATTCAATATGTTCGTCCGTCCCAATTAAGAAGGAGGCGTGCGTGAGAAAACGGTTGAAAACGACTTTTAGATTCTTCCTTCTTCGGTAGCAACTTTTTAACAATCGCGCTGCAACTTGTTATTATTGTTTATATATTCGTGCTAATGATGATGATGCGTGGAGATGGAGATTAATTTTGAATAGTAGGAGATTCTCACTTATCGCTATTGGAAATCCCGAATCCTAAATGCCGCGGAAATTACGGCGTGCGAGCTCGTTCAGTGGAATTAATTTGCGTAAGCTGAAACTAACGACCGGACGTTGCCAATTAATTTGCGAGCGAATAAATCCTTTCCCTTTTGCCAACAAACGATTCTCAAGATTAAACCGATCTTTAGGTAATCAACAGCATTGGGAAAACATAGAGTGAGGATTGTGAAAACGGTTTTGTTTGTATGGAATTTTGTCTATACTCTATTGAAGATGCTTCCAATAAGTTATAACGTTATCGTTATTACATTGAATCGTTTGATAAACTGAAGAAAATGCGAATAAAAGTCCGAATATGCGGCCTGTCCAATACGCGAATATTGTTGGCTGCATAACAATAATAATAACGAAGTTTTTATAAACCTTTACGATAAATAAATCCTCATTAAGTTTCCATCGATCGCAATTTAGAATTAACAATCGCAAGCAATTAATGAAATTCCTCGTTGTTTCACCTGAACTTTATTAATTCGCGCTCAAAGTTGTCGGTTTTTGGTGGAGGCGCCGGGCACAATTTTCTAACGCACAATTTCCCTTATCGTATCCAGCCTTAATTATTATTTTTAGCACAATTTTAATGTTAATTTATCGTCAATTTAAACAATGTCAATCGAGTTCGATTAGTGTCTATATTTATCAATTTTTTGGTATTTTTACATCGCGTAAACAATCGATCTAATAATAGAAAGTCGTATCGTCACGATTCACAATCTACATTCGTATATACAAATAAAATATTTTAATCTAATTAAAACCATAATCAATTAAGTAATAAATAAGGAGCAATCGAGAGAGAGATAAGGGAACGTGACAACAGGAAATGAAATAAGAAGGCAAAGGGGGTAAACGGGAACGAAAACGGATCGCAGATAGATCCAATTTCAATTGTTCGTCACGAATTAATCCAGATGAGACGTCGAATAGGAAAGTTACTCGAACAGCAAGCGATTGATTAAATTCTTTGCTTTGTAGTGGCATCAATTAAAATTGGATCAAGGCCTTTCATTTTACGGTTTACCCGGCGATCATCGACTCGGAGATTGAGAACTAACATTAAACAGCGTCGATGATCGTCAGGTACGACGATTTAACTGATTGTAAACTAAAATAGTAATCGTTTCCTTCCGGCGATTCATCAATTATTTATCAGCACTCTCCCGGTTTGACAACCGCGTAATCTGCAACGAAAATTCGTGTTTAAAAACGGAGATGGAAACGACTCGAGACGCGTCTCTTACATGATCCCAATCGGCAGAATGCGATTTCCACCATGCAAGTGTTCTCGAACGTCCTGGTGACACCGGAAGCATCGATCGCGCACACCGGCCCCGAATTCGTCTCGCACAATCGCCGGCTCGTGCACGCGTTCGTGCCGAACCAATCGGGCGGTAAGACACGTGGCGGTGCCGCGTCCACGTGAACAAGAAGCGAAATTACCACCGAGATACCTTCGAAACAAAACCAAAAAAACAACGACAAATTAAGAAGAGTTTTTAGCGAAGTTTAAATGCGTATTGGAAGCGAGCAAAATTGCGAAACGCTTTATTTGTTTTTGTCTCGATTGTTTCGTCGATTAATCGCTAATATCGAAGAGGATGCAATTCGATGCGTTGCAATAAGTTATAATATCATCAATAGTTGGCAATTGGCGTAAGTTTTATTTATAAATTCGTCATCGCCAATATTAATAATAAATAAAATCGAATTGCGATAACGGATTCACTCTCAAATAATATGTAGAATTCGAAGCGAATCACAAATAACAATTTCGCAATCGCTTCTCTCCTCATCGATGTCCACCGCTTGCGAATCATCGCTTAAAATTCTCGCACAGTTTTGTTTTTCTCCAAACTACGTGAAAAAAGTTAAATGGCAAACTTACCGAGCAATAAAACCGATAAATGAACGTAACGTATGGACATTATCACCAGCGAAAGGAATGAACAGAAAACCGCGAAAACAGAACGTCTCTCTTTAGCAAGTTATCGCCAAATTTCCGAAGCGAGTCCGAATCAATAACAAAAAAGAAAACGCACTCGACAAACTTTGCACGCGTCTATGCAACGATTTCCGCGGATAATCGAACGGGAGAAGTGCGTGCGAAAAGCGAGGAAGAAAATTCGCTTGAAACGAAGGCCGATAGCAACTTGTGCGAACCGATTGAATGTGCACGAGTGTCGGTGTGTGATTGAATCGGTTTTTAATGCGATGATAGGTCTATTGGAACTGAAAAGAAAATAAAAATAACGAAGAAAATAAATTGTGTTTGTGTGTACAATAAATCATGTGCCGAGACGGCGGGAGAGAGAGAGAGAGAGAGAGAGTGAGAGAGAAGAGTTTGGAATTCGAGATGAATCGAAGGAGTTAATAATCGTCGTCATCAATTATTAACGGCAGATAAGTGGAAATTAATCGACGCCCAGTTTATTAAAACTTTGTTCGCACACGAGCGACGGTTGCGAATAATAAATCTCAATTGATTAGTGCCATTCAGAATCATAACGAGCGTCGCGAATTCGTAAGATTCGCACTCAAGTTTAATATTCGCACAAAACACGTGATGGGAATCGATTGTTATTGATTTTAAATTGGAATCAATTGGACGGCAATCAACTCGATCACAATCAAAGTGGCAGCAATTGTTGCGAATCAATTCGTTCGCCAACATCTTAATTGTTATTTAATTTAATTGCGGTTTGTCAGCTTTCGATTCGAATAAAAAATAGCGAGGAAGTCGTTCGCCAATCTCTCTCTCTCTCTCTACTCGCATTAATTTATTGCTTTCGTTGAGAAAATAGCGTAGATGAAAAAAATTGCATGACTTTTGACACGGAATAATAAATTAAATGAAAAAAAAATACGAGAAAGATGTTTAATAAGCGACTATGATAAAAAGGGGTGTTTAAAGATTAACATTTTTTCTTCTTCGTCTCTCTCTCTCTCTCTCTCTCTCTCTCAAGTTGTAGAGTAATTATAATCTACTAATTATTTTTAGACGTATGACTTCATACTTAATTGAATCACACTCGTTCAACAATTTTTTTTCGATAACTTTTACTATTACTTGCGTCCTCTTGAACTGTTTAAGGATTACTTCTTAAGCAACAGCGATTCGGAGCCATTGCAGCGAGAAATGTTATTTAAGTGAAGGACGACTAAAAGGATTCATTCGTCTGGGTTTTTGTTAATAAATGACCAGAGGATCGAATCGACGAGGTGAATAAAAACGAATAGAAATCAACGTGGACTTCTTGCGATATTTTCCATTTGTTATTACTTACCATTAGCTTACTGCACTCATTATTATTGTTGTTCCGTTTTTGTTGTTCTTTCTTGGGTTGGGCCCAAGCAATTCTAGGTGGGGTACCACTTATATATTAACAATTTTAAAAAAAGGTAATAATAAGGCATTCTCTTTCCATTTGAACAATTCCGAGTTTATCATGCTTTGATTGCGATCCAATCGTTTCAAGTTCCCTTTTATCGACCGTTATTGTATAAAGTGCGTGTATATCGACTTCAATTTGATGCTAATTTTATTCGAAAAGTGCGAACTTTTAATTCTTTGTTAACATTGAAATTGGAAAAAAGCAATCGAGATGAGTTGCAGTCTATCGTTATTCAGGATCGTTGCTTTAGCGGTAAATATAACGTTTAACTAATTAATCCCAATCAATTAATACATCTGCTTCTATAAATAAACCCAATCATTAATTGATCCTTAATATACGTTATACATAATTCAACAGGCCAATTTTTTGCATTTTTTTTGCGTTTATATGTGAACCGGTTAACGCGTGCCATTCAAATTAAGAGAAAGCGATTGCGACAACTTTATAACAAAAAAGCGTTCGGATTCTGTTAAAAAATCGCCCCAAAATGAGAATGTTATCCAACGAGAAACGGCTCAAAAATGAATTAAAATCAATTTTTTCTAGATCGTGAAAGAGATACAAAAACCAGGAAAGAAAGTTAATTAATTCGCTTGTCCTTGATAAGGACGTTTCATAATTTAAGCAAAAAAACGATGAAATAGTTTGAATCTTAATTAACGAGAAAGAGAAAGAGCGAGAGATACAAATGAACGAAATTATTATTACCAAGGAAGTAATTTCTGCTGCTAACAATTGTAGCAATAGAGAAGTAAATATTTCAAGGATCTAAACCGCTAACAATTTCTTAATAAAATTCATAATAAACCGTTAACAATTATTGCATTTATAAAGATCATCGTTGTCGTTTTTTTCTGTTTCTTTTTGCTGCTGGCGAATTCTTATTTTCTTTGCGGTAATAATCGAGTTTCTCCGTTTCAATTATTTGTTGCTCAATTTGAACTTTTATTATAATTTTGCGTTGCGATGCTTTCCTTTTCGAATTTCTCGTTTTTGTCCATTACGTTCACGTATTGTTGTCGATGGTAGAAAGTATCGTCGAACATGTTTTAATGTTTAACAATTGTAATGAACCCGAAAACGAAATTTCACTTTTTACACGAAAATTTCGGTCACGCACCAACTAAAGTTCAATACGTGTGATCTATTAAATTGAAATGTATTTTTTAAATATTGTTCCTTTTTCAACTGGAACTATATTTATTTTATTCTTCTTTCTCGGCTTGTACCGTATGACTGTCGTGGAAAGAAATGCAAGGTGATCCAGTTTCATTATTAATGCAATAATCCTTTAACGTTTTCTACATATTTTAAAGATTCCGATCGGCCTTTAACTAAATGCTAGCGTTAATTAGAAAATATCGATAAACATATTATTTGGTCAAGGTTAATTTGGACTGTTACGTATTTTTTGACTATTTCTAGTTAATAATGCGAATAAATTCAATTATTTGCTCTTTGAATTTAATCGATTTCAATTTAATCGCAAAACGCACGACTAGAGACATCTACGAGATTGCGCCTCAACTAATAATTAACTTTTCTTGTATTTACTAAAATCCAAGGTTCTTATGTTAAACGAACTAATTGGCAATAAAGCAACAACTTATCCCTAAATTATTTCACTCACAATGGCGACATAATACGAATTATTTGCAAAAGCGATGCTGCCCTCTATGCGAACGCGCCCGAACCTCTTATTAATTAATACTGAAAGTTCCTTAATTCCTTGCGATTAAAAGCAGTTCGAAGGCTAATCAGTTTCGTGTTCGAGCAGGTAATTATAGACTTATCGGCGTCGCAGGTGCCGCAACGTTTGCAAATACCCGGCGCCGTGTTACTTCAACAAGCGAGACCGCGCGCAAGAATCCAACGGCCGCAACAACAACAACAACAACTACGCGAGGATTTCGATCCCGGTCAATTGCCGCGTTACCGTCGACCGGTACCGAACGCCCTACCGGCGCCGGTACCGATACGAGAACCGGTCCGACCGGTAGTCGAAGAGGTCGAGGAACAAACCGAATCGTCGATATTCGACAACGAAGTCGCGAAATTATCGTTCGCCCCGCAATCGCAACCGCAACCGGAGGCTGATAGCGATCGAAACGAGGACGAGGACGAAGGAGCGCCGCCGCCGCCGCGACCGGTCGCTTTCCGCCCGGAGCGACCGTTGCCGGTGTTGAGGAGCGATATCAGAGAGTCGCCGCGACCGAAATTGCCGCCGATAACGAACGCGCGTCCGGTACCGGTACAAAACGGGCGACCGGCACCGATACCTAATGCCAGACCGGTACAAGCGGTACCCAATAACGTGCGACCGATCGCTAGACCGGCGCCGGTTCAACGACCAGTTCGGCCTGTTGTTCGACAGGAACTGGAGGAGGAGAACGTACCCGTGCGGCGACCGGTACAACAGCAACCGGTAAATTTACAATCTTTATCCCTCGTTGGACTCGATGCTGTAGCAGTTGTTTATTATTGTTTAGGTGAGACAACCGGCGAGACAGCAACAAAAAATCGCGCCGCGGCCGCAGTACGATGACGACGATGATCGTTCGCAACGTCGTAAGCCGCAAGTGGAAATTTTGCGCAAGTATCGCACGGATAACGAAGACGGCAGCATCACGTGGGGTTTCGAGAACGACGACGGCACCTTCAAAGAGGAAACGCTCGGTGCGGATTGTATAACGCGCGGTAAATACGGTTACGTCGATCCGGACGGGGTGCGTCGCGACTACGTTTACGAGACGGGCAGCAAGTGCTCGGAACCGGAGGAATCGCTGGAAGACGACTTGCCGCCGATCCGTGGACAGAACGCGGTGCCGATCAAACCGAGGAAGCCGTACGCTAATTAAGGGAATTTAGTCGATTAGGATTAGTTATGATTAATGTGTCTTTGAAATGAAGAAGTGATCGCTGATCGATGTTAAGTGAGACGAGGCGATTAAAAATAAAATTCGTACTTTATTAATATAAAACTTTTGCTTATAAAAAAATATTCGAAAACTTAAGAGCGACAACAATCTATCTCTCTTTCATCATTTATTCGCTAAGTTAATAACAAATGATTGAGTAATATCTAAAATTGATGATATGCGTTGGAGAAATGGGCAATTCGTTAACGTTAGAGTTTCCATTATGTACTTGCGCCTAAACTAAACGAACAATTATTAATTCATGGCAAATCTTTCATTAAACACTATTCAAACGCTAATTTAAACATTAGTAAATCCGTTTTGTACCAATTATCTTGTACATACAATCTATTTAATAACAATATCGAATAAATGTAACGTCGCAAAATAATTTGCAAATATTAATATAAAATTTGATTATTGTCAGTCGATTCGAACTACTTTCTTACCCCGATAAAATAAAATTCATCATCACATTCCGTTCGATATTGCAAATATTATTTAAACGCTTACATAACAGTAAACGTTAATCATCTTAAACGCTTTAACCGGAAGAGGGAGATCTTTAGAATGAAGAAAGAAAGGAGGAACCTTAAATTGCCATTTTTGTCATTAAACAACAATAACTCTTCAATCAACCACAAAAAACATTCTCTTTCTCTCCATCATAAAATCTCACTACACTTGTCTTGTTTGTGTGTACGTGCATGTGTGTGTGCGATCGCGTTCTTTTTTTAATTTTAATCTTCAGCATTGTCGTCCGCTTCCAGTGTCTCTGCAACACAAGAGAAAATGAATCTATATCGTTTTTCGTTTCGTTGGTCAAATGTTAAAATGAAAAATTAGACTTTTTACAAAGTCTGCAATCGTTATGATCCATGATAAACGATTGCCCTTTCATTCTTCGTCAATTGATCTACATCACAATTATGATCATTATGAAGATGTGGTAGTAATATTAGTAATAGTAGAGTAAGTTTGTGCTTTTTTAACAGTGCCGCCGGTTCAATTAATCAATTATCTAAACAACGTTCTTTAATATCCTCAATTGATCGCACAAAACACACACACAGTCATGCTTATTTATTAATTTTTGTTAATAACGCTCGTCGAACTTAGAAAACCTACAAACTTTCATTGTTATTAAAATTGGCATTAAGAATTGCAATATTCGCATAATAAATAAAGATTGTTAACGTCACAATAGACTGATATGCATATCATCACCGCTTTATCGATTGGGGCAATCGCTTTTCTATTGCCAAACTAAAACTACTTTGTTGGCGAAGAAAGAAAAATGATTACAGCTATTAGTGTATTAGTTGAAAAGGCCGTAGGTCAAAGACACTGGTTACGCATTTTACGCGTTTGGTTTGCGACAGAACTTAAAACGATTAAAACCTAATCTACCGTCCATTGCGTTGCAATTGTATCACAGCATTTATTTAATCACATCACCGTATATTTGTAATGTCGCAACGTGCCGTTATCCTCGCCACTCGGAACGCACCGCGACCGTTTCTCATCGTCGATCGACAATAACCTACCTGCGCTCGCTAATCGCGCCTCGCCATCGATCGTTTCACTTAGAGCGACATCGCCGTTACTCTTCGATCCCGTCATCAGTTTGTCTTTCCTCGTGCCGCATCCGTCCTCGTCTTTCACGAAACGAATGGCGCACATCGCGAACGCACCGACGATCGGCGGCAGACCGGCCAAACGGAAGGCGAGATCGTAATCGTGCGTGCTGTCGTACATTTTCCCAGCAATGTACGGGCCGATCGTCAACGGGAACGAACAGAGGCCTAACAGGAAACCAATGGCCTGCGTGGCGCCGTCCTGTCCGCAGATGTCGAACGCGATCGGTCCCAGCAACGATATGAAGCAGCCGTCGAAGAGGCCCATCAACAGCGAGATGCAAATGAGCCAGTAAAAGTTGCCCTTGGCGGTGGGCAGCAAAAGCGTGAGTATGCCGATGCCCAGGAACGAGATCTGTTGCAAGAAGATGCGATTGACGTTCGGCATATCGGCAATGTAGCCGAATATCAATCGTCCGACGCCGGACGTGACGCCGATACAAATGACCGGCAGTTTGCCGTCGTACTCGTCGCTGTAATTGTCCTCTACGAATTTCAGCATGTGGACGTACGGCACGAAGTAACCGAACAACGCGATCGGTATGACGAGCGCCCACACCAGGTACCGTTTGTTCCTCCATATCGACACGTTGAACGCCTCGATTAAATTGCTATTCGCACGTCGTCGCTTCGCTTTTTGCTCTCTCCGTATCAGGTCGTTTGCCGGCTTGAAGAGTACGGCGCAACCCATTATGCCGCACGCAAGTAGCGCGATCAAGCGTAACGTCCAAACGAGACCGTACGATTTTAAAAAGTACGCCAACACGTACGAGAGTAACATCGTGAACGTCGAACTGCCAGCGGTCACTATGCCGTTCACGACGCCCAGGTAACGTTGGAAGTAATGCCCCAGAATGGCCAACGACGGTGTGTACGCTAACGCGCCGCCGATTCCGTACATCGCGCCGTACGTGAAGTACAACACTTGCACGTTGTCGGCGAAGAACGACGATGTCAGCATACCGAGCGACGCCAGTGCACCGCCCAAAAAGGTCGTCCGTTGTAAACCGATGGCATCGGTTAGGACACCCGATACGGGCGACACGAAGAACGTCGTGCCTATTGTCAACGAACCGACCAGAGCTAGAAACAAGATAAAGAAGACAATAAATGATTATGGACGGACGAATTGTAGGGCATTTAGTTCTCTTATCGACTGGAAAGAGTTGTTGAAAACAATGTCGGTCCATAAACAATGGGAGCGCAATAAAATGTTATTGTTCCCTTATCTCTATCATTAATAATTAAGTCGCGTGATGGCCACGACGACGCTAAATGTTAATTTAAATAGCCACGCAATGATGCAACAATCGACGTTTGTTGTTCTATGGACGGTTCAATAAAACTGCAAACTCACCGTTTATATTAATAGAAACTAATTCAAGTAAAAGAAAAATGGGACGCCGCCGACGCTAATGCGTTCGTTTGTTTGCGAAGTCGTTGCGACGCCCGGACGCATTTACGTCGTTTCGCTGAATGGCAAAAAATCCATCCGATCTTTATTTAACTTCGACTTGTTAATGATTCTCGAAGTAACGATCGATTACATTAAAGAGAAACCTCGAGGTAATTTAAGGGCAGGCGCTAATTCGGCAAACCTAACCTTCATATTGCGCTAGTTTATTCGCTCGAACGTATAGCGTAGAATAACATTTCGCGTGTCGGCCACGTGCTTTCGTAAATTTAATCGGAATTCAATTAACACATACGCACCAGCTTTGCTGCCTGCATCCGTCACGTTCTTCATCTGCAAGCTATCGTAAATCTCCGTGTAAATGATACTGTACGAATTGATGACGCCGAAGAGGATGCCGTTGCAAAAGAACGAACCGATCATGACGAACCACGCTCTGGACCCGCCGTCCGGCGGCGGCGACTGCTGTTGTTGCACCGTCCCATTATGATACTCGTCGATTTTGCCGGTAGTCTCATCGACGGATCGGTTCATGTTACCGTTTTGCATCGTCGTGCGTTTCGGAACGATCGAACCATCGGACGCGTCCTCTAAAGGCAGACAGCACACGTCGTCCCGTTTATTACAATCGTTCATCTTTTATCGATCGCTGCCTGAATATATAATTCAATTAAAACATCTTATCGACGGATCGAACGCAAGAATTGAATTGAAATTAAGTAATTTCTATTGCTGTTGTTAATCGAATAGCGTGGACGGACTATCTTGCGCTAACAACGAAGCGACGATTATAAATCGTGAAATGTGTGTTAAGAAAATATTAAACGATACGGAAGAAACAAACTTAAATCAAAACTAGTTTACTAATTGCTGGTCGTCGAACTACTAAACTAAATTGAACCTGGTGATATGAACTTCGATTGTTAGGAGTCACACTGCGAAGCGCTTCCGTCGCGGAATTTCGTCGCACGTTTATTGTTTTGTTGTTTGGTACGTCGCTTGCGCCGTGAACGACACGTTTTTCACGATAAAAAGAACAATAATAACTTACTCCGCGTATTATCTTCGCTCCGCTTTGAAAAAACCAATGCGTACTCGCATCCATTCCAACCCAACTAATTTTTGCTAATCTTCTGCTACGGCAATTGACCGAGACGTTCTTTTAATAATTGACAAAGGATTCGTGAGGGGACTCGAGGATTATTTGTAAAACCGGTAAAGAATCAATCTAAAAAAAAAAAAGAAATTTATAAATGTTCATTTTGTGTAAAATTTGCGAATGTAAAAGGATTCTCTCTGTCTCGCGCGCACATATAAATTAATTATCCTTATCAAAATATATTGGCTGCAAGGCAAGTTGAATTAGTATAAGTATAAATAGTTTATCATGTGTTTTGTTAGTGGTACGATAATTAAATAATTTAAATGATTAACGTATAAAATTACATTAAGTGTTAAATAGAATTTGTGCATTTTGGTACAATCACAATAATTGATGCCGTTTTATATATATAAAAAAGATAGTTATATAAAAAATATAAACGAGCTATCTTACGCTCTTTCCTTCTTACAAAACTTAAGTTCAATCAAAATTTCAAATTGTATACTTTGCTTCACGAAACGCATCACAAGAATCGCAAAAAGAATTCAAACTCGATTAACTAATTTCAATAATTGTCCGTTACAATCAGACACGCGGCAGGACTTTACACGCATCCGTATTCGTACCATACAGCGTTTTCCTTCGACGTGTCCTTCTTCTGCTCGGCTACTTTATCATC
Organism: Hololepta plana; assembly: GCA_963695495.1. NCBI lineage: Eukaryota > Metazoa > Arthropoda > Insecta > Coleoptera > Histeridae > Hololepta > Hololepta plana. Next base: position 1,245,313 of record OY968839.1, on the reverse strand, counting down.
TCGTTGCCCGTTGTCGCTCGTCGTCGGTTCTTTCGGCTTCGGTGAACATTTATTTATCGATTCGCTCGCGATCGTCGTCGATATCTTGTTGTAAACCAAGAGCGGCGGCTGCGGCACCGGTTGACTCGCGATGTTCGGCTGATCCTCTTCGGACAAATAAACCGTTCGTCGCGTGCCAACTGAGCCTAAACTTAAAGCACTTCCAGCGCCGCCGCCGCTACCAGCGACGTCTCTGTTGTACGCGTTGTTATCGACCGCTCCGGCGCCTAAAACAAGAATTTAATGAAACGGTTGTAGTTACTTTCAGTGTTACGGTCTCTTACTGCCGGACATGCGGTTGCTTCTGTGCGACGACAACTTCGCAAACGGCGTACCCTCTTTATTGGCGTTGCTCGGATCGTCCGCGCTGTTGTCCGAATCGTTTCCGCACGATTCGCCGGAGTTGGCACCCGTCGCCGACGTCGAGCCGACCAAAGCGAGTTGCGATTGTGTTAGTCGGTCCTCGTGCCACGATCGACGATTCTAATTTCACAAATTAAATGAAATAGTTGATAAAGTTTATCTAAGACTTACTTTACTCGTCGGTACTTTGCTGATTATATCAGAACTAGCTTTTTGCACGCGTCGGATTAAAGTTGCACCGAAACCTTTCCTAAAAAATGCGTGCAATTCTTAATCAGTTTAAATCTATATAATATGTTATCATTTTACTTTTTCGCTGCGGCTGCATTATCCAGCTTCTTATAATGCTCCATTATTTTTTCCTCCAATTTTTCTTTTTGCCTACACAAATTGTTCAGTTTATCCGTGAACAGTTTCTCTTCAACGTGATAATGCTCTTTGTCATCCAAAGAGTGGATCAACAACGAGTGGTACTGAGCCAATAATTGCGAGGCGTGATCCATCAATTTCCTTCTATCGCTGTCGAGCGTATTGTTTAGGTCGAACAGCATCTACAACGGAATCAACGATATTCATTAATGATATAAATTAATGTTTGGCGTGACTACCTCGCACTTTTGTTGTAGTTTTGCGTTCTCCAATTGCAAGCCGGCAACTAAATCGGTACGTGAATTCAATTCGCCTTGCATCTCGGTGTTGCCCAATTTCAGGCGACTCGTCTCCGATTTTAAACTCTTGTATTCCTCCTGTAACGTACGGTATTCGACTTTGAATCGTTCGCCGGCCGTGAACAAGCTCCGAAAATCGTCCTTAAAAACCTCAATTAGTTGTGAACATCCATCAGTTTAAGCGAATAATTCACCTTCAATTTCGAATGTTCCGCCCTCAAATTTGACAAACTCTTCGATTCGTTTCTGAATGCTTCCTTCTCGTGTTCCAATTTAATTATTCTCGTTTCGAGTATCGCATTCGTATCTTTCAAATTCCGTATCTCCATCCTCAAGTCCCTGTTCTGTTTTTTCCAGTCCTCCTGTGCTTTCTTCAAATCCTCGTACTCGGAGCTTAGTTGCTCGTGAAGCGATCGTATCGTCACTTGATCGCATAACAATGTGTCGCGTTCGTTGTCTTGAATCTTTTGCTGTTTGGATAGCTGCAAGAAACAAATAAAGCTTCAAATATTCTTCATTTCACTAAAAGGGTTTATATTACCTCCTCTTTCTCGGCGACAAGTTGACTGTTCGCTAATTGCAGTGCCGTTTGTTGAGCATTCAACGTACTCACTTGCGAGGTCAAAGTCGATATGTCGACTTGCATTCGGGCCGTTTCCGCTTTTAAATTCTCGTTCTGTTGCTGTAATTGCTCCAATTCGGTGCGTACACTCTCTAAAGGTACGTCTTCGTCGGAAGTGCCGTTGTTCTCCTTGATCAATTTCAAATTTTCCAAACAGGATATGACGGACTGTTTGAATTCCGCGTTCTCCAGCATTTTATCCAACAACGCTTTCAAATCGTGCACGTCACATACCGTCGAATAATCCAAACCTAATCTATCGCAGCCCGTCTTGTATTTTTCTTTTTCCAGTTTCTCCTCCACAAGATCGTTTTGTAACGCTGTAATCGTTTCAACGTGTACGGCCATTTGGGAATTTAATTCTTGATTTTTCTTTTCCAATTTTTGCAGTTTCTCTATTTGCGACAGCAACGAGAGTTTCTCGTTCGCCAAATTGTCCAATTCCTTCAGTTGTTTGTCGCATCTTTCAGTTTTCTCGTCTAAAACGCGTTCCCTCGACTAAAAAACAAACAAATTGTATTAATTCATCTAATTGTAACGTACTATTGGATAAAATTACCTCGATGACTTCTTTCAACTTCATTACGTCCTTCTGCATAGCAGCATTTTCCTTCTCCATGCTGTTCAGCTTGTTTAGAATATTTAGTTTTTCTAATTCTACATTCTTCAGCTCCTCCGTTTGCATTTTGAACGTGTTTAATTGTTCCAAAACCTGTGTCAAAGCCTTATCGGAATCGTCCGCCCTCCTCTTGATGCTATCGCACAAATTCTGAACGCGTTGCTTCTCCTTCGTTAATACTTCCACGCTTCTTTCCATCTCCATCAATTTCTGCTTCTCATTTTGCAACTCCTGATTGAGACGTTCGGTTATCTTGTTTGTGACGTCGATGGAATCTTGTAATTTTCGATTTTCTTGTAATGCATTCTTGAACAAACTCTCCAATTCGGAATTTTGATTAGTCCATCGGTCGCACGTCTCTTGCAATTGCTCGCATTTCAACGTCAACCGTTTCTTTTCCTTTTCCAAATCCAATATCTTGTCGGACGTCTCTTGAAATCGACCTTCTTTCAGCGATTCTATCGTCGAGAGTAATCGGCGATTTTCCAGTTCCAGTTTGAGGGCACGCGTTTCCGCGTCGTTCGTTAATTGTTCGGATATACTGTTATCCGGTGTAGATGTGTAATCACCCTCCAATTCTGAATCGGTGCGTTCGATGTTCAACGCACTTTTGGCCACCTGTTGCAATTGATAATTCTCATGCGTCAATTCGACAATCTTCTCTCTGGCCGCATCGCGTTCCAATGCGATGTCATTAATCTTTTGCTTGTAATTCAACATTTCTTCCTCTAATAATAGCAACTGATCGGCCCTCTGTCTGGCTCTGGATAGTTGCGATTCCAGCATCTCTCTCGTCTCTATTAAGACTCGATTGTCTTCTCGTAATTCGTCCACGCGGACTTTGTAAAATTCCGCGTCCGCTAAACGTTCCCTGTAACGTTGCGCCTCGTTCTCTAATTTGTCCGCCCTCTCCGCTTTCTCTCTCATCGCATCCAATTCGTCTCTGTACGTCTTTGACATACGTGCTTCCACTAGTAATTCTGTGTTCTAAAGACAAATACAAAATAGAAGTCGCATTGTAACTTTGAAAGGGTTAAAGTGTTTTACCTCCGCCTTCAGTTTCGCTAAGACCATGTTTATCTGTTCGATTTCTTCTCTGCATTCGGTCAATAATTCCGATTTTTCCTCTCTAGAAACGGAATGAAATTAATAACAATAAAGAACCAACTTAAATTAAAATAATCTGTTCTTACAATTCTTGGCGTTGCTTCCGAAATCGTGCCTTCCAATCGGCCAATTCGACAGCCATATGATTACTCTCTATGCCGCCGCTGTTTAACAATGGCGAACCACCGATAACTTTCACGTTTTCGTCGCTTATCTCGTTGATCCATTGATTTAGTAACGTGTCTCTTTTTGTTATCAAATCCCTCAAGTTGCTGTACAAATGCTCCAACGATTGATCCTTCCAATCCTGTGTTAATACCACTTTTTGATCCTCTGTTACCTTTCACAAAGTAACACAATTTAGTAAATTTTGATTACACAAGTCTCTCATTAAATTTACCTGCTTAATGCAATCGACTATCTCATGTTGAATCTCAATGGGTAATTCTTTTATTCTAGCTATAAATAATTCTTTGGTAGGTCCTTGAACAGCACATCCTAATAGTAATAATATAAGAAGATGCAATTGTTCTAAAGCTGCTTGTGAACCTGGAGTTCTTCCTAATGTAATGCAATCAGGTAATAGGATGATGACTTGTCCCAGTTCATCCTACAAAATATATCAATAATTCTCTATACATTTAGATTTTATGTATATAATTGTGAACCTCATATATTGATTTGATATTCTTTAGAATTGAATGAAATATCTTGATTCTAGCGCTAGTCACACTCAGTCCTTGTAAATTGGCGATAGTTGGAATAGGTATTGATGGCTCTGGATCGATTTGCAATAAAACTTCCGTTATTGGCGATCCATCAAAGAATGTCTCGTATATTTGCAGGTTGTCTGGCTTCTTTACACAAGTAGAGAGCTAAAATTAAGATGAAAATCAGTTGCTTTACTTACACAATGATCTGACTTCTGTATACCCATGTCACTAACGGTCCATTTAAAAAGTTCTCAACATCTACTTCGCTTGCAGCCATTCTCTTCTGCCACTGATTAAAGCATTGAAGATGACAATTTAAGGTGTAATCCTTGATACCGATCTAGTGGAAACTACTTCCTTATCAGATGTAACCATTTAATTGAGACTTTTATCTGATTTAATTAATCTTTATCGATTTTTACACAACCAAAACATTTCTTTGTAGCCGAATCGAATGTTTTGCTTCTTTCTTCAGATGTTTCAACATCGTTCATCCAGAGGAGGCTAGTTACATATTAATAGCGGCAAACTTAAATTCTAGTAATATTATTCTTGAAGGGTACCTAAGTGCTTAGGTTAGATTTCAATATTTTTAGCAGAAATATTTGTGTGATATAGAAGAGACCATATATATTATCTTTGGAAGAGACACAATGAGTACTGGAAAGCATTGGGGTGAAATAAATATCGTCGATGACGATCAACAGAACGAATTAGATGTAACGGCCGATATTGAGAAGTCGATGAATAAGTTTTGTTTAGCTGAATTTGATACAGATTCAAATGATGGACAGAAAGTTGATCAAATAATGTATGAATTGTTTAATCTAGCATGTAAACTGTGTTAACTAAGAAGTTCTTGCAGATTGAATCCAATGGACCCAATGGTACTGCAAGCTATATCCTTACACAAGTATAATAACAAACTTCTTGATAAGATATCTGCTATTGAAGATTACACAAGTATTCCATCAATTGAGGAGGATTTTACTTTACCAGAACTTGTACCATATCAAAGAAAACATGTGAGAAACAGTCTAAACTACATTAATAAGGATTTTGTGTAAGTATTTATACTTGAATGATGTATGTAATCAGGACAGAATTGTTTCAGTAGACCAAGTGAAGAAGTGACAATACCAGAAATTAGTGATGCTGTATCAAAACAGATTTTGGTAAAATGTGTTGCTGTTCTATTTGCTCATATAGGATATGAGAGTATTTATGAATCTTTTATTAATTATTCATTCATTAATTTTTGTTTGATTTTAGCAACAAACCAAAGTGTATTAGATTTCATGACAGACATATTGGAAAGTATAATGAAACAGATTTGCTACAAACTAAAATTGGCCTATGAGGATGAAATGATTGGACAGTCTACTGGTTTCCCTGTAATTGCACAAGCAAGTTTCTTCTCTTATTGCATTCTTAATATGATTATGTTTCAGAATGCAGTGGAAAGAGTGTTTGTAGATATTGGATTAGGCGGCATAAGAGGATTACATAATTATTATGAGAACAGAGTCATTAAATATGTTAATATATTACATCAACGTGCATCAGTACTAAGGAACGAGTATGAAAGATTGATGGAACCAAAAGTGATGAAGCAATTGAATAAAATTAACAAGTAGTTTGCACAAACTTTAATTGTAAGTTTCATATGACATTTTTTATTTAATTTTTTTAGAATAATCAGGATCAATATCAAGAGAGAGGATGATAGCGAAGAAAATCCGGAAATACATTTCGAGAATGCCGATTTAGGTTCATCGTTCGAGACTGGATTCGAGTTGCTGAATACCCTAGAAGCTGGAACTAAGTGCGGATCATATATCTACAAAATTCTATCGGTTTTAAAACGTATAATTGTAGTTTAGAAGACGAGGAAATTAATGCGACAGTCACCACGACACCTGCTGAAATGGAAACTGCTTCAGTTCCATTTAACAAGAAGAAACGAACGAAATGAATCACTCGTCGTGATGACTCTTCAACGGATGCCTTCTACTAAACGTTATTATCTTATTCGTTAAGAGCGACGGCGGTATATTGATACCGTTCAACGGCACGTCGCAATCGCTTTGCGTCATCTCGAACATGTAACTCAAATCGATATCGTAACGCGGCAATTTGTCACGCAAATACGAAATAACATTGTTCCCGAGCGATTTCTCCCGGCTCATTATGAAACTGGACAAATATCGCGGACTGCGCGATTTCTCCGCACAATGTAACAGCAAACTCCAGGACGTATAATCCGAATCCAATACATAAGTATTATAAATTCCCTCGTCTGAAACGATTATCATTAAATTACCAAGAATTTTATAAATGATTTCTTGTTGTAGCGATAGTAGTAATAAGTTGGTAACTTACAAGTATCTTCCGAATGAATCCAATGCGCCGGTTGATTAACGTTCGGTATCAACCACGTTATGTTACCGACAAGTTGTTCGTTGATCGGATCGTCGACGAAGCTATAAGTGAAATTCATCGTCACGTCGAATAACATCTCCGACATGGAGAATTCGGCACGCATGCATCTGTACGGTAGAGCTTCTTCGGAACTGGCATAATATTGTATCACGTACCAGGTGCCTAATAACTGAAACGAATCGGGTGAGGACTTTTAAGCGGACTTTGTAATTCACAATGAAATACCTTTTCGATGTCGAAGTTTTTTATGGCTTTAACTTTCGGACACTTGCGTTTCTCCTCCGGTTTGCGACGTTTCGCTGTCGCACAAAGTATGAAGAAGACGATGAAGATGGTTAATAGTAATAGCGTGCGATTCCTCATCTTGTATCTTCGGTACTGAAAAGGTTCGCTTCACCAACTTGTAATTAAAATTGAGAGATAAGACGCTATTCGTCATTTCCTAAATTTGATGATTGCTCTTATCTCCATAAACAATTTTTTCATCTATTCCTGTGGGCGTATAGGTTTTTAATCTTCTCTAAACGTCGAGGGTAAAGTTTGTTTGCATACTGGAAATAATGCAAATTGTTATAAAAGGCAAATAAATACTCGTTTATTTCGTGTATTGTAATTCAGGTAAATTGGTATTGTTCATTTAGGTGCTTTTGTGTTAAATGATACGATTCAATTTGGAAGCACTTTCAGCAAAGTAGTTTTAAATTAAGCGCTCGAAATGTGACATGTGTCACGAATGTTCCTGGACGGTTCCCGTGAAGATCTCTCAGTAGCTTTCAAGTCTGTAATTATTTCCCTTAGAAAAGAAAGTCAATTTTGTATGAAAAAATGAGTACAAGTGAGAATTCGAAAGAATCGGGCGATAAGAAGTCCTATGCCGGTATACCAGAAGCAGAATTTGTGGCAAGTTGCAATTTAATGTAACCTAAAACTTCAGTGAAATTAACATTGGAATAAAATTTATTTTTAGGAAGACGTGGATACATTTATAGCTAAACCAGAACATGGCAATAACGTCGATAAGGTGCTAAAGAAATTCGACGAGCAACACTCGAAATACAAGTTTATGGAATACAGTTTATTGACCAAACGTAAGAAATTGCGTTCACAAATACCAGATTTAAAGCGGTCGTTATCGATGTTGGAAAAATTAGAGACGCAAAAGAATGAATTCGAAATGGAATATTTACTTAGTGAGCAAGTTTTTGTTAAGGCTGTAGTACCACCAACTGATAAAGTGTGTCTTTGGCTTGGGGCAAATGTTATGTTAGAATATACATTAGAAGATGCAAAGAAACTGTTAAAGGAAAACATTGAGATTGCCACAAAGAATTTGGGTTTCATTGAGCATGATCTTGATTTCTTGAGGTATTAGTTAGGGTTTTAAACTGTAACATTTTAATTTAAACTTTATAATGTTTTTTGATTATAGAGACCAATTTACAACAACAGAAGTAAATATGGCAAGAGTTTTCAATTGGGATGTCAAAAGGCGTCAAGCTGCTGCAAAACAGGGAAAATAGAATATTTAATTTGTTAAGAAAATAAGTGGATGCTGATTTTAATGTAACATCTCATTTGCTATTTATTTAACTCCTATTTGGGAATATAACTCTCATAGAAACCTTTTATTGTTATATTTCTACATCTACAAACATTGAAAGGAGAATGGATTATATTTCGCAATCAGTAAATTAATCTTTGCATTCTTTAATAGCAAGCAACAACATTAACAAAGGAAACATTAATATTATGAATGATTAACAACAGCTTTGGTTGTGAAAGAACAAGAATTTTTATGTATTATGATTAAGATAAACATTAAATAAATTTGCAAATTCACACTAAATTTCCAATTTTGTTAAATTATTGATAACCACCCTGCAGTTGGACATTTACCTATTTTATAGTTTCATTACAATACAAGGCACAATACTTAAACACATTTTATAGTGAACCCCCTTTTTATATAAAAGATACACAAATTAAATAGATTGTCAGAAAATATATAAAACTAAATAAGGAATTCAAAAAATAATGTCACATTAATGGTTCCAAAAAATTGCATACATTTTGTGAGATGATGTTACAAGTTAAACAAGGCAATATTACTTTAAATTTATAAAACTAAATGATGCGTTAGTAAATAAATTTTGTATGAATACAAACTAAACAAAAACATGAATTTCTTTCCCAATTTTCAACACAAAAATATCAAAAATGTTACTTTAAATAGAACACAAACAATATTCTTTAAAAAAAAGGAAATACTCTGAACATAAGTACTTTGCAATAGATTCCTTGCGACAACAAAAAAAAACATTAACAAATTAATAAAAAAATACCAAGCATATAGAATGCTTTATGCTTCATGAGTTGGTTCAGAGTCTGCGTTAGCTGGTACTTGTGTAGTATCTGGTGATGTTGTGTCACCTTCAGCAGCTGTTGGCTGATGTTCAGCTCCTTCAGTACCCTCAGCATCTGTACCAGCTTTTAAATGATTCAATTCTTCTTCTAAAGCACTCACTTTATTAAGTGCTTCTTGTAAATGTGCCTTTAAATCATCCACTGTTTGGCCCTCACTTTGAACCGACAACTTATTAATCAAATACCTAAAATAGAACTTATTATAACAATATCCTTGACAGAAGCCAATCAATAATATGAGTGAATGTTTAATTACTAATGAAAGAGTATACCGTAAGGCATCATGTGGTTTCTCTGGTTCTTCATACAAATTAACCAAGCATTTAGTTAGAGCATCCATCACACCGGTCTTCTCTAAGTATCTTCTAAATTCTTCCCTTTTGCCTTCAGAAGGCTGTAAATAGTTTATTAACAATCTAATGTTCAAAAATAATTAACATATTGCCATTACCTTGTATGTTGGATTTGCTGTCATCTTGTCTTTTTGATTTATTGCTCAATAGACAAATTCCTTCTACAACAAATTGTTTAAATTATTACTTAGATATGAAAACGTGTGGTTCTGCAGAGATTTTCGTCTGTATCTATGCTGTCATTTAATTCAATGTCGTATTATTAACAAACGGCCTGCTTAATCAGTATCTTTTTAATTCTGCTTGTAGATAACAACAAATGTTCAACTAGTATATAAATGTAATAAAGTGAAATATGATATTTACACGATTAATTTTCAATATTAATCAAACACTTACCTGACAACAGTTCGTTGACGATAATATGGAATTAGAATGATTCAAAATTTGCCGGTTGGTTCGTTAATAAAAGACTCGTCGTGGAATGTCGTCTTTTATGAACAGTGTAACCGTTTAATTATTTCCCCCATATGTATGGCTAAGTTCGTTCGTAATGTAAATAAGAAAAATGTTTAGCGGTTAAATTCGATTCGATTAAAGTCAGAGGTTTTGCCAAAAAAAGTACACTTTGTTATAATTTATTTAATTCCCATTGATCGCCGATCTTATTCATTACATCACGTTTAAGTAAGTATATTGTTGGGTTTATAGAATTTAAAATGCTAATAATCCACAATTTGACAAATTAAATAATTAACCGATTCTTTAAATTTCTTACGAATGCAAGTAAATCGGGTGCAAGGACGGCTTCAATAATAATAAGTGGAATAAGCAATCGTCATTATGTTAATTTGCAGCGTTATCGTATCAATATTTTTAGTTGCGGTTTAATTAGTAACGACAAAAAAAACTTAACCAGTTGGAATTTATTTTCGCATATTATGAATGAAAATGAACATTTTAACGAAGAGACGTTAATTTGCTCGCTGTTTAATTATCCGAAGGCACTCATCCTGATAAAGGAAAGGTACAATAATAATAACTAATCAATATCGTGTTTACGTCAGAGTTTTGCGTCCTACAAAACGACGACGACGCCGACGCTTCACCGATAAGTTTATCATAAAAAAGGGGAAAAGGTTGACACTCCACGTAAATAGCATTAATTCGTTAAAAAGACGGTTTCTTAATGCAAGTTTTAGCTTAACCATCCATCGAATCGGAAGATGTTGATCATGGACGCAAGAAGTACGATAAAGTTGAACGTGAGCCTCATTGTGATCATACTTTTACATATCGTCCGTACGATCGAATGCAAATCGTTCGTGTTTAAACATCACGACAACACCGAACTATTCGAGGTCCTCGACGACGTCCATCAGTCGTGTCCGAACATAACGAAGGTCTACGAATTGAGCGAACGATCGGTACGCGGCGTGCCGATTTACGTTATCGAGTTCTCCACCAAACCGGGAATACACGAGCCACGTAAGTCCGATACGAAATTGGAACGTGGCAAAAAAATAGAACCAATTCGGTTTTAGTGAAACCGGAGTTCAAATATGTTGGGAACATGCATGGAAACGAGGTGCTCGGCAGGGAGTTGCTATTGAAATTGAGCCATTACCTGTGCGAGCAGTACAACGCCGGCAATCGGGCGATACAGTATTTGATCAACGAGACGCGGATACATCTGTTGCCGAGCATGAATCCGGACGGTTGGCAACTAGCCACCGATACGGTAAAAATTGCAATTTCGACGAAAGAAATACGGAATATAATCGAGTTTATCGGTGTTTAAGGGCGGCGAAGACTATATAATAGGTCGCTACAACAATCATTCGGTCGACTTGAATCGCAACTTCCCCGATTTGGATCGGATCATGTTCAGCAACGAGCAGAATCACATCGATCACAACAATCATCTGCTCGAACAAGTCGAACGATTGGACAGTCCCGTAAGGCGACCGATTATGCGGCGGCAATAATTCTCTCGCTCTCTATCTCTGAATCGATTTCAGTTAGAACCGGAAACGAAAGCGATTATACGTCACACGATGCAAATACCGTTCGTTCTATCGGCGAACTTACACGGCGGCGAATTGGTCGTCAATTATCCGTACGACGAGAGCCGTTACGGTAACGCGGCCGGCGAATACACGAAAACGCCGGACGACGCGACGTTCAGACATTTGGCGCATTCGTACGCGTCGGTCCACGCGGAGATGACGAGTCCGGACCGCGAGATGTGCGACAAAGAGAGCAACAAGTTCGTCGAGCAAGGCGGTATAACGAACGGAGCCGGATGGTATTCGTTGGTCGGAGGTAGAACGATTATTGACGCTGCGGCTTAAAGACGAATCGTGAGTTCAATTCCCGTTTGCAGGAATGCAGGATTTCAATTACTTGTCGAGCAACGATTTCGATTTAACGTTCGAATTGGGTTGTAAGAAGTACACAGATCCCGATCGTTTGGAGGAGGAATGGAACAAGAACAAGGACGCTTTATTGAATTACATATGGCAAACGCATATTGGTATCAAGGGTAAAGTGCGTAACGCGATCACCGGCGAAGGAATCGCGAACGCCGTCGTGCACGTCAAGAATGTGACGGGCCCGCAGCCGTTCGATATCAAGCACGACATCACCTCGGGTAATTGCTCGGTTTAATTGCCTTACCACGATTATATTGCTGTTATTCATTTTTTCCAGTGTTCGATGGGGATTATTATAGATTACTGACGAACGGTCGATACGAGGTGACCGCCTTTCGGCAGGGTTACTTCCCGCAAACTCGCGTCATCGACGTGACGAACGAACGTTTCGCACCGGCTCAAATACTTGACTTCAATCTCAGACCGGTACGAACAATCCAGACACAAACATATCGATTATTTTCGCTTATTTGGTTTTTTGAATTTGTTTTTGTAGGAAATCGATCAGAGTCCACTAATCATACACATATTTTATAGAAACCGTAACGGTATATTTATTATTATTTCTTAACACTTTTCTTTTACATTCATCCACTCTGTGCCTATGTTAATTCGCATTTTCCCACGACAAAATGAATTGATTTCAATCTGTTTCAGGTACACACCGCATTCAAACGAAGAAGTTTAAACGTTTTCACAACTGATTAATAATTACAACAGTAGAATGAGTTATAGCATTAATAATTTAAAAATGAAAAAGACGAATCCATTAAACGCAATACAACTTTCGTTCGAAACGGCGGCACAAACTGTGAGTGTACGTTTCAAATTTTGAATTCAAGACAAGTTATGGCAATTTGTTGTTAAATTGATTTGTAACCGAAATTACCTTTAGTATCATTCGTCTTCCCTCTTCGACTCTTGATCTTGCTGTATCGAACTCGTATCGCTGTCTTTTAACGCGCCATAAGTCACGTCGCCGTCATCTTCGTCGTCCTCTTCGCTCTCCATCTCGAACAATCGCACTTTACGACGATTCTCCGATAAAACAACGGCGACCTTCCGGCTACCCGACACCGATATCTTCAAACAATTCATGCCCTCCACGTGTTTGATAGGTACGTTACCTACGAAACCGTTCACGCGTTGGACGTTTTGTTCGTTCACGTAGCGGTTCGTGTCGATCGTTGTCATTGCGTCTTGTGCGACACCGATTGGAAACTGATAAATCAACGAACAATCTGTGCTCGTGTCCAGCATTAGGACGGTCAACACGGCGTCCGAGTAGAATTGGACGTCTTTCAAAAGTAGCGTTTCGGCCGTTTCGGGTCGAAAGTGAACCAAGCACGCTCTTGCCGTTATCGCGTTCGAATAATTCAATTCGACGATATACGCCGTATCGCAAGGCGGTCTATTCGATAGAAACGCTACCAGCGTCGATCGATCGTTGGTGTTGATACAAGTGAAAAACGGTACGTCGGCCTCGTTGCCATTAAGTTTCAGGCAATCAATTGTCATCGACATGCGGAACGCGTCCGATATCAATTGTTTCGGCTTCTCGAAGACGTCGCGCACGTCGGCGGCCAACAGCCGATATTGTTGTATGAGCGAACTGTCCTTGTTATGCTTAATTATGATGGGCCACTGTGATATGCATTTGTTTTCCATTAGAAAGCGATTCCACTCGCTCTTATCGCTGCACAAAGGTTTCGTTAAATCCTCGTCGGACAAATACTGTCCCAATCTTTCCATAACGAAACCGGTTTGCTTTGGATCGTTGCCCTCCTTGTTCATCGTTATCGAATCGAATTGTTGCAAAAAGTCCGTTATACAAACGAGATCTTGTTGCGTCATTTTGAGTATTTCGGGAGCGACGCGTTCGTCCATTAAGTGCATTATCGCCATGTACAACCACCGGAAGAACGCTTTGTAATTTATCATCGAATCGTTGATGATCTGTTGCATTTCGCTGGCTTTCGATAGGTACGCACCGTTGCACGTCATCGTGCGTAATATTTGGTTCTCGTCGAGACCGACTTTCTAAAAGTATTTTTGAACAGGTTTAAAATATCAATATTACAACGGCAATTTCATACAAACCTCGTACTTGTACTCAAATCTGGCCATACCAAGTAACTCGCTTAAATGGTAAGTTATGTTCGGACCGATCTTTGAAATATTCTTCAATAATAGTTTCTGAATGTTCGCGTAACTCATCTCAATCGTTTGACCGAATTTCTCCAATCCTTTCTTCGTTAAGTCCTGCAACAGAAACTCTTGCATCTCGTCGGAGCATACGCCGAAAACTAACAAATCCAAGAAATCTGCAGAGAGTATGCCGTCAGGTACTTTGGACGCGTACCTCGACAATTTCGAATCCATTTCTAATAGGATATTCTCCCACGATTCCTTTATCGTCGACATCGACGCATACAGATAATTTAAGAGCGTGTTCAGCTCTTGAAACTTCCTGGCAACCGATATTAATTCCTCTTTGCGCGACTTGAAAATGTCATTTTCAAAGAGGAGAGTCTCTATTGCATCCTCACATTTGACAATTGCGAAAGTTTTCTTAAAATCGGTGCTCAGCTGTATTTGAACTATTTCACATTGTTTCCCCTTAACAAATGGGGCAACATTTAAAACTGAAGCAGGTAAACAGCCAAAGATGCTTAAGTAAATGTCACCGTCTTTGGTACCAATTAGCAATACAGTCAGATCATCTTGCATTAGGAGTAAATTGGATTTGTTTGTATCATCATTTGGATTTGTGTCAAAACTAGAGGTGTTTGATGGTATGTCAGGTAAATATTTTGATGAAAGATCAATATATTGCTGTCTATCATCCTCCAAGTTATGTACGATGTCATTGTTGCCATTTCCTGATCTATTATTTTCACTGACCCATGAAAGACATGTTATCTGACAATGTAATTTAACCTGGTGCAATATCTGCTTATTTTCTACATTCACCAGTATTATATCACCTGGAATAAGTAAAGAGTTAATCCAATGGAATGGGGGACATCAACACAAACCTGAATTATAAGCAATAGCTAAAACTTTCCCATCTGGCCTCCATGCCAATCCTTCTACTTTGTAACCATCAACAATGGGATTTAATAGCCATACTCTATTCCAAGTTAAACGATGTAGAGCTACTTCACCTGGAAGATAACAACCAATTAATGAATCTTAAACGCTTAATAATTGTTTACGACACCTTTTACATTCGATAGTGCCACTAAATCCATTCGATTGTTCCATAATAAGATCTTTAATTCCTGTGATGTACTTTTCTCCTCTAATTGCTTTATTGAGTGAAACATATTCACTTATATTAAGCACAAATGTGAGAACTGCATTAAATACCGGAAAATGCAAATTACTGATGTACGAAAAAGATCATTAGAACTGAATTTGAAATATTTGCGAACGGTTTATATCTTGGTGCCACTTTAATTTAGTAAATATGTTCTTGGGCCAACTTCATTGTTGTTGGTAATCATTCTTGTTCATTATGGATTCTACTAAAAACATCTGTATGTGATTTCTTTCAATCAGTAGGTATTTAATATTATAGTCATAAATTGATTTATTACTAATTAATTAACATGTTTCAAGAAGTAATTGAAAGTACGAAAACTACTTTTTCACCTGGTTTACAATACATACAATACAAATACTATTTAAATTAGAGGAACTGCAAGTGGAAATACACAAATTTAAGCATATGATTTAATTAATATTGGCCAGGCAGATAATTAAAGAGATGGGTAAACAAATAACAGTATGCTTGAATATCAGAAGATATGATTTAATGGGTAGCATTATTGTATAATTTCAAAATCCTCTTTGTAATGATGAAATATTTTAGAAAATCCTGAATGCAAGAAGGAATGTATATGTTTGGATAGTACACTTGACTATGACACTTTAAAGAAATACTTGTACAATTATTTCAATGTTTCCATGAATCATTATGTCATAAAATTACGAAATACTGATGAATACTTAATACCTTTAGGTGAATTACTAAAAGAAGAGCACAAGTATGTTTAAATTCAGTTTTATATTTATAGAAAAATATTCATTGCTCTGTTACAGGTATTTAATTTTAGATATATGTAAGATTAAGTACACAGGTAATTTAGGAGGTTTATTCTATTTTCAAACTGATAATACAAATTTTTTGATTTGTAGATGTTCATACAAGAGTTATTCATGCCAAATTTGAAAGTTTATTAAAACGTTTAGACAATTTGGAGGAAATGTCAAAAGATGTGGAATGGAGGAAGCAAAGCCACATTGAAGAAAATCTGAATATTCTGATGGATAAAATGGATGTTATGAATAGGAGATTTGACTTGCTGTTAACTCCAGCACTAAAACAAGAAATCAAATGAAAGAGAATTGATTATAATCTAAGTGTGATATACTTTACTTTAAAAATTTTATTTATCATTGTGTGAAAAACAGTAGAATTCGACAATTAAAATTATTCAGATAGTGCTAAAGGATAGTCATTTTGAATAATGGCAATAGGTTAGTAGAATGATCTATAAGGGTTCTAAAAGAAAATAATATTCGCTTATTTGAATAATCTAAAATATTCAAATTTTTCCGCCAGATTTTAATGGAGACTGCCATGAACATGTTCATAAAACAATGAACTGAAGTTGATCCTCAATGACGTTAGCTAATTATTATCAGCTGTAAATGTAATTTAAAAAAAAACAAAGTTATTTGATAACATATTCGTTTAAAAATAAATTGTAGATAATTATCTGTGATACGTCTAGCATTTCCATTTCTGGAATTAAAATCTTCTCAGCTTTGTGTTGATAGTAATTAACGTTCGCAAACGTTTCTATCATTAATTGTCGACAAACTACTATACATATGGTTTAGAGTATAATCAAGGTAATAAGGAATAATTAAGCTACATAAATATTATAGCTTTCATTGTTTGCAGCAATCAAATAACCAGAAAGTAAAAAAATGGAAAGATACCATCAATTAAGTAGCTGCTCATCAACAGACCAAGAGGATATGACTAGTGAAGAAATAGGAATTAGGAAATTGGCCAAAAGCATTCTATTAAATCAAATATTCATTGCTACATATCAGGAGAGAAGGTATGTACAAAGTTTGAATGCATACAGAGATGTTATAAGAGTGCATCATAAAGAACATGACTTGCTAAAAGCACTGAAGCATGTTAAGAAACGTATAGAGGAGTCTAACAATAAATCTTGGCTGGGTATCACTGATGGTGAAATGGTTGGAGCACCAGTTGGCATCTGCTTATGGATCCAGTTGCCTGAACAATCTAAGTTAGGCAAATACTGGTTTAAAATCAGGGCAATCAAGTTTAGAAAGAATGAGATCATAGTTAAAGTGCAAACGTTGAGGGAGGCAAACACTCCAGATGCCAATCCTTCGATTTCGCCCACTGACTCCCATGAATTTGTTGAAATCGTTAAGGAGAATGTCCTCGACATTTTAACGATGACTAAAATCAAATTATTTGCGTTCTTCCAAGAAATACTCACCGTACAGAATACAAAGAGCGCATTCGTGTACGTTTCGGCCGTATTGGTAACCGTATTCTTTGGTCTCGTACAATTATTGCAGTACCTCGCCGAATACTTGTTGCGATTGTGTAGAGAATTATCAATACTCACGAAATCGTTTACGCCAATATTAATAGCGTTAATTAATATGATTGGCAAGATGTTCAGTAATCTATTTTATATGATTTACTTACTATTTAAAGGTGATAGTAGACATCCACAGCGAGCGATGCATCAACCTTACAATTACGTTCAATATCAGCCTGTAAGACCGCACGTGCAAAGAGCTTTGCCATATTACGGCGGTCGATCAAATGCTATTATTACCGAGCTGAATTAATTGAATATATCGATCTAACTGAAACCAACGATATTAGAAGTTGACACTAAATACTTTTTGTAACATTTATGGGGGGTTTGTATTTAATTGTAATAAAGGAACGAATTGTAAATAGCGAATTGCGATTATCTGTACCGTTTAGCTAGTCCGCTTAATTAGATATTAGAGTGTTTAGAAGGCACCTGATCATTATTAAAAGAGCACGGTTTATACTTTAATAAGTGAATTATTTTGCTAATTTTTGCGTTTTACTCTTTCAATTTTAAAATTCGAATTTTTGTGGACGGGCAAAGATAGATTCCTCGCTTTAATTCGACTGTCCTAAAATAGATGGCGATAGAGGAAATGAAACTTGCTTTTAATTATACGAATCCGTATCATTTCAAAAGGATTAATGATTATTAATTAGATTAATTAAAAATCTGTTTGTTATTATTTTTGCGGACTAACATGAACCAGAAACGTTTTTCAATCGAATCCCTACAAAAAATGACCGACTCTTATTAACGGCGATCGCACATATTTTTTTTGCGCTCATTTATTTGCAAGATATTTACAAAAAGAAATATACTGATTCCCCTCGCATGATAACTAATCTGTCGGATAGCAAAAGGGGGTCCTAAATTTAATTCCAGAACAGATACACGCATGGAATTGGTTAAATACGTGAGGGAAGTTAATTTGTAACTTTCATAATCAAATGGAGAAGAGGATGGACACGAGGCAATAAAGGCGTGGACACCGATGAAATCTTTATCTTATTCGTAAGGCTTCAATATGCGAATGAAGGAAATTGCAAATATGGGAAAGGGACCGAAATTGCGAAGATAGCGAAGAGATCTAAAGATTGGGGGGGAGGACGGCAACAAAAAGAGATCGACTTTAATTAGATGATGACGTGCTGGAAAAGATCGAGATTTCACAGTATGAGAGAGAGCTGGAGAAAATTATAATTACCATTATTTTTTTATTGTGTGCGTTTCATTCTCGTGTCATTATTATTTGTTACAGTTAAATAAATAAATTGTTGAAATTTAACCCAATTAGACGTTAATCATTGTTATTATACGAGCTACCATTTAAATAAATGTCCCTTCCTCTCTCTCTCTCGCTTATTCCGTTTCTTAATTACGTATGGACAAAACGAAAAAAAGTGCACGCAACTTTATTATTACCCGAAATAACAAAAAGGAAATGAAAAGAATGGTAAAGTTATTAAGTAATTGGAGACACTCCACGAAGAATTATGTGCGCACATAAAGAAATATAAAGAAATTCCTTAATCGTTAATAACATCGGATAATTGGTAAGCGATGGTAATCTGTCTTCTGTGCAGCTATAAATATGATTGCGTCTAATTGAAAAATTACTTAATTTTCTTCTTTTTCCGAGGACATTTCGAATTCTGACTAATTACAAATTGGGCGCCGAAGAGGGATTAAGCAATTATTTTCAACTTTGTCATACGCGAAAGACACGTTCATTGTTCTTTTTAAACATCGTTCCAATTTAATTGTACATTGTTTTAATAACAGTTACCTATTCCTTTTTTGGATCAATGTAACACAAAGATTCCTCTTAAAGTTCGTCTTTTGCCTCGTATTATTATTGTTGTGATTTGAAAGTTGGCAACTTTTTCTTTGCGATAACTTCCCTCGGTTCTTCCAGAAAAAAATTCGCTCCTTCTCACTCTCTCTCTCTCTCTGACTCTCTGGTGTCATCTTCTCCACTCAGTTTGTTAAAATATCTTTTCAAAACTCGCCATTTTATCAGTGCTATATAAATGATGGCACGACAGCTGCTGCAACGCAAAATTCTCCTTCCACTCTTATCAGGTCTTCACTCTTCCATTGTTATCAACTTTTCCAAATGTATACCATGTTTAATAATGATAATAATAAGTATAAGCACTTGCTTAAATCCCATCTTCTTTGCTATTACTTAGCCAGGCACAACGTTAAACAATCGCGCGCAAAAAAAGGGCACAGAAATGAAGTTTTGCGAAAACTTTTAGCAATCCCTACCGGGATAATTTCAGTGTACGTCTTCTTTTTCGCGAAGTTCCACTCTTGCTACCGTGCATTCTGCCTCGGCAACGACAATGTTTAATCATGGAGTATCACAAAGAAACTAAGAGGATTTGCGAATAAGCCGCTAATAAATATTGTTACGTGCGGTTAATCCTTTTTTTCTTCTGTTTGAATTTTAATGCTAATCGAGTCCATCTCTAATAATCAGCGAGAGATAATAATAAATACTGTTATGCAAATTTTTTCCCAGTTCGGCCTTTTCAAGTGGATTATTTCGCCCCCTTTCGCGTTTCGAACGAGGGAAAACAGCGCGATTAGATCGTGCGATTAGGTGGGTAAAAAAGGGGCAACTTATATTTCTTTAATTTCGAGAAATAATTATAATATCCATCAATGTTAGTTGTCGTATTAAGCTATCTGAAATGGAACGTTCTCTTATTTCGTTAGATTGCAGCGAAATAAAATTAATTTGAATAATCGCGCGGCACAATTTGCTTTAAATATTCATGAATTGCGATATGTTATAATAACAAATCTCACATATAAATGTATTACGGTGCGCTGCGAAGAAAAACAAAAGTTTCCTTTCTCCCTTTATCAGTTTCTCTTTCCTCCTTCTCCGCGTTTCGACCGCAAGGAGAAAGAATTATTTAATTGAAAGTAATCGCAAAAGTTTTTCCCTCGTGTTCTTCGGGGTGTATTAGCAATAGTTCTTCGTGGCTTTTATCCGAAGAGTGAGCGAGCGAAAAAAAAACAGGGCTTTTAGTAAAATGTCATTTAAATAAGTTATTATTATTACTTTGTATGTTGGGAAAGAAAGGAAAGTTAAAAAAAATGGGCTGGTTCTTATAGCGGGAAACCAACATAAAAAGTTAGGGGACGAGGAATTCGCAAAAGATGTCGAGCATTCTTTTTCGTGCCGGTGTTAGTGGCGATGAAGATTTTTCGATTAGATTTTTGCATTTAATCGCGATTCGATTTTCTTCGAGGAAAATTTCTTCGGATGCTAAACTTTTCAGTTGTTGATGCAAATCTTCAACTTCTCGCTTCCAATCAATAGTGAATGCAGCAAATTCGCAATATAATGTGATGATAATGATTAAATAACAATTCCTCGCGGAATTTGGTTGATAATTATCTGCAATTTAAGTTTTGTAGGAAGGTGCGACTGAGATTGTGCAAATTAATTTATATCAGTCGTGTCATATTCCAACAAATTCCATCGCGAATTCGATGGAAATTCAAATATTTATTCGTTGATTCGTTCCCCCTCGTTATCATTTTTTTGTTATGGGCTAACAATGCTAATAATCTGCCAGTTTGTGCAAATGTATTATTACGGTGTAGATAATTGCGTGGGAATTCCTTGGACCTGATTTAAATGTTTGCTATTTATTTTGCAAAGTGTAAATTGCGATTGGGGACCAACATTTCGATGAGCAACGATTGAATCATTATTTTTTCATCGACAACGAGCGCATAGTTTCATTTTTGCAAAAACACATAATCAGATTTGCAATATAAAAATTGTTGGTTTTTTTTCGGCAAAAAATTCTAGAACAAATCGTAATTAATAGGAAATTCCATTGATATCAAACGAAAATTATTATTCGCTTTATTTTTCTCTTTTGCGATGTAAATTAGTTATTTCAGTTACCTGAAACGTGATTTACGTTTATTTCGATCGTTATTCTTTTTAACGAAACAAATTCGGCTCGTTTTCAAATGTAATTGATGACCAAATTGTTATTGCAAATTTATTGCAAATTGCCAATTGGAGACTCGCCGACATCTAATTGATTTAATTTCCCTTTTTTGCAATGTGTCACTCGTAAGGGGATTTATTCTCGATAGGTTATTATTAAGCACAAAAGGAGCCGAGGAAAATTGGAAAATTGTTTCATAACGATTTTTCCTTTCATAATAAATAAAGATTAAATTTTCCAATAAAGCGTTCGTCTGTTAAACGATCAAAACGAATTGCTAACGACCTTGCGAATCGTACAAGAAACAGCCTTTTCGGGCAGCAGGAATAAAGAGAAGAATTACCACGAAAAGCAATTAAGCAAAATGTGCGATTCTTCGTTATTATTCTTCTTCACCGGGAAACGTGCTGATTCTTCTTCTACTTTTTTTGCTTCTTTCCCATAAAAGTTGTATCGATAAAGGTTACGCACAATGCGTAACGCAACCACGAGAAATCCGGCAAAGAAAACTTTCTTTCGCCGTATTCATCATCATCTCGGTCCCCAATATTTATTATTTGCAACTTTTTCCCCTTCATTGTTTCCCTTGTCACAACATGGACCAAAAAAAGAAAGAAGAGAAAACGTATCCGTTACGGTTGTCGTTTAATTTCTTTGTGTCTCTTTCTCATTCTTCTTTCACCCTTACGATGGATATAAAAACCGATCCGGGCCCACCATCGGCCACATTACTCGCATTTATTCCACAGATCTCCCATACTCTTCTTCAGTCCCCCGAAAAGGAAAATAAACTTTTACACCCGTTTGTCTTCTGCTCATTCATCTTCAACAAAAATATTGTCGATATAAACGTACAATGGTTGGTTTAAAAAAAAGGGCGAAGAACACAATGGATTTGTCAATTGGTGAGGCCTCCGATAGACCACAGAAACCGTTCTTAAACGGTTTTATTGGTAGGTAAAATGTCACATATATTTTGGCCACAAGTCATTTATTACATCGAGGATTACAATTGGTTTTCTTTTCGGTCGAGGTGTTTTCGGTGTCACTTAACTTGTTGGTGGCAGATACGAAGAAACAATCTGTTTACTTCTTCAGCAACCGATTTCAATTGTTGTCGTGTCCGTTGCTCAAATGTTAGATTTTATATCGGTCACGTTTATTATGAACTTGTTTGCGGTCGGATATTTATTTCTCTTTTTTTCGCCAAAGAACCAAAAGACCTCCAACTGTTGCTATGAATGCTTCTTAAGCTGAAAACGATTTTAAGCCAAAATCAATTTTAAGCAAACGAGTTTTCATCTCGCTAAGTGGTCGCTAAACTGTTATTGGCGAAGAGAACGAATATTAACCAAAAGGTGTTATCGAATCGTGTTTAATAGCGTGCACAAATTCGAAAGCGTTCCGATTTTTCGCCATACGGCAAAATAGTCCCCTTCTCACTCTTCCTTGTCCTTCTTTTTTCTGTGGGCCCAGTTATTGCTTTAAAAGAACAACGGAGCAGCAGAGGCAATTCGCTTAAGAGTTTAATTAAGAAAATTGGTAAAGGAAAAACAATGGCGAAGGCCGAGCGAAAAAATAATAAGGCGAAAGTGAAATGGCAAGAATTTATGTAAGTGGTGTCAGTTGGTCTTTCACTTTGATTATAATTTTTTCCCTTTGTCTCGCTTCACCTCAACGAAACGCGACTGGACCGCATCACCTTGTATATCCATGCGCGGCTCCCTAAATTTACGCAAATTATTGCTGCAAAAACAAGCGAATTAAAGCAAATTCGAGCGAGCGAAATGTTAACCAGAAGGTAATTAGCCGCGAGGCGAGGCGAAGACAACAAAAAAAATGACTTCTTTTCGCCGCAGTACCAGAGGCAAATAATGAAATAAGAGATGATTTACCTTCTCGAGTGGACGTTAAGTGTTTTCCTTTTGTTTCAAACAATGTTTTGGTCCTCGAGTTTCGCCTTTTTCGTTTGCGAAACCGAACGAATTGCACCTCTTCTTCTTATACATATAGCGGCAGAGGAACGAGCATATCGATGGAATCGAGAGAGACTTCTCTGTTTCTCTTCGGTTTGTTACCAACATTCGGACGTTCCTTTGTTTCTTTATTTCTCCTTGGCAGTTTCTCCTTGAGCCATTGTTGTCGCTGATAATTTATGGCCCTTGGTAAAACGATACCTGGTATTTAATTATTGCGATGGCAGTCTTATAGATCGTTTATTACCATAGAAGAGAAAAATAATAATAGAGAGCGGATGGAGGAAATCAGAAACAATTAAAATTAAGGAACGAAGAAGAAAATGTTAATTGGGGACCGCTGAAACTCGGCCGGTCAGCAATTCGTCTCTTTCTCAATAGGCTTAATTATGGGCGCGTAAGATTTATTTAACTGCTACAAGATTACGAATAGATGGATTTCTTTTTGGTTGTTGTTGCTGTTGTTGATGATGGTCGAGAGATTATTCGCGATTTGTTCTTCCTGGTTTTCCGATGATTGCAATTTGAGCGAGCGTATAATTAGAAATTAATTAAAAACGTTCGTATGAAAAGAACACTGAAGAAGCGGCGGCATAAGAAAGTGCGCAAAATTCGCTCGCTCGCTCACGTCGTGCGAATGAGTGAAATAAGTTTCGCGTTTAATTGAAACTTTGCGAAATAAATACAAGTTCTTCGTCTATTAATCGATATGTTGAAAAAGCTAAGAATATTTATTCTTGCGTTTAATATCTCTTTTTCCAGCTCAGGCCATCGTGCATGGAGGTAAATTAATTAATTAAACGCACGAAGTTAGAAACGAATTAGAAATAAATTTTCGAGAAAAATTATGAAAATTACCGAACAGCTGTTGATGGCCAGTTTCGTTTTATTGTTTTTTTTTCCGCAAAGACTATAATTTCATCGTCAAACCGAACGGGAATGAGGGGATTATTAAACGACCGGGCCGGGGAAAAAACAAATATTAGCTCTTTTAATTATAGGGCAGGGATGGATTTCGGCAATATTGCTTGTTCGTTGCCGGTTCAACCCCATTATTTCGAAATTTTCGTACCGACAAAAAGGCTCATAATCTAATATCAGGTATAATGATTCATTTCCAAATGAAAAAAAAAAAAGAACGAAAAGAAGAACCGTCCGTCTTTGTTAATTAGTTTAGAAGTTCAAAAACAAAAGTGGCAAACTCCTCCCTAAAAGAAAATCCGCATTTTGATGGGACTCGATCAATATAAATTTGCATTCGTACTTTTTCCAATTTAATGCATTAGACATGCAGATCTGCAATTCGTAGGGAAACCTCCAGGTGCATTGTTAAGTAATTAGATTACTTAAAATAGCGTAACATCTTGAAGCATGTTACGAGCGGAGGACAATTTCGTATCTGAGCCACAAACCGACTTTAGATCGATTTCCCAATATCAAGTTCGCAAGATTTTTGGCCAAATATCTTAAGGGTTGAAACAGCGTTTATAAGGAGCTCTCCATCAACGTTTGATGCAGTTTATTCTATAATAATGTCCTTAGAGGAGATGTAAGCTTGCAAAATAACCAAAATATGCGGGAATTACAAATATCCCTGTTCGTTCACGCACAAAACGAGATCCTAACTCGGTTTCAGTCAATACGTTTCGCATTTAGTTCCATACATTAAATTATTACAAAGGCGACAAATACTCTAAAGTCTAATTGAATGCGGCACTTGCTTCCGATAATTAATTAATAACGCCGACGTATCAATCGCAATCAGTCGCAATTAATTGGTAAAGCCCTATATGCAGTTTGAGATAAAGGATAATTAATCGATTGGATTTGATTGACCGCGTGCGAATTAAAGAACTAGAAAACTAATCCGAACCAATCATGTTATTCGTGGAAGAGGACTAAAATCATTTAATAAACGAATGGAGTTCGTGGCTTTGCAAGATGAAGAACTTTGCCAATGTCGAGAACAAAAGGTAATAAATCCATCATCATCATCATCTTAAGACGAAGAGAACCGTGAAACGAGGGGGAAACTGGTAGGAAGAAGAGATGTATTTTTTCGTAATTTGCAAGAGGATTATAATTTAAACCAAACAGAGAAAGCAGGCAGACGGCGAGAGGCCTCCATAAGTAGTACGTACATATAGACGAGGATCGCTCGATTCTTTCGTCGTCGTCATCATCGCTTTTTATCTTCTTTATTATTCTTCGTCGATGTTGTTGTTTGTTTGTATACACACGCCCCACTAACAACTACAATTACCGCTAAGGATACCCCGTTATTTCGATGGATATAACAACCACGGAGAACAACATCAACATCAACCAGCCAACAAACAAGGCATATTAAAGTTAATTTATGTGGAGGACGAAGATTATATTCAGTTAAGTAGAGGAAAGAGCAGACGCAACAGTCTTAGGCTCTACACAGAAATCTCCCGGCTAATCTACGGTTTAAACTGCGTCAATTAATCGAATTAAATTCGTCCGATCGATTTCGTTTCGCATGTAAAAAAGGTGGCGAAAAGTTTCCGGATGAGAGCGACCGCGAAAAGTTCCTTCGGCCCGCCGTTTAAATATTTTAACTCGCAAAGAACGCGAGAAATTGCAACCACTTTAAGCTAAGACAAAAGTGGGCTCTTTATACGGTCCTTTAAATTTTTTTTTGCGCCCAACTTTAGTTTGGCGTATAGCTTTTTCGCAAACTGAAAAGAAGCTTTACTTATTCACGAGTGTGCACGTTCTGCGGAGGCGCCGGCCGAAAGTGAGGAAATTTATATTAATTAAGGGCTCCTGCTTGCAAAACACCTGCACGTAGAGTTTGCTCTTCTTCGTCAGTTGTTCTTGTTGTTGTCTGTCGGGGGCCGATTCAATTCCGGTAGGATTCGGAATGACGACGGTGACCCGGAATGACATGGACCGGACTCGCATTTATCATTGTTACTCCGCCGTTTACGTCAATAAACAGACCCACTTTCCACATTTTTTTGTGTTGCCTTTGTCGTTAGCGGTCGTACATCGGCGACTCCTGCGGGAAAACTCCCGGTTTAGAGGGGGCAGTTAATGCTACTTTTCGCAGACAATGTCGTCCATACGATCATCTTTGTTGCACTCGTCCATAAACGTTCTGAGTGCAACTTGTTCCATATTGATAAATTAATGAAAGCTTATTTATTAATTGTTGGTACTTTTGCATCACTTTGCGAATTAAACTTTTCAAATTGGAAAATGATGCAGAGGGGAAAATTTGTTATATACTCTTGTATATTCGCGATGATGATAAGAGAAATAGGAAAGTTTTACAGTGCGAATCCTTTTGCTTTTAAGGCGGAAACGAACGAGTTTCAGGTAGAACAGTTTGGCCGTTGATTGAGACTCGAAGCTTAACTGGCTGATGGGAGACGAGGACGAATCGCGTTTCGAGGTTGTAAAAGGAAGAGCCCGTTTTTTCCTTCATTTTCTTTCCAATTTTCTGACCAAATAAACGCATGATGGAAAGCTTATCGTACTTTTCAACCCCTTTTTTATTTATATATATTTTTGTATTTTCTTTTTTTCTCGTCAAATCCACGCGGATAATGTTATCGGAGAAAGAAACTTACCGATGCACCTTCCCTTTCTTCTCGCATCGGTCTCATCAGTCATCGTTAGGTTGCGGCCGTTTTACCTCGAACTAAATGTGATTTGTGCAAATGCATTTTCGCCAGCGGAGGGCTTGCAATTTTAGCCAAATAGCTTCTCCCCCGTTTTCTAAAGGCCCTATAATCAACCATGAATAATTGACCGGCATCAGTTAATTCGTCTTCCGTACAATTTCTTTGCTACAACTTGTTCAGTCCCAGTTATTTCGCACTCCCACATGACGGAATCGTCTTCTCATAAATTAAACGATCAAATATTTATTAACGGCAACCAATTTATAAAGTCTTTTGCCAAATCGAGGCGTCTTTCGCTGCTTTTTTTGTTGTTGTTGTTGCGAAATGGTAATCGATCGAATTCCGGCGTTAAAATGCATTTTAATCATATAGGGCTCCAAACGGTCGCCATACAACCGGGATAATGTTCTTCCCCATTTCGCAACGGCAATAAATCAAATTTTATTATTATTGCACAAGAGACAAACCCCACGGATAAACGGAGGGGCCAAATAAACGAGAGTAGATTGACTAATAAATATTGCAGGTGCATATCATCGCAATCTTTTCCACCCCCGAAAGTAACACAAAAGGGGGCTTCTATCAGTGACGATATTTACAGCGAAGCATAAAAGATATTCGCGCGAAAAGAGTCTGGAGGATATTAGCACAGAGAAAACATAAAACGAAATGAACGATATTTGCGAGTGTATTAAAAACGATAATAGACAAAGGCACTTTATTGTTGTGCAAGAATTGAAAATATGCGATTATTCGCGACTGTTTTGCGCTTTTCTAGCGTTAATGATCCTTAAAGTCTGCGCCAAGTTGGGGAAAGGAATCAAAGGTTAGACCGTGCGCCAAATGCCATCATTCCTCTTAAAACAGGAACAGACGGTTAGTTCGTACTTTCTCCAAATTTTACCACGGGATTCAATTAGCAACTCTGGCTCTACGAATGATTGATTCATATTTGTACGTCTGATGAGCCATCCGTCCATATAACATCGCTTGTAAAAATAATAATAATAGCCGAAGAGGTCATGTCACGGCTCATTAACCCAACCAACCGTCTCCCGCATTTATCTATCGGTCGCTCCTAATGGCGAAACGAGCATCTTCTCGTACGGGCTTCGGTTAAAGAGGAGAGTCATCGATCAAATAAAAATAAATTGAAAAAAAAATGCACAATAAAGAGATGTCAGTTATGTAAAAATCGGATTTTTTTCCTGTGCGGCGTATTAAAACGTGAAGACGAAACTTGATTGATACTCCTCGAGGAAATCGAGGCGAAAGAAGTCACAGAGTTTTTATGAATAATTCAGAAAACGTTTTTTACTCGTCGAAATCTCATTCAGCATCAAACCTCTTTATATCTCTTTTATTTTTGGTGCGATTCGGCTAACAATTCGATTTATAATAGACTTTATCCGCGGCGGTTTATAGTTTTAAGCCTTAATAATAACAGTCGTTTCAATTTGGACTTAATCTTCTTGTAATCCGTTTTACCATTTCCAACTTGTTACTTCACCAAACCGACTAGGAATCAGTCTGAAATCACATTATCGCCGTCCAAAAAGCCCTTGCGAATCATTAGTTTAATTTAAAAAAAATGGTGGATGCGCCGGGGTGTTGGTTAAGTTCGCGAAAGCGTTCGCGGCTCTTCTGATCGGCAAATGGACACGAATTCGAATTGCGAACGGTACAACATCCATCTCGTGCGACCGTTTTACAACTAGCACCGGGTTATATAATATTATCGCCGGTCCGACGAGGAATAATAACATGCAGATGCGAATGGGAGGGAAACTACGACGGCCGTTCGGTATCATCGCTAGTTTCGCTGTACGTGATCCGACTGCTTAATATTCGCACTGGGGACGGCAACGGCAAGAAGAAGAGAAATTTTTGTGGAGGGCGCGATGGTCGTAAGAGAGTAGTTTCACGTGTTTAGAGTTGTCCGCTATAAACAGGTGAATTTTCCGTGTTTATTACCGCAAAGGATGCGAGGAAAGTACGAGGTGAAATATTGAAAGGGTCGCAATGCCGAGGTAGAGAAAAATAAATTGTTGATGCGTCAAATTGCGTGCCAATTATCGCCAACGATAACGGCTATCAAGAAGGACAAATTTCCGATTAGTTCTACGCGTATGTTTTTTGTTCGGTTTGATAAACTAGAGGCGAAGAAGTTATTTTTTGTTGTTGTGGTAGTTGCAGCCGATGTTAAAGCGCAAGTGGACGATAAAAGAATTTACAGCTCGCGTTTGCAATTTGAATTATTCACCGAGCGAATAAATAATCGAAATGGCATCGTTTAATATTCCTCATTTAGCAGCGAACAATAACAGTAAGCAAGGAACACTTTACAACTTTACCTCTTTTATGACATAATCTTGCAGCCGATGGTGGAAACTGGTGGAGAGAATTGAAAGAAAATCCAAGGAATTTCGCAAATTGCTATTTTGCGAAGTTCGTTTTCCTCTTCGTTGTTTTTTCGCAAAGAACCGACTGAAACCTTTAATCATCGCGCCGAATTGTCCATTTCATTTTACACACGCATCCCATCGTCAAAATACCGAAAGCCGTCGTTCCAATGCTTCCCTTTGATTTAGTACGAAATCAATTAAGTTTCGTTCTTTTTCTTCTCCAAATAGTTCGATCATCATCATCATCATTCCTCTTTGATTTCTCTCCCATCTCCCTCCTTCTCGAACCTCTTTTTTCTTGCCTCTTGGTTTCGGTTTCGAAGCAATCGGTTCTTCAATTACGTAAAAATTCGTAACACTTACCATTTAGACTAGTTTGTTTTTATTTCTCTCCGTCCTTTCTCCTGCTCGTCGGTATTAAAGTGTTGTTGTTCTTGGACCGAGTAATAAAAATAAATTAAAATTCTTCGAGTTTTTATTTAACAGCGCCGTCCGTGAAGACACCGAGCTCTTTTTCCTCGATTCCGATCGTTCGGTCGTTCGCTTTATTTGGTAAAATTTATATAAATGTTCTCAATTTTTTGTGGTCTTTTCCGCCCGAAGACCTCGAAGACGAGGAATTCTACATATACACATAAAACCGTGAGGAAGAATCGTGAGGAATGTTTTTTTTTTCAATTTCGGTAGCGCTATTCGGGTTCCTCTTCTTCGAGCTGGTCGTTGTCGTTTTTTCCTTTGATCGGTCCCGCTGGCCATTCGTTAAACCCCGTTTGACGTATTAGGTATCGGGGCAATTAAGGACGGTCGCCGTCGAAATAACTCTTTACACTTTTGCCCAAATGATAATTCTTCTTCCATCAACGTCTGTTTTTTTTTTGTATTCGCTCGATGTTTTAATTCCATTAAAGCCTTGATGACGATGACGGACGTTTGGAAAACATTAAATAACGTTAAGATCCGCGCGTTTAAAAACTTCTTCGTACTTCCGGCACGTTACCGTCTTCTTACTTCCGCAATTTGTTTCTTTCGCCTCTTGCCACGTGAATCCATCGATATTGACGGTACCTCTTAGGAGGGATGAATAATTAATTGGAATTAAACGAAAGGATTTTTGTTTTCCTATTCCTTACAATTTTTTCTTATTCTTCTCGGGTTGCAGATTTCGAGTTTTTAGCAAAGTACGAGACAACTTCCTACAAGGTATCGATGTTGCCGCTGAAATATTTAGTTACCGTGAGGTTTTGTGGAAATGTATGCGGAAAAGGTTTTTCTCGTCTTCGCGTCTACTCTTTTTTCAACTCTTCGTACCAGCTTCCCCAGAGCTAATCCCCCGTTATTCGATATTGTACGTTGGTTTAGACGTTACCTGCGTCAGCGTCGGAGGCATCTCCTTGTTTTCTTTTGCTTTCTCTTCGGTGTATTAGCTAAAAGCTTCCATCATCATCATCATCATCATCTGCACGGGAATTATTTATCTTTGGAAATAGAGTGGAAAATCGGCTTGAAAAAACTCTTCCTCTCGATCGATTCATCAATTCGGTTTACCATTCTTACCTCTTTTTCCTTTGTTAAAGACACGATGGTGCTGCCGTTGCGAATAATGAAGACTCCGAATGAATGGTGTTTATGTTTTAAAAAACGCGGAGGTATCGGTGATTGGGTTAATGGGTTAATGGCCAAACAATAAATTGTCGAAAGGAAAAACCAAAGAGGAAAATAACGAAGGCTTTCATTCTTTATTTTTGGTTAATTTTAATTTCATTACGTTCGGCTAAATACTTTTTAATTAACTCCGGAAAATTATTTGGCCGCGGTTGCTCTTCACTTTTCTTTTCGCGTGCAAAATTCGCCTTTTCCTCTTTTCTTTTATCGCCTGTCCTTTTCAGCACGTTCTTTTTCTTTTGCTCGGAACATTTCTTTGTACTCTATTGACGGTGCAATAATTACGTACAGTAATTAGCGTGAAATGAATGTAGGTAACGTTTTTAGTACGCGAAAAGAGGATTCGTTAATTTGCAAATTAAAAAAAATTGCTAACAACAAAGATGAAGGACTTTTAAACAATAAGAGTTTGTTAATATAGAATTTGCGGGGTGGCAAAGGAAATGGCCAAGAGAAAATTTCATTTGCAATAAAACTTTGCGAACAATTGGGGACTTTTTTTTGCGTGGGGCGGAGGGAACAAGCTTCGAGCGTATAATGACAATAATAAAGTTGGCAGCAGTTTGAAGCGCGAATATCGATGTTCGTAGATTGTAACTATTTATTAACTGAAATAATAATATGTATAAACAAAATTTATTGGACGGGCTATTAAAACTATAAATTTCCTGGGTGGCACACGTGGACTTGTCAATTTACGAAAATGAACGGTCAGTTCGACACGTTTCGTTAATTAGCACAATTAGCGAAACGGACCAGCTCGTACATTGCAATACTCTTGGTCCCAACGATTTAAAGCAGTTAATTTAAACGAAATTTCCCAATTTCTCGCAATTTGTTATACGATTGCATTGTTTTTTCGTTTTTAATCGCATAATTCGCCACTTTTTGCAAATTCGCTTCCATTGCGACAACAGCAAGTACGGGGCGATCAAAAAGGAATCCGTTTTAAGAGTAGACTTTTATGCTGTCAAACGTCAATTGATCAACAAGTTATGAAATTCATTCGCTTAACGTCAATGACACCTGTCAATGTCAATACGTGAATACAGATGTGCCAACTTACAAACTGCAAACGGATTACTGTTTGATTGCTAGGTGTTAATTTTAAGTTTGGACGTATCAGTTTCTGCAAATTAATCGTATAACAACTTGTGGAGCGAAAGAAAAAAGAAAGGAACATCAATCTGACATTCGCATAATTCCAAACAGACCATCGCATTGTTGCCATCGAGGCGAACGGACGGATGATTTTTCTTCGAGGATCTAACAGTTACTTTCCAAATTCGAAATCTCGTTTTATCATAACAATTTCATTATTATTGCTTAATCTTATAATTAAATTGTTTGTTGTTGGCCGCACGTTGATGGACGGAAAGAAACGTTGAAACCGATGATGTTGATGGGGCCGTTGAAGAAGAAGAAACCCGCAATAACGGACGCGCAGTCAGTCGATTGTCAAACGAAGGGACGTGCGATGGAAATCAACATTTTTAATCTACATCATCTGGAAGTTTCTTAAGCCACTCGCGCGCATTGATAGCCATTCAAATACGAATTATTCTTGCATCTTGTTGACGGTTAATTAGAGGGGAAAACGCTACCTGTGTTCCAATTAGGCGAAACCGAATTTGATTTTAGTGCCCGGTAATTAACGAATCCAATCTTTTTCCTTTGCGTCATGATTGATTTCTCTTCGTCGATCTTTCCGGTCGATCCGTCCGTCGGTTCGCGATCGCCTAAATAAACATCGGGCGTCCTAATCAAACAGAAAGAATTTGCGGCGTTAATTGGATCTTTCCGGCGATTCAAAGCAAAAATTCCGATTATTAGCACCGACGGTTTCGATTAATTAGCGTTATTTATTGCGAGAGTAAATTTGCTGATGAAGACGAGCAATAGGAACCGAATCGAATAACGTTCCATCGATGGACGGTCGTCAGAGATCAATCGGTTCATTCAATGTTTCCTCACATATTTCTCTTAAGAGAAGAAATAAAGGACCGAATGAAAATAGAGAAAGAGATTCCTCCGGGTTTAATTCACTTAACGACAGCCCATATTACGTGCACAAAAGAAGTTGGAGGCACTCGTCAACTTCGGTTACGCATATTAATTGACCGTTTCTTTGTCTTCTTCGGCGTCCTCCTTCTCTTCGCCTCGCGTTTAATCCTCTTCCCCCCGTTCTCGTAAGAGTGACAAGTACGGAACAAGTGGCAATCTTTCTTATCTCGATTCTTACGTCTTCATCGTCAGTTATCATCGACGGAGCCGATCCTTTCTCGAAGTCTCAACCCGTTCGCTCATGCACCATCCCGAGTGGAAGTAACTCGAATCGACGACGTGTAAGAGCAGATTATAGGCGCCGCGACCGGTTAGATCTTCTTTACGAGATAACAACCGATTATGATGTCTTTTACCAGTCCACCGGATGATGAAAAGGTTCATCACGTCCATTCGAGAACAAACTGCTTTTTTCGAAGTCCACGGAATGAAGAGATGGATGACTGGAAACGAAGGAGTATAAAAGTCCGGCACGTCGGCCTGTTTGAGTGTTAAATCCCAAATAACAAACCGAACTTATCTGCATATGAATGGATCGCGGGGGGAGAAGTGAAGAGGAAGAGGAATGTCGCTGCAAGAAAACGATCGGACTTGCCACACGAATCTTTCATCTTTATACGATAATTTAGTGATACCGGCTTTTGTTGAATTTGTAACACGCTCATTAAGAAGTTGCCGGCGGATTCATTCGACTGTTGATAAACATTGTACAATACGAATGCCGGAGGATAAGATAAAGAAGTAGCAGCAGCAGCAGCAGGTCCCCGAAATAAGAGAGCCTTTATGTGTCGTTCAGACTTCGTTCGAATCACTCTTTGTCATTTCGTCTTTCGCTTTCTTCTTGCCGTTGATGCCAGCGATAATAATTCTTATCGTACTCCCAACGTGAAATCATGTCGACAACCGTGACTTTGATACCGTGGATTCGGCTCCGTCGATTACGATCTGAAATTGATCTCTTGCGCTTCGAATTGGACTTGAACGCATTCCATCGAGACAGATAGTTTTAAATGTCTTCGGATTGTTAACCTCAACGGATGCCATCGAATGCGAAATTTTTCGGAGGTTTTCAATGATTACCGCTAATGCAAAATTTCTTCTTGGGCGATGGGACTAAAAGCTTTGCTACGTTAACAAAAAATCCCTTCCTTTCCCTCGCCATCTTAATAATGATAATTTATGGGGACGAAACGATTTTTCGCAAATAATAAATTGCACGAATGACTTTTCCATGTCGCCTGTTAATAAAACGTTGCATCATTGCGATATTGATGGTAAATTATTAAAAAAAGCGGCGGATTTTATGGCAAAAGGGCGGAATCCCTTTCAGTTTTCTCCCTTCGCTTAATATGCTATCGTCGTGTCTGACGCCTGATAATAAAGGGCCATCTGACATCGACAACAACAACAAAAAACAACGAGAAGCAAGAAACTCGTTTAAATGATATTGGAAAATGATTTTTTTTTTTCATTATTTTTGGTTCTTCGGATCGCATGTTAAGATGATGAGGGACGTTGAGAAACGAAAAATGTTATATTATAACGAGAGTTGGATAAATAGGGGACGTCGAACGTCCCTTCGAAAGCCTTTATCTTCGGCTGCGTCCCTTTAATTTCTGCAAGGGTTTGAGCGAAGTTACGTGTGATTCATACGAAGAAGAACAACAAGGGTTATTAGGGCGAAAGGGAAAGGGTAGGCGTGTGCACTTGATGGCCGTGACAAATTCGAATTAAGGACCAACATCGTTGGATTTATCATTTCTTTGCGTTTTCTTTTATTATTAATATTAAACGACATTTATTGATGGGCAATTGCTTAGATTCATTTAATCAGCGGACGCAACTTCTTTAACTTATTCATAATCGCTCGTTGGGATTTCCAGCAGACTTCTCGTGGCTTTCGTAAAGGCGAATTGAATCCATCGCGATAATCTGGAATAAATTAATTTTAATTAAATAACCGATTTGTCTCGAGCTCCCACGTAAAAATAAAAATACGACACTCAACGTCTTTCACATTATTCTGTTCAACTCGTTGATCGATCGTTTTGTAATTCGACAAACAACAAGCACGAAGATTGTTACAATTATCGGTGGACGTTCTTCGGCAGTCCGAAAGAGTGGAAACCGATTCAAATCCGATGGTCCTCGCGAGTGCGAGTAAAAGGATTCGATCGAAAAAGAAGGAGTAATTTAATGGAAGCAGCGCTCTTTCTCGCCCATTGTACTTCCATCCACTTGTTGATCTTTTATTGTTCGATTCATTGAAACGATTCCTCGCGCTCGAAATGGTTACACGAAAACCTGATGGCAAGGAAGAGTTTGTAACGATAATAATACGAAACGTGTAAAAATTTAATTTAGTTAAAAAGCAAAAAAAAAGGCGAAGTATTAAATTCGATTCGATTGAGCGATTTGTCAACCGTGAACCGGAGGAAACGTAGAAGGATTCGTGATGAAACACCTGGGGAATGTAATTAATAAATTTGATACGGATAATCGATTTGATCGGGAATCCGTATTATTCTTCCTTTGTCCCTCTCATAAACACACCAGATTCATCATTGTGGATCGTGATCGATATCGTGATAAAAGAACAAAAGGCGAATCGAAGATTTAAGAATGAAAGGCAACAATTGGATTAGAACAAAACGGTGACGATGACGATGATGGCGAAGGAAGCGTAGAAATGAAAATGTGACATGGTGGGACGTTAAAAGAGAAATGAATAACAAAGAAGGAAGAAAAAGTTGTGGTAAAGCT
Source organism: Hololepta plana (assembly GCA_963695495.1). NCBI lineage: Eukaryota > Metazoa > Arthropoda > Insecta > Coleoptera > Histeridae > Hololepta > Hololepta plana. The sequence goes on along the minus strand of OY968839.1, from coordinate 1,209,350 downwards.
GGTGGAACTTCGTGTAAAAGAAAACTCGATTTCGATCTTTATATCATCTTTGTTTCTTCGCTTTTACCATCCTCATACATCATCGAAATGCCTCCATCGGCTGGGTTATCCATCATCTTCGTATTAATCCATTGGAAAGAGAAGGCAATTGATACAGAAACAAATGGTCAGTGAGAAAACGCTGCTATTTTAATAAAGCGATCGAGATTTGAGATGCATTGGTAAAATTAATTTTAATTGCAATTCGTTCTCACCGATCGATTAAGATTAATTAAAGTCGAAGACCATTTAGTTAGTGTTAAGTTCAGCTAAACAGCGGACGAGAATAATTAGCGCGGTAAAAGTGGTCGCAGAAAGAGACGTTGTGCGGATTTCGAGTAATTGCAAATTTCTCTTTGCTTCACGACCGCAAATCTAATTAATTTCATTTTGTTTCTCATTTTGCACTGCCCGTCCTGTCTTTTTTGCACTTTTTTCTGCTGACTTTTTCGTTTAACACTTGTCTTCATCTTTTGCACTTCTCTTCAAATATTGCAGTTTCACAAGGACTCATAGAAGAAGAGCAATTATTACATAATTTTATATTGCAATTTCTTTTGTTTTCTTTGATCATATTCATTTATTTCTTCTACGTCACTAATTGATCGCTTAATTGTTCCTCTAGATTCTTCATTTCTTAAGGAGACGAATCCAATTTTCCATGTGTTGCCGCGCGTTTGCAAAGTCGTTCGCCAATAGATTGCAACTAAATCCCGACGGAAGAACGAAATGAAAGTGAGTGAGGAAATCTCCATTTTCAATTTGGCTCGTCGCGCTTTCGTAACTTCAATCTAACATAAACATTTGTAGATGGTATTTTCCTCCTCACGGCGAATCTTTTTTCCTTTCGTTCCATCCACCATTAGGTTACTTTATCTTATTCAACACCTGCACCCTTAAGGCACGTTTTATAATTGTTGCGAAGCGAACAATAAACTTGTAGACGAAATTGCAACGATTCGGATCGAAAGCGAGGAGTCTCACCGAAGAAAGTTGCTGTTGTGTCGAAGAGGAACGACTCCGAGTACGAGGAAAGACATAAAATTGAAACGAACTTATATAAACATTGCCAGGTAATAATAATAACTGCTTTGTTGCACCGAGGACGACGATGTTGATGATGTTCTTCGGCACACCGCACCTATTATCTCTCTGTCATCCTTCCTCTCGCTCATTTTGCTACTTCACTTTGATATCACAAATTCCAAGGTTCCGTCGCTCTATTATTATTCTTCCATTCATTCCGGGGCACCGTATAATCTTGCTCTTCTTCTTCATCCACCGTCGATTCACTGTTAAACGATCGTTTAAACGAACCAGTCAAGTGTGAGTGCATTGTTTTCGATCTCTTTCTCTGTTTACGACAAACCATCATCAACAACAGCAACATCACAATTATTCGCCCTGCGGCCAAATGGCGAGAGAAATCTTTCCCCCTTTTTTTTAATGGTTACAACGAGATCTTAATACTAACAAACCTAATATAAACAGACTTGAGCCAATAGGCTTGGTACCGATGGATGGAATAAAAGGAGCGAAATCTCGTAGCTCGAAGGCTACCAACTGGCTAAACGTTCCTCCACCAATTTTCTTCTTATTTCTATTGGGAGTATCATTATCTGAAGAAAAAGAAATAATAAACGAGTTATTTATTCTAGATGCACTCATTGTGCCGATCGTTTTGTGGTATTTCAACGGGAGGTAAAGAATACGTTAGATTGGTTTGTACGTGTAGCTGATGGATCAACATGTAATTATTGTCTTCGCGAAGACGAAAGAAGATATTAAACTTCTTTGTTTCTCGTCGGGAATAATGAATGCAATTATGGTTAAAATCGCTTCTGCAAACGGCTTAAGTCGCAAGGATTGAAAAGAATCGTATCAATTTGATTTTGTTTCCATAAAACGTTAACAAAGTTTCTTAATTAAACAATCGCGGGGTTTGTTAAATAGGGCCAAGAAGCTGTTGAGACCGTAATAAATCAATGGTCGATGTGGCGGAAAAAGAAATGGATTAATAAATACCGATTGTCTCCTTCACCCGGTTCGTTCGAAATAAATTATTAAACGGTAAACAATAACAGTTGCGACAACTTCTTTTGCAACATCTTCCGCTCGTTGCTTGCGGTCGTCTTAACCGCTTGTCAGCGTTTAAACGGCGCCTAATTTATTGGCGCAACCTTTTCGCCAATGTTCTGCGACGTTAATTTAAAGTAAGCAATTAATTAATCTCTTTTCGTTTATTATTAACAGTCGTTCGTTTGCTATTGGTATTCGTCGCGAGGGTGCAAGAGCGGCTCTTTCGTTTTGCAAATCGCGATGAAGAAGCGGCATTATATTGCGAATAAATGCGATGATAAATCGCGGTAACATGTGTCGTTTTGCATTAAACACGGGCATCACGATGCCATCGTATTGTTATTGTTCTTGTTGATGTGTTTTTTCTTCCTCTTTTTTGACTTCTTCACACTGCTATTATTATCATTCGCATCTCGTTTGTCCTCTCGGTTATTGTTTGTGACTGCTTTTTTTTGTCGGTGGATGCCGCACATCCTCCCTTTTTTTTCGGGGTGTCTTTCTGCCCGTTTGGAAAAAGAATTCCCCCCGCATATTATTTTATTATTTTTAATTCACACTCGGGCAACACGTTACGAACACGTACACAACATTAAACCGCGTCATCTCTTTCATTTCTGTCTCCTTTTTGTTTTGTTCTTCCTGTACTACGCCGAAGAGTGGTGTATAGTGATTGTTGTAACAGTGGGCACCAAGAGAGGATTTATGGCCCTTTTTTCGGTTGGTAAACGTCCGTCTGGGGTGACTTTTAACAAAAATCATCATCATAAAAGAGCCAACCAACGGATCCTCTTCCTTTTATTCGTTTCCACCGTGCATCTCGCTCCCTTTTCCTCTCCTTGCGCTGCAAGACACTTTCAGACAGATGCGAATCGTCGAACAAGATTTCCTTGCGCTTTGCATTATTTTAATTACGTTAATGGCAATATGCGATTATTATATTAATCCGTACGATTTAACTCGCCGTCGATAATGCTAATATTGTTCGCAAAAAAGAACCTCGTGAATTTTAATATGCGGCATGAGCGACGGTTATTAATATTTATCGCCCATATGGACACGATTTTGATCCTTGTCCGCACGTATGTAAATACGCGGATTAGATTCCCTAGTTTCGCTCAATCGTTCGTTGGGCAGCGAAGATTTATTGACAATAAGGGCGGGCGGCATTCGATTCCATTGTCTGGCGTTTTAAGTGAAACGCAGTCAAAATTAGTTTCGTATTGACCCAAATGGTGATGATAATAAAATTTCGCCATATCGTCTAATCCTTTTGCCATTTTAATGCGCGCCGTCGGTCAACGAAAGGGACATGCCCGTTGTCATTCGCATTCGCATTGTCCAAAGCTGTTTGCACTCGAACAGAAAGAAAGCAAAACGGGCCACACACCAGGACGAATGGGACAGGAGGGAGGCAAATGAGGGTTTACATTTACGGTTTATTGTTATTATTGCCGGATTTGAACGGATCCCAACAATCGTCTCTTTCACTGGCCAAACACCCAACTTCCTTAATTCGTATCAAAAGCAATGAAATCAGGAATTGGAGGATGGCAGCCATTAAATGGGCGGTTGGTCCCCTTTTCGTTAGGCTTTCGTGCCCTCAATTCAATGCGCTCGAAAGCGTTCGCGAAAAAAATGGTGATCGATTAGTTGCAAATTCGATTAATATGCGGTAAAACTAATCGAAATAAGATACAGTGCGATCAAATCAAATCGCGTTTTTGACGTTTGAAAACACTGGCTTGATATTTAGTCCATCGGAAAGCCGTTCCCACATTCGTCTTATATCTTGTCCCTTCGTCAAAACGATACTTAACTAATTTTTCGTTGTGCCCTTTAGCGTTCGTACGAAAATACCATTGTAACAATAAGAATAAGTGAAATTCGTTAGGGTGGTGCAAAACGAACCACAACAAAGAGCGAGAGAGCGTTTTTGTTACACCGCACTAAACTATGGGAGCTTTAGACAGTTATTGCCGCGGCTTTCGCATCATGACTGACACGTTTTCGCGTGGAAAAACGCCTCTTTTTGTTCGCGTGCGAAAGCCTCTTTGTTTCGGCAAATTTATCATGTTTTCGTCGCGTTGCAACGCAATATTAAAAGTGTTGTCGCACTCTCCAGATACTCTCCGTGCACAATTTTATCTTAATTCCTCAAGAACTTATCAAGTGTGATTTTCAATCATCTTTCTGACTCAAAAGGCGAATTTTCTTTTCGCAATTTTTCTTCGATATTATCAGAGCAAATCCCTCGCGAGTGCAATCGAGCTAATTATTTCCCCCCATCTAACAAAGAACAATATAGCGAGTGTTAATTTAATGTTTGATATTCGCCGTGCCGATTGTTTTTCTTCGGTTCAAGTTAACCAAATAAATCCGCCGCAACCAAACGGCAGACGGTTATCTCGCCAAAAATTAATATTCGCCCGTTAATTATCGCGATAATTCGCACCACCCCGTTAATTGCGTTTCTTTGTTTGCTTTCGCTCCGTTCGTCTCTCTAATTTGATTGTTGCAATATGAAATTAATAAACGTTATTGTGGCACGTGGAAAGTCTCCAAATTTTTATTTGCGCGCACTTTCCCTGGCACATAACAATTAATATCAACCGGCGGCAGAATAAACAATTGCGTCTTCGCAAAGCGTAATACTAAAATGCTTCTCTTAAATTGCTGCTATTACCATTAAAAAGGGCCGGAAACGTGGCGAGCTAAATTATTCGGCGGCTAGTTACCCCAAGAATGAAAAAAGCACGGCCAACAGCTTCCGTCCTCCCTTTTAATCTCCAGCAATCTACGGAGAACGAAGGAGCGAATCCGCACGAATTTAACACTTCTTCGCCGTCGTTCCCTCACCTGTTGAATGCTTATGAGCGGGCCAAACGCAAAAGGGCAAACGGTAAACTTGATACGCGTACGCACCGGGAATATAATAGCGCCGTTATTGTTTTATTTCATCTTCAGAAACGAGTAAAACGGCGCAATTGTCGACGAAATCGATTTGGGCCTTTGAGAGTTCGCAGACGAACGATTCTTCGCTGGTTTCGTTCAACTGTCTTCGGATAAGAACTGAGCGATGTGCGTGTCGTGACGATCGGACCACCTCGTTCGCCGGTTATTTTAATGTGTACCCGATGGCGATTACAATTAGGGAGTTTCCGTTTTCCTTTTGGGCAAATGAAAGATGATCATTTCCAAACTGCTGACATGGAAATTGGGCTTGTGTAAATATAAGAAGCGATAATAATCATATCGAGGGAAAGCGTTTGTTGTTTGTTGTTGCGGCAAAGAACGTCGTCCATCTGTTGCCGGACTCTTAAGATAATTGGCGAACGAACTTTGTAAAATAGTCGGTCTGTTTTTGGGTGGAAGGAGCTAACGGAAAAGAAGCTGATTCCCTAGATTTGAGAGCGACAACTTCACGTTCGTCCCTTTAATAAGCCGAAACGGCTAAAACAATCGTGCCAACTGACAACGACGACTATTAAAATAGAGGGTAATAATAACACACACGGTATAATAATAAAATTCTAATTTATAGCTGCGACCAGTATTACCAATAGAAATAGCGCAATAGCAATTCCTCTAGTCCTTTGCTTCTTTGTCGTTCGCGTCCCTGTTATTGGAACGCTATCATTTTATTATTTAAAGTTACCTGGAACAATCTGCGATTGATATATATCATCTTGTACGAAATTCGAATTCTTCACCGTTAAATCTTTGTTTATTATCCATCATTTATAGCTACGTTCAAACCTTATTTATGGACGTATCGTTTTACCCAACCGCCTCGTCATCGTCATCAAATACGAAGAGCAACCTTCCAGGAACGTTCTTGCTTTATTGCAGATTAGAGTCGAATATTGCCAACGTCAAGTCAATCATTTCGCATGTACATACGAGCGATCAAATAGAAACACGCATGACGTTGACACGTGTCATTGATGGATACTTTTTCACGTTTGACAGCGCGAAACGGTGTAATTTTTGATCGCTCCGTATCCCATTTAAATATCGTTCCGTGTCCGAGTTGCTCTTCTATTTTTGTCGTCCGCGCGAATTGATGATTTTAATTGCGAGAATGGGCTCTTCCTCGGAGCGTTTCGCCATTTCGACGCCCGTTGCTCGTCATTAGTTAACCGGTTCTATAACGTCGAACGGCATGATCGGGTTGTATAATATTAAATGGAACAATTTACAAAAGCGCACGTTTCGCGAACGAAATCGACACGGTTTCCAGCCGGACTTTTCACGGACGTTTTTTTTTCCTGCTCCCCGGAGTTGTACAATATGGGTCCCTCGTTAATAAACCGGCGATCGTTCCGTGGAATGTTTTAATTACACTTCATTCTTTCGCACCCGCAGACTACGTATGTTCGGTCGATTTATTTGTACGGCGAACCAAGAGGAAATTCATACGGTTCACTTTTTTCGGCACGCGAAACAAAAAAAACCCGGCAAATTGTACATGCAGGATAATGTGTTTGTCGACGCGAAAAAACAAGGAGCGAAACCCTCGCCGCGGCGTTATATTTGAATTTTAATGGTTGTTTGCGCTCCGGTTAAAAATGTGCTCTACCGGAATCGAATTCCGGTTTCGGAGTTGACCATCGACTTTTGTTTAATGTTGGATGGGAACGTTTGTCGCTAGGAATCTTCAAGAAACAGGGGGGGAAAACCAGAGAAGTAATAAATAAATTTCGAATACTTTCTAGACGCTAAAAAACACTTCTTGGTTTGCAAATGAGCTGCCTCCAGTTTCATGCACATCTTTGCACGATCCGGCCAACAGTTGTTTCCAAATCTAAAAATAACGTCGCCATAAAATTAAACTCAAAGAAAGTAGGGTGGGCAAAGGAAGTTGCCTAATTGAAAACAAACCATCGCGTAATTGGTACAAATTTGCGTGCTTTCCATTAATGATTAACATTCTTTTCGGGGGGGGGGGGGGGGGGGGCGGCGACATTCTGAAAGGCGACTTCGAAATCGCACGTTTCCCTTATACATATTCTAACGCCTCTCGTTCGGTATAACATGCATTTAAATTAGGGGCGACTAAATCACTCGCGTCCTCTCACCGTCCCCATTCCTCTTCGTGTCTTCCTCTCTCTCGCAGTCGCCCTACACGAAACTTTAATTTCGGCCCATACGCACTCGACGGCCATAAATCTGTCACGGTGACTCCGTTGACGTTCCTCCCGAGACGGCGTTCGTTTCTTCTTCTTCATTCTCGTCTTCCTTTTCCCGAACGTTTCATGTTATTAAAACATATGGAATCCGAATAATATGTTAATAATAATGAAGGCGAATAGAAAATAGATCTCGTGAACGTGTGAACGATTTCGTTAGGAAAACGTGTCGTTCCTCAACTGGGGGGCCCCGCAAAGAGGCGAGAAAAAGAAACAGAAACAAACGGATGAACATCCGATACATTTTTCAACAGACACATGGTCCATCCTTATCCGTCTTTTCGTCCTGTGTTTTCTTTTCAGTTTTCTACGGCGGCAAGTGTCAAATCGTTTTCAAAGAGCGGTCGGTCGAAATAACTTCGGTAAATGCGATTGATTAGTGCGAATACTACGGAGCGATCAAAGAGCAAACCGTTTGCAGTGGGCTTCGTCAATTGGCGTGCGTCTCCTACTTACGTATTGACGTTGACAGGTGTCATTTGGATGTTGAACGTTTATCGCGTTAAATAGCGCGCGAAAGGGACGCAATTTTCAAATTTGATTAGCGTTTGGAAATACTATCCGCATTATTATTTTATTAATCGTACCCTTTATGAAATTACCTTTTTGCGCCGGAACAATAAATTTCGACGTGAATGCGGCGGTTGGCGAAAGCGAGAGGCGGAACCAGTTCGAATTCGAAATTAAATTGTTAAGATAATTAATTAAATGGGCGAAAAAGAAAAGTTTTAATAATAATATGTAATCAAAACAATGCACGAAAAAGAAGCGAACAGGACGCGGAGGAAGGAGAAGTTGGAGGTAAAAGAGCGAATTGTTAATTAAATTTAAATTAAAATGTCGTAAACTCTTCTTCGCCTCTCTTTCGTTTCAATTTTTTTTTGTTCGCATTTGCCCTTTTTTGCCCGGTCTTTGCATTTAAATCGCAATTAAATGTCAGCGGGTGTGCGTGTTTTGGGTTAAAAGTTCGTCCCGCACGAAGAATAATGAACGCACACACACCAAATATTATAACGTTGAAGTTGGCGCTACCTGAAAGAATCGAAAATTGTGAAGGCAAAATCGGAAAATAATTTTTTTGTTGTTGCCTTTTTCGCCATAAACGCGCCTCTCGGCGAAGGGTTATCGAGAGACGGGAAGAAGACGATCTTAATTTGCATTTTAAAGACTTTCTCGACTTTTTTTCCGCCGCGTTTTTTGCGACGTTTCATCTCGCGATTTTATTAAAATAAAAGAAACGAGGGAATAATTAAAATAGCGAAGCAAAAAAAAAAACGAAAAGGAAGACGGAATCGATGAAGAAGTCGCCCTGTTTTCCGCCGATCGAAATTTAATTTCGCCGATAATAATCTTTTAATAGATCGACGAAATTTAACGATCGCAATTAAAATGCCCCACAACAGGAACTACCTGTATACAACTATTAATTGCGAAGGCAGTAATAATAACAATCATACGGTAGAATGAGGAACAGAGAGAGAGAGAGAGATGGCAATAAAGTCAGTTTGTATGGGCGAACCCTGATGGCAATCATCAAGATAATATATTATTATTCAATGACAATGATAATATTAGCGAATGATACGGTTTATATTGGGGGTTGCTCCCCGATTCCCAACCCCCCTGCATATGTTTTTCTGCATAACAGACACAAATACACAGGTAAATGGAGTTCGATTCCATGCGAATAACGTTAATGCGTGTGTATGTTTTCAGGATTTGCACATATATACGTGCTGATATTTAGTTTTGCAGTCGGTACGTATTAGCGAAATAGTAACGGTTTTTCAGTAATTGCATTATCGCTCGCCGCTTTTATCGTTTTAATTTAAATTAATGTCGCCCGCGAGACAACCGACGGGACACACGAAACATTCGCCGATTATTATCATCAGCAGATTTCTTTTGTCAGCTCTTTGCGATTATTTAAATCAAAACCATAAAAACAAAACTTCTCCTGCTACTCGCAAAAGATATACAGATTGTCCCGCGTGGAAAGAAGGAAACTGCGAAAGATCCGTGCGAAAAAATGCGATTATCATT